>CM040241.1:177415065-177521456 GCA_022545495.1 Chrysanthemum lavandulifolium
TATATGACAATGAATGATTTCATATTCATCAAACATACACAAAGACACTTGAAACACCAGTCATTCGTCTGAAACAGCTAGCGAAATAAGATGGCTGGACTACGAAGATCATCGAAAGCTATTGAGACAGGAAGTATTAACGGCTCAGGAGTAGTTAATAGGCGGCCGATACCAAGAAGAGGTCACGTGAAAGTATGCATTGTGTTGGGATTAGCTCACTCCTTTGCTTCCTTGTTCTCTTTTAACAACGCTCGCTCATGATCGTTTATTGCAATCGTTGATCCTGTTAGTCATTACGCTTTCTCGTAGTTTTTGAGAGAGAGTTTGCGTGTGTACGTGTGTGCCATGTCGTAGAGCTGTAGAGATTAGAGGATGTGCATGTGTGTCTTTTCTTGCAATTTTGAGTATAAGTGTGTTCTATGATTCTGAACTGTCAACAACAATTAGATGTATACATATGATTGATGATAGTTGCAACTTTTTAGCTTTTATTATACTTAATTCTAGTTGAATAAAATCTGATAGCATATTGCACAAATCAAATGCGAAGGGGATAAAACAAGATTCACGTTAATAGGGAAAACGGATATGCACACCGTATAAACATTAATTTGGGGCTAAATATTTAACTAATTTCATCATGAATGATTGTATATTTGAACTACACCCCAGTATGACCATGTTTCATTAATAAGATTTCACTCAGAAGAAAATATTGTGTGGTAGAGGCAGTCTAAATACTGTCACCGACAGATTAATCATTGAGAACAACTGGATTATGGATATGTTGCTAAACATGCTGAGCGGTGTTTGAGGAAATTAATAAAGTGCCTCCTTTAGATGAGACACTTGATTCGGGAAGGAAAGATACAGTTGTTTAATGTAAATTTCCTCAAATAGATCAGACTTCAGAAATTTATTTGACATATAAAGATGACAGTGAGGCAGAACAGTTGTTTGTAATGAGTGAGACGACTGGATTTGGTGTCTCGTGAAGGTTGTTTTTGCGTTTTATGGGAAAAACCAAAAGTTTGAATGTGTCATGTTGTGAAATATGTCTGTTTAGAGAAGACCGTTAACAAAAATAGAGGTTAATCTGTTATGTGTGGTGTTCTTGGTTCAGAAAATCTGGTGAGCAACAGAACTCATTTACAAGTCTATCTGTCTATGTGACTTAAAAGTATATAAGTAATTATAAAAAACTGGATAGTGATGACTTATGATGAAACTAAATTTCATGTAACAAGTTGTTCCGCAACTAACATAGACTAATCGCGGCTAATCCGTTCATCCAATTCTTGTGTTATCTCTTCCAAAGACTAGCGTTGTTGCCCAGTTAATTGCGACATAGAACCTGTTCCTCCAGCTCAGCACACGTGTTAGATAAGCTGAGCGCCAAATTATCCAGCTCGCGAACCCTGCCATTGAGACTCCCATGGGACCCTATTATAAATCAATGATCAGCATCATATAAGATCATGTTTCAAGCACATAACTCAGGTTTTCATTTTCTAATTCTAGTACCCTAGAGCTGATTGATTGACTTCACAGTTGACAAGATAGGTGCGTTGGATAACCAATCCAATCAAGAAGCTTATTTTACTAGTACAAAAAATGTGCCAGGTTTAGTTGGGCCTACTTGTTGCTACATACATTATGACAGCCGATTTTAAAGGTTATCAGTACTTAAAGACACTTAAGCGAGTTTCGATCCACTGAACCTGTTGACCCATTCGAGATTTATGCTTTTAAGTAAATTTTAAAACTTTACCCGTTTGACTTGTTGGATGTTTACAACCGAAATCGACCTATTTTGAAGAAAATGGGTGAAAATTGCCACCTGAAGTCAGCACAAATACAATATCCTAAAGTAATACCTGTGACTGGGTTAAGTCAACTAGTGCCTTGTACCGCCCGACAGATGCCATGCTTCCAAGATGCTTGTAAACAAAAGGATCTCCAAGATCAATGTCTTTATGGAACAAGCCTTGCCTGCATTTTGCTTCCCAATCGTTTTATTAAACAATTCCACTAAAACTTCCCTCTCTTTCAGCAACCTGGTTTTAACATTATGCATTAAGCATCTTTCAAAAGGGGCAAAGTTTGACTTTGTAACATCAAACCTGATTATGTTTCACATGTAAGTTCCAGCATACCTGTGCTAGAGCAGGAAGAACCTGCTTTCCGTTTGTTCAAGAAATCCAGCACAATCTCCGAGTGCAAAAACATCTTCAACTGAAGGAACCTCAACCATTCATCTATGCCAATCCTGCATACTCAACAAATTTCTCGATAATATTTCAGAAAGACCCAAGAAAACCAGTACCATTCGGTTTCTTAATTATAACTAACACTATACTAGAAGTATTTTTGCATAGAATGTCAGGAGATTATACCTTCCACCAGGAGACTTGGAAGATCCATTGACTTTACAAAATCAGATGGACCAACTCCAGTTGACCACACAAGAAGTCCATAAGGTACCACACTCCCATCGCTGAGAATCAGTTTTTCGGATGGACCTCTTTGACAACTCCTCGAACAAGACGGACACCATACTGATATGTGATGTATTGATGTTAGATATAAATACAGCATATAATTAATGTCTTATCAGATCAATGAAAATCCATAGTGGTTCTGTATAACTGTACCTTTGATAAGTGTTTCTTTGCATATTGTCGCAGCCCAACATCAAACGATGACAGAATTTCATTTGCCTGTAGCAAAAGCACAAGGCATATTGTACTAAAACAGTAGACTAGATTTACATATTTGAAACAACGAAAATAAATTACCTCAATCAGAGTGACACGAACGTAGTTTTTGACATGGGCATAACGTTGACAAACGTCTCTCACAATAAAATCACTCAGTTCACCACTAAACTCTACTCCAGTGGGGCCGCCTCCAATAACAACACAGTGCAACATTCGCTCCTTCTCTTCCTCAGATACTCCTGAAATGGTCACAGGTTCATTTTGAGTCTTTATCACCTATCATTACACAATATCTGGAATTAATGTATCTAATAAACATGTTACCAGGAGTTTCAGACAGCATCAGGTTCAAAAGAAGCTTCTTCCTGATTTCTTGAGCTTGACTAACTTCACGTAGAAAATGTGCATGCTCCTTTACACCCTTTATCCCAAATGTTAGGGGCTCGGAGCCAGAAGCAATTACTAGCTTGTCATAAGCAACCTTAAATCGGTGAGGTTCATAAGGTTGTCCATTCTCACTAACCGTCTCACAGTAAACCTGTACAATCAAAACAATACCTCAGTTACTAAAATTAAGACAAAATGACAAAGCTGTAAAAGTTAAAACAGAAATACACACATGAAAAACAGAAATTTGTATTAGAATTGGCACTCTAGACCCATTTACTTCAGAATGGGTCTATTCACGTTATCTTTGATCATAATGGGTACTCCAATAGAATAAAAAAATTACATAAGCTAATTAAGAAAGGAGCCGACAAGCACCAAAATGTTAACATAAAGCCTCCAAAATCATTTTAGCACAATGTCAATCATAATTGAAAGAATATAACTTTGTAAACATATTTGACACCCTAAATGTTAAATAAAACTTTGAACAAAAAGCGTTTCATGTAAAAACCGACCCGTATGTTACAAAAAAGTTACTCGATTTGACCACTCAACTCGTCTATTTTGCCGCTTCTAATTGTATAATCGTGTATGTGTATTTAAATTTTACAGAGATGCTTACTTCATGCTTGTCGGTATCGATGTTGGTGCAGGTAGCAAGGTAAAAGTAGGAGTTGGGGTCGCTAGCCAATGCAGACTGTACCCGTCCGACAGGTTCAGCTACAGAGCGGAACTCAAGAGTTCCAACACATGTTGATGCTAATAAAGGTGTGAAAACCATGTGATTCCTGGGTGAAATGCAAACAACGTCGTATATGGTGGTATCAAGCCCTTTAAGGAATCTGCATGCTGCCCAACCAGTACCAAGAACAACAACTCTAGGCTTGTCCCCTGGTTTAGTGGCTTCGAGGCTAGCATACCGAGAATTATCAGTTTTTGAATCAGGAAAATTCTTGGTACCTCTCTGCATGAGCAAATCTATATCCTTGAATCGCCTGTGTTCCCTTGCCCTCAAAGTTCATATGATCGACGTTTGTTAAGCTTTGTGTGTACAAAATCTTGCCAGCTGTTTTAGCATTCGAAGTGGGGTCTGGGGTGTTGTAAAATGGTATTTCTTTGTTCGGTCTGTTGTGGTTTATGGCACCTGCTCCTGGTGACCGTCTCCAGTTTCTTGAAATTCTTGCTAACGCCATGACAGTGCACTACCTTCTGAAGCACGAGATGGTATATCTGTAAGTTTTTTATTCTGAAAATGTAACAGGTTAATATATGTGAGTTTAGTAAAACATTATATAGGAAACAAAGATAAGAAAACCAGAAGAAAGGACAAATATTGTACATGGTACAGTATGCAAATGCGAAACAAAATGTAACATAGATTTGCTCATCAATTGATGGTAGCTCCAATATTTTATATGATGTCATCTTGTTACAATCTAAAGTTCGCCACCCTGGTTTATGGAAGAGTCAAGAATGCAGGTCTTTTACGCAGTCTTTCACTTTCATAGTCCAAAAACACCACCCGTTTGGAAGCACTAGAATAAGTAACTGTTTCTACAAGTATAATAAGGCATCTAGAAACAAATTGGTTTGAAAATGCCAATAAAAGCTCCCAATAACTTGGAATATTTTATTACCTTGCGCATCAGCACCAAAAGTACCCAACAGCACCAATATGTTACAACTTACAAGTCTACTTATTCATTCACACCATCAATGCCTTAAAATGGTGATTTTTCTAAATATAAGTCGCAGTAATAACGACCCATGAGTGCTAGAAAATGACAACCTACGAGTGATTGCTTATAACGCGATTTCTCAAATCCTCCTCTGTTCGTAAACCTTACATGTCTGTACCAAGAACTATCACAAGTCATTTTATACACGATGCAACATCCTAATTAAACCAAACGTGAATCACTATATGTAAAACAAAAAATGTTCACATAATCACACTACCTTAACTATGAGACAGAAGAGAACCTTTTCACATCACAATGCCCTGCAACACACAAATGTTTTCATGAAAAAAACCTTAAAAATTTCATTTAGGGAATATCACAAACACATAGAACCAAGATCAAATCTTTTCTAAATAAAACAAAATACCCACATTAAGAAATAGCAAAAGAAAAGGAAACAAAATTTGAAATTAATAACATTAATTTGTTTCACATAATAAAAGATGTACATTTAAGAGTAAGAAAAAAAAAAAAAAAAAAAAAAAAAAAAAAAAAGGCAATAAGTTACAGTAAATATCCATTTTTAACGGATCCAGCATTAAAAGTGGAGATGAACATAAAAAGGTAAGAAAAGTTGTTACCATGAAAACATTTATTTGAGTATGTGTTGTAAGGCTAGTCGCAGTGGAGTAAAAAAGTCGGTTGGGCATGCAAAATTGAAGGACAACCGATGTGGAGATCGGTTGGATCGAGTGTGGTGGGCGGGCGTCAAATCGGTCGAAGGACCTTAATTTGCAACATCGGTTGCTTAGCCACCGATGTGAAATGTTGTTTGCTTCACTTTCCAACGCCACATTTAATACAAAATTTAAATTTTAGACCGTTTGGTCATTTAATTAAAAAAAAAAAAAATTTCAAACTCATTTTACCACTCTATAAATACTCACATTACCTCAAACACAATTCACAACTTACCATTTTCATCTATATTCAACTCAATCTAATTCTTTTCCAAATTCAAATGTCAAAGAAAATACCCCACAATCAAAAACCCGACGATCACGACTACCCCAAAATGCCGGATCTAAATTTCTCACGGAAAACAACTTGAGTTAACCGGCATATCACCACAACAAAACCGGCCTCCTATTCGCTCGTCGTCCAAAGTTTTGATTATCAATCACAACTACCCTACCAAATCAAAACCAAAACGCGTTTTATCTTAACTGTCCTTTTGTCCCACCGCAGCGTTCTTACCAAGATTACTGGCAAGAACCTAGTGGGTGCAGTTACCATCGAACATGGACTTCATTTATCCTTCTCAACCGTATCAACCTTATTCCCCTATTCGAAGCACTAATCTAGACATGAATTTGGAAGATTGGATGGGGGAGTATCCGACACAAAACTACCCAAGTCAAAACTACCCAAGTCAAGATGCTTCGATGGGACAAGGTTCGGGTCACGGTTCGCACCACGGTTCCATTCCCGTTGATGATTCTGATGATGAGAAAACCGCTTCCGGTGAAGAGATGTCCCCCATCAAACCAAGGCGACCATCTAGGCGTGCTTGAGGCCAAGGACAAAGGCAAGATGCCGGAAACAAGCGAGGGAAAACAAGAAGAAGCAGATCCATGGACAAAGGAGGAAGAGGTGGTGCTTTGTAAAGCTTGGGTCTATGTGTCGGAAAAGCGGCGAGAGGAAGCGCCAGAACCGCTTCAAGTTTTGGGAGCAGTGATCGCCTACTTTAAGAAAAGCGGCAAAGACCGAACCTATGACTCCATCAATACCAAATGGAAGAAGCGGGATTCGTATGAGGTTGGAAATTATTGTGCTATCATGGAGAATATCAAGAACACCCATGGGCGGTGAGAATGATATCGACGACACCTCAAAAGCTCTTAAAGAATACCGTATGACGACGGTCATGATTTCACTTTGGAGGAGTGCTACGAGGTTTTAAAGGGTCATCACGCTTGGAAGGAGGTTGAGTTGCGGCTATATCAACAAATAGTCGGAAGAAAACAAAGGGTTCTACTACCACAGTTCAAGCGGCTCGTGATCCTTCGATGTCTATGGCGTTGATGATTCTGGCGAGGAACCGATTAGAGAATCACGACCGTCTGGTCGTGACAAAGGAAGGAAGAAAGCATCCTCCTCCTCTCGTGATGGTGATGTTCCATCGGACTCATTTATGCAATCGTTGGCCAAAAATTTCTTAAGGACCAAGAAGTCAGTCAAAGAGGATAAAGATAAGAATAAGCGGGGTTTAGAAGATCTTGGTTACGGTTAAGGAAAAAGAGCTCGAGATAAAGCAGGCAAAACTTGAGCTCATGAGGACATCAAACGGAGTCGACATCATCTTCTACAACACCCCAATCGATCCAAATTTGACCGGCCGCCAACTAGAAGAGTTGGAGAAAGTTAAAGCAAGAATCGAAGAACGTTACAATTTAGATTATTAGTTTAAGTATTCTAGTGCTTATTTAAATTTCAGATTAGAATTGTTTTTTTTTTTAATTTAGATGTAATGTTTTTTTTTAATTTCGTAATGTAATGTTTTTTTTTAATTTGAATGAAATTTAAATTTAATGTTAAAATGTTTGAATTAAAAAAAAAAAAAAAAAAAAAAAAAAAAAATCCGGAATTCATTTGGGCATCCGGGTTGTCTCGGGTTCTTTGGAGAGAAAAGGCGGCGTGGCAGGTTGTCTGAGTCGTCCTGTGTCATGACCGGACTAGCCTAAGTTTGTAACAATGGTGTTTCGTTTGTATGCATGTAAGACTGAGGTAAAATGAAATATGATGGTGATGAAAAAGTAGTAAGAAATAATTAGTTGAAGAAAGGCAGTACGTACGAATAGTAATGCAAGAAAATAGCAAGCTGTTTTTTGTTACTTACTTGTTGCCCACGCTCATTTTGCTAGTTTATTTCTTTTTATTCAAACCATGAATCTAAACACATTATTTAGTTTAATTCTTGTACTTTTTTTTAACAAATTGAATTCCTGTACTTTGATATGTTTACATGTGAGTATGTGACGTTCAATGTTTCTAGCTAATGTTGAGTTCAACATGACTAGTCATGTCGCATAAAATTTTAGTTCGTCTCTTACTTAAATTCAAAGTGGGCCATTTTATGAGGATTACTATCTCTTATGTGAGACAACATGACTAGTTATGTTGAACTCAATATTAGAAAATCTCAATCTTTTTTAAACTCATTACAATTAAATAAAAGGATACTCGCAATGTGCGACGACATGTAATCTGTAATTTATTTTATCTACAATCATATGTTATTCATCATGGATATCATCTTGTAAACATATGTATTAATATTAAATTGTCATTGCAAAATTGGTTTAGTTACTCTGTAATTTATTTTATTTACAATCATATGTTATTCATCATAGATATCATCTTGTAAACATATGTATTAATATTAAATTGTCATTGCAAAATTGGTTTAGTTACTCTGTAATTTATTTTATTTACAATCATATGTTATTCATCATAGATATCATCTTGTAAACATATGTATTAATATTAAATTGTCATTGCAAAATTGGTTTAGTGAGTAAAATATGGTCTCAATAGTTCTATTTATTTAGCAATACCTTTCATACTCTTTAAAACAAATTTAATTAGATGTATATGTCTAATGTGGTTGTGTAATCCTCTTTATTGAAGGTTAAATTTGAGGGATTTTCTTTTAATTTAAGTGTAAACTTTAGTTTGTAATTTTCGTTTTCTTTTGACAAATTAGAATGTAAAGTAAATGTAATAGGGCGGTTTTTCGAGAGTCTTGATTAAAAAACCCTTATTTAATTTTCTTGTAATGTTTCTTTTAGTTTCTTGCTAGTTTATAAAATTTGTCGTTCAAAAAAAAAATTGTAAGTTTGTAATTTTTGTATGATATTGTGTATGTATGCAGTAGTTGTAACGGTTGTCAATAGTAAACCATTCAATGAATTAGTTATCATCGTGTATCACTTTAGGAAACCATTTGGGTATAATTTCAACGTAAAGCTAAATCAATATATAACACAAATTTTCTAAATATCCAATTAATAAATCATTGCTACTCAATTTTTACAATCAAAATAAAAAAGCCGTTGATACAAAAGTTGGGCGTTTCTTGTTTGGACTCCGGTTCCCGTATCAATTGGATCTTGATGCTTGAGACCTGCGCACTAAGTAAACAGAAAACACCGTTAGGCTTATCGTGGGATTGTCTCCCACGATTATCCTCCGGCGTGAGAGTAAGTAATCGGTTTTTAGGGTTTTAGTTGAGAGTCGGGTTGTAGATCGTACTTTAATGAGGCGGGATGCCTTTATATACACACGAAATCCTTGTTGGTTTCGTGTTCCCCAAACTTCGGCGCATCCGCCTAAATCGGATATTAGATACTTATCTCCAAAGATAAGAGATATCCGATATCATAAGCTCTAAATAACTTTGAGTTTGGGCCGTGAGTTCAAACCATTATAAGGTTAGCCCATCCGTCTTGGGCTTGCTAGTATCGGTCATTGGTCGGGTTGTTGACCGAATCGCGGACTATCGTCATCATTTCCACTTTTTTAAAAAATAATAATAATAAAATAAAAATAAATTTGCAAACGGTAAATCATTTAAAAAATACACCATCACGACGATAATTTATTTATCTTTCAGGACACGGGCACTTCTAAATACTTTCGATGAACTTTGTTTTTCGAGTTTCTTTTTAGTGTTAACATTTGCGGCGGGAAAAATCACATGTGATTTGTTATATTAGAAATTATGTGTGATTTCACAAATTACATGTGATTTCATAAATCACATGTGACATTAAAATAACAAATCGAATGTGATTGTATAAGGCGTAAATTTCAACACTCACAAAAAAAGTCGAAAAAAAATTTGCTGAAAGTATACAGAAGTGTCTCTCTATTAAAAGAGGATTTAATGCTCGTCGTTGGTATGATTCGTTTCACGTAAGGATTAACACTTTGTGAGATGTTTAATTTTTTAAAAATGACGAAAATAACTCTTTTAGTTTGATGATTGATTTGTTTATTAAATCTTTAGAAAATTTGTGTTTTATATTGAACTTTTTTTTCCGACATAATAAATAGTTTAGTAATTTCAGTGTGCTGAATCTTCAATAAATAATATAGCGTTCATGATTTATATGTAACTAGATGAATACTCGAGGCAAAACGACGGTTTATAATGGAAAATAATTATACTTGCAAATTTATGTTTTGGTGTCACGTTTGATGCAACACTTACGAGTTTAATTTTTAGTGATGCAACACTTATGAGTTATAAATAAAAATTGTTAAAAATTTAAGAATTAAATAATATTATAAATTACTAATTTAATGATACATTTTCTTACTATATAATTTGTTATTAATGTAATTAAATGAGTAGTTTAACCAAAACGCATTACTCAGTTTTAAATTATTTTAAGTTTCAAAAATAAATAAACACTCTTTATAATTTACTAGCAGGGTATCCGCGCGATGCTCTGTGGCATCTGTGACTATTTAATGGTGAACAAATATTGTTCGGTTACACATTTCTTTCTAACAATAATCGAATAAATGAATGATAATATAAATCTAATTTATGCAAATACAACTAATTAAGCTACATATACAATTAATGTATGCATCAACACATACATATAGTGACTTTCAACCAAGACAATTTTATTATAAATATTTTTTGTTAGAACATAGCTTGGACCCATAAAACGAATTATCATAAATTGTTGGTTTAGGAATATCTTGAGC
Source organism: Chrysanthemum lavandulifolium (assembly GCA_022545495.1). NCBI lineage: Eukaryota > Viridiplantae > Streptophyta > Magnoliopsida > Asterales > Asteraceae > Chrysanthemum > Chrysanthemum lavandulifolium. The sequence goes on from CM040241.1 coordinate 177,425,642, forward strand.
CACGCTCTATTCTCACAACACCTTTTAATTACATTGATTACTATTTGATATTAAAATTTTGTGTTTATGATGATTGTACCTTTAACTTTATGAGTTTGTATATTTTGGTGAAGGGGTTAATTAAATTATGTATTAATTGTATGTGTTATATATTTTTTTAATTTTTATTTGTGCTTCAAATACTTGTAAATGATGCTTGTTTACTTGTATTTGCTTAAAAATCGATTTTAAAAAGTCTTAAAAATTAATAGAGAGAAGTGTTAACATGCTTTATAAATAGTATAAATACATGTTTCTTTAAGAATCACATTTTAGACAATGTTTCACTATCACTTACGAAATAGGAAGAGTTAGTATTAAACTCATTATTTATTTCACAAAAATTCTCCTTTTCCGGTCTACAAGATTATTTATATTGATGTTTTTCAAAATTCCAAGAATTTTCATTAATGATAAATCATACGAAAATAAACATATCATTTCGGTTATAAATTGAGCTTAGAATTTAATGAAATTGAGGCCGCTCGACTTGAAGTCAGGAAGCAAATTCTCATGTCGTGACAATGCGTCGCATCGTTGACTTTATCTATTTATTGAATTCGCTTGATTCCATTTTTGCGAACAATCGATCGAAGAGTGGGAGAGCCTTGACTTTCTATATTAGTCAAGCGCACTCACTCTAACAATACCTTTTGCATGATGGGTTAGCGAGGAAATGGGAAATGGCTTAACGAGGTCACAATTCACCGACACGATCATTCGGGGTGAACAAGAATTGGGGATCGAATGCGGGCGAAATTCCCGCCAATGGTTGAGATGTTTAGTCGACTCGTTAGTTTAATAAGATAGCTCATGAGTGAAGCTTTCAAACCAGTTCCTTATTTCATTAAGGGTCAAGGGAATAATGCAGTTCAGTCTTCTCTTCTTTTTGTTATTTTTTTTACAGCAGGGCAAGAAGCTAGACCCTACAAGGTAGTTTTATTTTGCGAGTATTTGCACTTTCACTGATCCCTTAAACCTTTCAGATCAAGGTTTATAACTTTTAGAAGTGGCAAAAGTAAAATCTAATTTACAATCAAGGATTAGCTATTAGAATCGTGGTCAAGTCAATAATACAATGTGATATGGCCGTCATGCAATCGAAAGCGTTCAAGACAATGACCTACAAGTTGATAGTTTAGAGACTAATATATGCAACAACTAATTTGTGTCACAATGGTATTCATGTGTGAAAATGTTACTTAAATAATTGATTGTGGGTTCAAATACCTTTTAGGATATTATGAGATTTATTTGTTGTATGTGTAACTAAATTTAGACCCGTTTGATGGACCAAATAGTTCCATAAATTTGCGTACTAAAAAAGATCATGTAGTACCTACATTTATCGATTTGTTCTTATTCTAATTCGTGTCTTAATCCGACATCCATCACCTATTACTCACTCGTGGCTAATTCTTGATCGATTAGGGTTCTACTAAATTTAGGGTTTGTTCAATCGGTTAATTTTTATTTGTGTTCTTGATCCTAATCTGCTCTAAGCGGTTTTCGTTTCGTTTGGGACCGTGATTGTGTCGAACTAGGATTCATAACCTTGATTTGATTCGTTTTGGTTGTTAGGTGTGTTGGGTGTATATGTAATTGGTCGATAATTGATCTTGGCTTAGTTTAAGTGTCATGAAGAAAGGGTTTTTTTAATGGGAGAGGTGCTAAAGAGAAGGAAATGAGTGGGTATTCTAGTCCGAAATTTGCTAACACCTCTATGGTTAACGATGGTCAGACTGATGTGGGTGCGAAACCATGTTCGAATGTGGTTCTTGCTAGCACTCCTAACATGGGTGAGGTGAAAACTAGCACTCCTAATGTGGTATTGAACGTATCATATATGCATTCAGGTAGTGTACAAAGTGTTAATTACGTTGAACATGGTTCATGTGTAAATATGAATGTAAACAAAAGGCATGTATTTAATGATAATACTAAAGAAACTATTTCATATGCTAAGTTTTTTAAAGGTGGATTGAGTGGGAAAGGTGCCAACTTTCGAAAATTGTTTGCACCGGCTGGGAATAATGCGGACGAAATTGTTTCAATACAGTTTGTCAGTATTGTTCACGAAAGGTTTGGTAATACCGTGTATGGCTTCTTTTTGGGTAAACGTGTGGTGTATATGGTTGTTGAGTACTATATTAAGAATACTTGGAGTAATTTGGACTTGTAAAGTCTATGATGAATTCTAAAGGATTATTTTCTTCAAGTTCAACTCAAAGGAAGGTATGGACGCTTTGCTTGAAAACGGCTCGTGGCTAATTCACAACGTGCCATTAATTCTGTAAATATGATCACCGGATGTGAATATAATGAAGGATGATGTGTATAATATTCCGATTCGGGTTAAGCTGCATGATATTCCTATTACCGCTTTCACGGAAGATGGTTTGAGTGCTATTACAGCCAAACTTGGCACCCCATTGATGCTAGACTCGTACACGTCCACTATGTGCATGGAGTTGTGGGGTAGGACGAGTATTGCACGAGCCATGATTGAGTTAAAAGCTGACGAGGAGTTGAAACACTCCCTCGTAGTGGCGATGCCGAAATTCGAGGGTGACAACGATACTATGCATACTATCCGTGTTGAGTACGAGTGGACACCTCCACGATGCTCAAGTTGTAAGGTTTTTGGTCACGTCATTAATGAATGTCCTAAGAAACTTGTCTCAGATGTTAGTAAGAACATGAAAGTGCCAAGGCAAGTTATACGTGGGGTTCGGATTGGTTCAAAGACTAAGTTCGCTTATCAACCTAAGGCTCCAAGGAACGGTTCCTGTTGGGATCGCTCCTAACACGTAAACGGAACGATATTTACGAGATTGCATTAGTTATCATGTTAGCCTAATACGCAGGTACTAGAAGCGTCATTATTGTAAAGTGGTGTGTATGTTAGGCTATATAAGCCCTCTTAGACTTCACTAGGAGGGTGAGACTTAGTGTGTATTTTTATTATTTCATTATCATCAATAAAACACATAGTTTCCTTTCTCTCTCCACTCTCTCTCTAACCATGAATATGTTTTACTTTCATCATCCTCGACCTCCCGAATACATTCTACTTTGAACGTTATATGAAACATTAATTACCACAATATAACATATCGCTAATTATATGCCGTTAAAAACCGCTGCCGCTAAACGCGAGTACTCGCTTAGTAGATTTAAATGTGAGATAATTAGTTGTTAAAATAATTATATATGCAACAAAGAATGTCGGGATATTGCCCCTTTTAAACATAATTATATTATTGTCGTGTAGGTTTGTAGTTAGTGTTGGCAAATTTCGTGACCCGACCATCTTGGTTATACAAATATAAGACTAAAATACACCGTTGGTCCCTAAACTTGTATCGGAGGATCGCGATGGGACGAACCACGACTTTTCATCGCTACCGGTCCAAGCGATACCCATTAAATGCAGTTAGTCCCTTGACCGAATGGGACGGTCAAACCGAGGGTATTATAGACCATTCACTTTTTGACCCAAGCTTCAACCTGTGGACCAATTGTGAGTATGGATATTAGCCGTTTCTTCCCCGATACGATGCATTTAATTTCGCGGAACAAATACACCCACCCAACAAACAACTTTGCCAATCACATAAAACCACATTATCCGGAAAAGATAAGCGTAAATCGAAATCAAGAATATAAATCCTCATTTCCGAACTCAAAAGACCAACCCAACTTCCAACTAAACCATGTCGATCGATCGTTTTACCAACATGCGGATGAAGTGATCACTAACATTTTGAATCGGTTGCCTTTGTTAGAAGCGGTGAGAACCTCTAGTTTAGCGAGAAACCGGAGGTCTAAGTGGACTTTGCTCACCGATGTCATACTTGATGAGGATTTCTTTTATTATTTAACATACGAGTTTGATGGTAGGCTTGTTACTAGATTCTTAAATCGACATGGGTCCAATAAGAAAGTTTGTCTTTCTTTGTAGAGCCAAGATCAATTATTGGAATAGACAACTTTCATTATGAACACATTCATGAGTGGCTCTTGTTTTTGGCTGACAATGGAGTTGAGGAGTTGATTATTACAAACTGGTATGGTGACCCAGTTACGTTCCCAACCCAACTTTACTCTTGTAACACCCCCAAAATCACAATGTGACAGCGGAAGACTATTTGGGGTATTACTTAGAGGATCATAGTCATAAGTTATAGAAAACGACTCTAAAGAGACGTTTTAATAAAAGGTAGTTACCATTTCATAGAACTCAGTGTTTTGGAAACACAAAAAGGAATACCACATGTTTTGAAGTTACACAAAAGATAGTTTAAACGTTTACGAAATGATAACTTTAATTGAAAACAACACCACTTCAAGCGTCCCATGACGTCCACTCCACGCCTTCATGATATTCTAATTTGTACCTGAGATGAACATGCTTAAAAATTCAACAAAAAGTTGAGTGATATTCATAGGTTTAATAAATGGTTGAACACAAGTAAGAGATGATTATTGCTTCGAATACAATTACCATGGAAAACATAGATTATTATTATGCAGTAAGCTCATGACACCAAACTAATTGCATACACCTAATTAATGGTGTAAGTAATAATATTGCCCTCAGATGGAATTGCCAATTCCATAGTTAACCAAATATAGTGCGCCCCGGTTATTTTCGATAACCGAGTCGGGGTCGTTAATTCCTATAGTACTATTCACAATATTCGCGTTCACTCGCAAGTGACTAATGGTTCATGATGTAAGGGACTTATGGCAGGCAACTTAGGCTATAATAATAATGATCAGGTAAGCATACATTTCAAGAAAAGACTTGTGTTCTAGTTTATAGCATGCATCTCCCTCGCGGGGTTTGAAAAGAAATAAGTAAAGGCGAGGCTATGAACTCACCTTAGCAAATAGTATCCGAGTAGTGTAAAGTCAAGTAGTATGAGCACGAAGTACCGTCACGCGACCTATAATTAGTATGGCAAGTCTTAGTTTATTATTTTTATCCATGATTTAATGTATTGAAAGCGGTTGAAGTATTTTCAAGAGTTTGTGTTTATTATAAACGTGTGGCAATGGTTAAGTTTAAATAGGTTTGAAACACTTGTAAGTTTTGGCTCTTGGAAAAGTGCTTACGTATATAATTATATGAAAATAGTCATGACGAATAAATCCTTGGTTTGAAAGCAAACGAATGACTAAGTATTGAAAAATATTCACAAGTAAAGGATTTGTGATGTTTCATATGCTGTCGGTAAATAATAAATATTTATGTCAAGTATTTATAATATAAGTGTTTATGTTCTACGATAATTATTTATATATGTATATATATACTATACTAAATTAGTGGGTGATAAGTACAAAAAAAGTTTGTGTTATATTTAATATCTAGTTTTCGTAATTTAATCAATTTTATGAAAATAAACTAAGTATATTATTTTTACAAAATTGGGCATGACCCGTCCGTAATTATAAATTTTTCCCTTTATGCAAATTGTCATAAAATATTTCATGTCAATATAATTTATAAATTTGTTTAACTAGTTAACTTATGGATTTTTATTGAAAAGACATTGACTAAATCCTAATAGTCTAAGTACTAAAGATGCAACTTGGCCAAAAAAAAGAATTAAATGGGAAAAGAAGAGAAGAAAACGAGGGCCTTGGGATCGAACCCCGGACCTCACGCTTCACACTCCCAATGTCCCAACCGGTGGACTAGTTCCACTTTGGTGCTAGCTTTCTCCCACAGGTGGACTTATAAGGCATGTTTTAGGCTGCGTTTTAGTGCAAGATGTATAACGGTGTGCATGCATGTATATGTACGATTTTTCGCTAGTTTTAGTCGATCCTAGGTGTTTCAAAGGACAAGATGGTGGTTTAGTATCCAAATGAGCCACGAGCTCGAAGTTTATTTGTTGGGCTCGAGTAGATCACGACTTAAGTTTCGTTCAAAAATGAATTAAAACCAAAACATAGTTTGTAAATCGAGTTTGACAAATTATTTAAAAGTCGAATAAGCCTTTAAACCAAAGTAACAAAGTATGCACTTGTCTATTATCGAGCCATTACTTACGTTTCTTTAGATCTATACTTTATTTAGTTTCTTTTTAGTTGAAAACTCCAAATAATCTCATATTAATATGTATGTGTCGATTAGTACAAAATAAGCTCTAGCTTATTTTGTAGTGCTTATATTAGTTTAGTAATCACCACACAAGCTTAATAACAAAAACTATTAAACATGTTTCCATGTATGTCGAACGTATATGCATTCAAAGTCACACTTATATCTAGTTTTCATTCTTGAATATGTTTGCATAATAACCATTAACTTAAGTTTAGCATGCAAGACTTTAGTACAAATGTGTTTAAGAAAGAAAAGAAGTAAGAGTTCTTCGATTGGGTTGGTTCGAGCAAAGGAAACCAAAAACAAGAATTTTTAACCCAAGCCTTCCAAATGTCAAGTTGTTTACCCAAGACTTTTTACCCAAGATCTTCTAAGACCAATCTTTGAATACACTTAGAGGTTTTGGTGAGATTTTGCAAGTGAAATGTGTAATGAAACTTGTGGCTCGTTGGGTTTTTAAGAAGGAAAGGAGAAGAACTTTTAGCTAATGACCAAGAGTTTATGTTGAGCCTTGATATATGCAATTTGATCACACATGAATCTAGGTAGTATTAAGGGAAAAACAAGCAAATGGATTGTGGTATCTAGATGGTATACGGCAGCCAAGTACAAAGGGAAATGAAATGTGTCATAATGCATTGTTACATGTTGTGTAATATGTTTACTACTCAAGCTTGTTTCAAAACCTTTAGAAATCAAGGTGTTTGCAAAACTTTGAAGAGATGTGTGTGTATTGTGTAGGTGTGTTCGATTATTTCAAATTTTCGTTATGTATTTCGTGTCCCGTTTGAGCTTAAATGTGGGTCGCGGTGTCCCGGTTTGACGCTTTTGACCAAACGTGTAATATATAATTTTGAGCATGTTTTTATAAAGGTAAAAATAAAATATTAATTCTAACTCGTAAAAATATTTATTTGACTTTAGCCATAACTAATTGAGTGTCGGTACGCGTGCGGCTCATAAGACAAGAAAATTTCTTGTGAGGCTGATTTAGCTATCAGTAAATATCGGGCATGATTAAATAAGACTACTCGGAGATGCATAAATTTTATGCAATAAAATGAAACGTACATGCTAAAATGCTCAACTTAGCTCAAATAAGTTTTGATAACCAATCTAGTTTATTAATATGAAAGTTGATGATAGTGAAATTTTACAGTGGCTACAACTCTCGCGATGAGTTGAAACATCCAGTACTTCATGTTTGTGCTATGGCTACTTTGGAATATTTTCATGGCTATCCAAATCTCGAGCCTAGAATTGATTCATGTCAATTTTCTAAGCGATACAGATTTGGGACTTTATTCTTTGGTTGTCCTCACTTGAGTCTCTTAAAATGAATCGTCCTAGTACTAACGAGATGAGACTATGGGATATTGCAAAACTTGGGAATTTGAAGAAGTTACATTTGTCATTAGGTCGTTATAATGTTGTGACCACAATCACAACATCCGATATCTTTCACTTGACAAGACTTCAAAATCTTGAGACCCTTACATTGGATTTTGGTGATTGCACGGTAAGAACAATTTCGGTTTACAACTTATAATGTTATAGAGATGTGTACAAGAATGAAATTTAATCAGAAACTTCTTGTAGTTGATACGAAGCTAATCCTAGGATGAAGGTGCCCTTTGTTTCCTGATTAACCTTAAGTCGTCCGATGTCGATTTTGGGAATAGTGTTATGGTAGCTTTCACCATTGGAATGATTCGGTCATCTCCGAATTTGAAAATCTTGGATACGAGAGTAAATGTAATGATGTAATGAATATGTATCAAATAAAACATTCCTAAATTGCCATGTTTGTGTATCTCAACACTATTTGATTTTTAATTGCAAACACGCTTAGTGATCTACCTTTGCCCAATTTTTCCTTTGTTGTAGATAGAAACACATTCGACCATGGGCGCTTGAGACGGTGGTGTTTCAAGCTTTTCGGATCGAGCATGAAATAACTTTAATAAAGTGTATACTTGCGTGTTCCGGTCTATTAAGACAATCAATATAAGGCAAATCGATAGGAGTCATGATGGGAATGAAAATACCAGAACAAGCGGGAGTTGGCTAAGAAGTCATTGAAACTCCCGAGCTTCCCCACACCGTGGTAGATTTCTTTGATTGGTTGTAGTTTAAGTTTGGGTTGAATACCCTTGGACAATTAATGTTTCAAAATAGTTTTAGTAATTTTATACGAATTGTTATATGGTTCTTAAAATTAGATTGTTCATATGTTGTTGTTTGTGCGTATTCTAGGTGATGAAAGTTTGACATTCGAAAGTCAAACTTTCATTTAGCATTTTTATTTGATTGTAGCAAGTAAAGCGCATTTCGTTTACTTTAGTTAGTCAATACTTGAAAATGTTGAATGGGTTAGCGTAAGCGAGAGTTGTAATGTCGGAAGGATTGAAAACCTTTGGAACATTAAGTGCAAAAAGTCATAATGGTATTTGAAGTTTGATGATGAGGATGGCTATTGGAATGTTCAATAATATATACAATGGTATTTGACTTTGTAAAGTCAATATTGCAAAACCATTACTAAATATTTGTTTTGGGTGAATTGATAATTTGACATGTTTTAGAAGTTTGACTTAACAAAGTCAAACTTCTAATGGTTTTCTGAAGTTGGCAACTTGAGGGACCAATTGTGTATCCTAAAGTGAATATTGGCGGGAGTTTTAAGTGTGACAAATTGACAACGGCAACCAACACAAATTCAGGGACCGAGTGTGAAAAAAATGAAACTATTAAACCCTTCACCGTCTCTTACCAGAGACGATATTAACTAGTGCACACCAAATGAGATACTCATCTACCACTTTTTCCACACACACACAACTTTCCAATGGCAGATTTTCCCATTTTAAACAAACTCATGGAGGTGGGTGATTCGCCAAATCTTAATGACCGGATGGCTATCTGGTTTGAAGATGAGGTCGCCGAGAAGGATTCTAAGGAAGCTACTTCTTGGTCTTGCCCAAAGATCGAAGAGGAATCATCAACCGTAGGGAGGCGATACAAGAGAATCAAGCTACGGGATCTCGTGGAATTGCGCTTGACGTGTGGATGCGTTGAACAAAATCCGGTCTAGGCACGAAACCAACTTGCCCAACTCATACAGTTGTTGGTCAAGCAGATGAAGGTATTCGGTTCAACCAAGAGTTTGTTAAGAAAATGGTGAACATAATGCACGAATTTTGGTTTTCCATGGGGTAGATAAAGGCGTCTTTTAGGTGATAGTTTTGCTAAAATGGTATGTAAATTAGATTTGATGTAGTTGGTTATGATGTTTAACGTAATTAATTAATGATAAAATATCATTTGGGTTATGTGTTGTTGAATCTGTTGTATTGTAATATGGGTTGTATTTTAATGTTATTAGTATAAGCAAAACCAAACAGGCCCTTGTATCGATAAAACCAAAGCAGACCCTTGTATCAAGAAAACTTTAGACAGTAGAACCAAACACCCTTGTATCGGCAAAAGCAAAGGCAATGGTTTAAAAAGATGTGGTGAAAATGCAAATACTATGGCACTAAATCATAATGTATCAAATAAAACATCCGCTTGTATCGGCTAAACCAAACGGCCCTTTTATCGATAAAAGTCATTAAAGAAACCAAACACCCCGTATCGAAAAATTAGAGGCGGTGGTTTCAAAACACGGGTTCAAAAGGCAAACGCTTTAGCGATAAACAACAATGTATTGACAATTGTGTATTGTAACATCTTGAATTTTGACTTACCAAAGTCAAACAAACTTATGAAAACCAACAAATTGTAACTTGGGTAAGTCAAACCTATTAAGATATGCAAACGATTTCAAACACAATTACTTAAATAAGATCACAAAATTTTATTCATCGATTTCAATAACTACAAATGTTTACTATCATCTAAACATACACTTAGCTAGACCCACAACTCTCCCTATCATCGTTTTCCTTCTTTTCCTTCCTTTCCATAAGATATTTAAACAAAATTTCGGTTTGTAATCCTTTCTCCCAAATCGTTAAACTTTGATAACAAGATGTCATCCTCTTCATTCTCCTTCTTAACACCCAAACGCTTTTCATTTCTTGATCGCTTTCCTCAACGAACTCAACAAACCCTTCCCTTATCGTTTTGTGCCATTATTGTTTTTCTTTTGCTTTGGGAAGAATGTGTGTTGATTGTATTTTAGGGTTCACTCTTGCTCGTTCATACATATATGGTTGAAGGTTGGGTTACATTTAACTAGCTTGGGTCAAAAAGTGAATGGTCTATAATACCCTCGGTTTGGTGTCCCAATTCGGTCGAGGACGAATCGGCATTTAATAGATGCTTGTTTGGACCGGTGGCGATGAAAAGTGCGTGGTTCGTCCCATCGCGATCCTCCGATACAAGTTTAGGGACCAACGGTGTATTTTAGTCCAAATATAATAATTATCCGACCAAACAAAGTTTGCATCATATTTATTATTTATAACAGTTTTTTTCAATGTGAAATGACATGATAATAACTTAACAAAACAAGACTACAATTTGCAAGCAAAATCTAGATGACGATTCAATATAGAACGAGTATCCTTATTTATTTACATCTCACAAAATACATTTATTTATAGAATAAAATAAAAAACTTGGTTAGTGATATCCGTATGAGTTAAGCAATCAGATTAGTTTAATCATGTAGTTACTAATGTGTCTTCTTCAATCGATTTTGTACCCCCGAAAACATGATTTAGAATCATTGATAAGCGGACTCCGCCTTGAGCGATCCTTTTCATCACAATTGGCATCCTCGAGTTGAAGTACTCATCTGTGAATGTAAATACAGAATATCAAATTGTTGTAGAAAATAATTTATATCATCATCATCAATTTTGGTGGATAACAAAGACGTTTCGATATCTCACAAACGTCACGTTTCTTTAGATATTTGCTAAGGCTATTTTATTGTTATTTTAGTGCGAGTGCTTCTAATATAGATTCTATCTTTCTAGGTTTGAGGTTTTCGTATAATGCTTGTTATTTTATTTTTTTTGAACGGCAAATTTTATTAGAAAAAAAAATAACAAAAAGCTAGAGAAAAAGATGACAGAATAGCAAGAATAGGATCTTGCATCCAAGTTATCCAATTAAACATGAATTTACTTCTATTAGAACACCAAGTGTAAGATTGAGACCTTCTTGATGGCTAAAAGTATCATGCTTGTTTTTAATGTTGTTTTTCTAGCTACTTGCTAGTTTATGAATGAAACCTTCTTGGCGGCTAAAAAATATTAATTTACATAATCTCTATTTAAAATTTTAATCACGTATGCTTTGTTAGTGTGTACGTGCCTACGTGGTATGAATCTCTAATACAATCATTGAAAATAAAATTACAGTATTACCTGACAGAGTTTCACCGGCTTCAACACCTTTGTAACCCCATTTGCATGCCATTTTTATACTTTCCGTTGCATACCTTTCGTAAAATTTCAATAAAGGACTATCCGTTAAAAAAATAATATAAAAAATATTTTCTTGTAATATAATATGCAAGAGCAAGATAGAAATTCATTGCCATTTTTCATGTAAATGCGTGATGTGTAATTTACTAAAACTAACTTTAACTGAGCGATCAATAAAGAAAAAAAATCATAGATCAAGTGAAGTGACTCGTTTTTAAATCTCAATTACCTTTCTTAGTAAAATAAATATCTTAGGAACGGTAAATCGTTAAGCGACAAATAATACATCATCACAACCAGAATTTTTATAGTTCAATATATGGGCACTTCGATATATTTTCGACAAATAAATTTATTTTTGCTTTTTTATCGGTATCAAATATTACACGATACGTAATAACATGTGATTTGTGATATGAGTTTTAAAGTTAAATCATAAATCATATGTGATTTCACAAACCAAATGTGATTTACAAAATAACGAATCACATGTGATTGTGATTCTATGACCGGAAATTTCAACACTCACAAATAAAACTCAAAAAATAGTTGGTCGAAAGTATATGTAAGTGTTCCAATAATAAAAAGTGATTTTATGCGCGACATGATGGTGTCATTAGTTTTAGTTAACGATCAACGGTGTTTACGAAATATTTAATTCTACATAAAAATAATGTAAGTGAGTTTTTTTAATTTTGATCAAAAAATTAGTAGCTATAATTGTCTCATTTGATGTTTGACTTTTTGTGATATTTGTTGAACCAAAACTCATATAAAGTGAAGCAGTACCTTATGCTAAATATCGATTATGGTTACCAAGATTACAGATGTTCTTTGTTTTCGTGTTAGAACATGCTAAACATACACAAAGACCAACATATATAAAAAAAATTGGCTCATGGCCGGGGTGCCAACTCTAGTCCCCAAGGACTAGCCTCAAGGCGATGTTAAACTGTCTTATTGATTTTTAGGCAGAAGTTCGGATAAACACATGTATGATTTAAAAAAGATATATAGAACAAACTTACTTGTTTATGCAAGTTGAGAGATCCTCACAATCTTTCCAAGAGGAAACATCATCTGACCATGATCCCTGATATTTGTAATACAAGATTGAAAATTTGTATTAAATTTGAATACTCAAATTTAATAAAGAAATTAAACAATCAATGGGTGAGAAAAAGAAAATGTACTATTATCTTGATGATATCGAATCGCGACATACAAATTATAAAAAGACGTTAATTCTTACATGAGTAAAGTTGGCTTGAATGGCTTTCCGAAGAGAATTCATATCCTTGTCGTAGTAATCAGCTGAGGCTGTAAGAATGATCTCTATCCCATACCTAATTGTTATTCACGAAAGTTATTTAGTTTTTTAACAATTATATAATTATACAAAGTAAATTTTGTCTCATGGTACTTACATGGTGCAAATTTGATTTATGTCTAAACCATCGCAAATCAATGGTGTTTCCTCCTTCATCACTAGTGAATCCAACATGCATTGGCTGTAAATTTAATAATATTTACACAATTGTAATTGTTTTAAGGTTAAATATAATGGGAATGAATTAGCTAGCTTAAAAAATTAAAGGAATATTGCCTGATGAATATCTCCCATGAAATGAGATACAAATAACAAGGCCTCAGTCATGTTATCTACGTTTAACAAAATCAAAATACGGTAAGATTATCAGTTTTGTTGTTTGCATTACATATGGGTCCGAAAACTAAAATATGATACTCACATCGACGATCTGATGTGCCGTGACGATAGTGTGAGAGTTGAGACGTGAAATTTTTATTGCTCCGGCAACACATGTCCTTCCCTCCATGGGTATCGTGACAATCCCCTACATATGTCAAACTCAAAATTATAAAACGAAAATTAAATCACATGTACATATATGCATATGTTGCATTGATGAATATAAGTTAGATACAAGGCCATAGGGCAAAAGATGAAAGACAGAGGATGGTACTTGAGTAATCAAAGGAACAAGCATCATCAGGTGTATCAATGAAGTGAAGAGGACTAGTCCATCGGTATCGGTACCAATGTCTGATCTGGTCTGGCCACACGCATAGCGCTGATAAGTTACCATTCACATAATCCGGCAATAACATTTTTACAGCGTGTGCTGCATCTGGTTCAAGTAAATCCTATATTACACCCATAGAAAGAATTAGAAGATATAATAAGAAGTATATTGGTATTTCTTGATTAACTATATATCTATTGCATGCATACTTGTGCGATTTTGCATGTCATGACATGTCCCTCTTTGCTCCATGCTTGAACATCAGCAACTCCATTAATCAAAACAACCCCTAGAAAAACAAACCATAATTTCGAAACCCCAAATTTTCCCATTGTTATTATCATACAAAGTGCATATCAAATATTGACCAGAGTGAGGTGATTCCATTTATATAAAGAAAGCACTTATACACACACATATATGACACACCAAAAGCAATTCATTGAGTGCAAGTCTAAACTTGTTCATGCTTTAACGCACCATCAATAAAAAGTATTGAGAGACCCACAAGCAAAGATTGGGTGTTTACCAAACTAGATAAGGATATGATACCATACATATGTGATGGAAATTATTAGAACATCAATTTTTTCTAATTGATTATTTGTTTTCTTTAAAAAAACACAAGTTGTTAACTGATAATTAACACATTAACGCATCTATAAATTGGAATAGTAGAAGATAAATTCCGAACTTGATAATGATCAGTTTTGAGGAATTTAATGTGGATTTGATAGGTTTATCAAATGTTTAGGTGTGTTCAAAAAAAAAAAAATAATAATAAAAAATTAAAAATAAGATTAATTGATTTGGTGAAAGATGATTTCGTTACGTAACATGCATCGAGTCCAAACCGAATGAGTAAAGGTTCGACAAATGTCACAATCAATAATTGGCTAAAACTTTTCGTTTTACTTTCATTTCTTTTAAGATTTTGTAACAACTTATTTGGATCTACTTATCTCGTTTCAGTTTTATGAGTAAGGATCAAATGAGAAGTAAAATTAAAATGAGAAGGGTAAGAAAAACCGCATGACATTTCGGATCTTGGCAAAAGAAATAGATCATCTCCCTGAATTCTCCTCCTCATTTGAAATGTGTGGCTCAAATTTCTTCTCATTCTTCTTATTTCAATTTATCTTTTCACTAGATCTCTTCCCTCAGTTTTATTAGATATATCCTTGAAGCTAGAGACTTGCATTTTATTTACAGTTGACCTCTCTAAGTATACAAAGTCTCATTTAAGTCTTCCATAACACTACAACAATCGGATGAACGGGCGAGAAGACTTTCGCAGGAGACACAAAGTCCCCGGTGAAAGTCACTAAACGACAAAATTAAATCTGACGTGGCACATTAATGCGCTGACATGTTAAGGAAAATTCAACGCACATTTTCTGCGGGGACATGTCCCCGGCGAAAGTGTGTTGGATTTTTAACAAATTTTGACCGGATAGTCAAAATTCAACGTAAACTTTCTCCGTGGACTTGTCCCCGCCGAAAGTGTATTTCACTTTTACCAAATTTTGACCAAAGTCAAAAGCATGCTAATTGTTCGCGGGAAAATTCCCGCCAAACCTTTCCCCGAAGACATGTCCCCGACAAAACCTGCTATTTATAAAAAATACACTTTATTGAAACTATTAATACATAACTAAAACCCGATGCTTGGATAGTCTTTTCATTACGTAAAACCTAAACTATTTTAAAATTAAAGCGGCATATCTTTAGTTCCAACGTCTGTCGTTACAAAATATTTGGTCAAAAAAGCGAAGACTTGAATTTTGCATTTGGGTTGTATCTCCGGGTTATCCAACGCTTGGGATTTATTGATGAGACTTGATGAAACAGAGTAGATATATAGCTATGGGAAAAACAAAAATATTATATTTATGATGATTTAATATGGTTCTTAATTCGTGTTTGTTAAATGTGATATTGTTTCTTGGTTTTATTCTTTAAGCACATGTAATTTCGTATTGGAAAAGGGGTGTTTGGACACCATAATCTGGTTAACTAAGAACATGGTCGACTTTACAAATCCGGCATGTGCTTTGATTTATAAAAATACTTGCGGATACATACTACAAGAACAACAACAACATCAACAACAACAACTACAAGAACAACTACTACTTTGATCAACAACAACAACAACATCAACAACAACAACAACAACAACAACATCTACTACAAGAACAACAACAACAACTACTACTACTACATACGAAGATTTTCCGGGTCACCTAACATTCACTAAGTAATGCATCCAAGTGACATGCGTGGTCGTCAGGAATCCTTGCGATTTCAAGTCTTGCCTCCAATGAACCTTACTCTTGTCTCTAGCACATGTTTTTGTGATTCCAGCAAGTTTATCCTAAGATCTTTTTCATGGCGGCTCGAGCACCCTGTTGGTGCAGATCCGAAGAACCTTGAGAAGAGATTGTTCTTAAGTACTAAATCAAATGCATCCTTCCATATAAAATATCCGCACCCATTATCTTTTACGAGAACATTACATAATAAGAAAATTATAAGAGATTACAACCCAATTATTTGTATATTTACATAAATAAGAAATGTATGATTGTTCACCTTTGACGAGAGGACATGCATAATATTGTCGTCAGGATGAATATTCTCATGTGATGTTCTTAATTTTATATTTCTGCTCACAAGAATACATAAAAAGGATTAAATGGCTCCATCTCGGGTTTTGAAATTTGTGTGAAGATAAGAGGTTGTGAGGTTGAGTGGTTTTGAATATAAGAGGTTGTGAAATTCTTGTAAAGATAAAAGAACTATATAGTGTTTGTCATGTTTTTTGTGGGAATTCTTGGCGCCATTTTTTGGTGGGAATTCTTGGTGCCATTTTTTGGTGGGAAGTTGAGACCGATGAACAAGCGCAACAATTTGGACCTATGTAATAATAATAATAATAATAATAATAATAATAATAATAATAATAATAATAATAATAATAATAATAATAATAATAATTAATAATAATAATAATAATAATAATAATAATAATAATAATAATAATAATAATAATAATAATAATAATAATAATAATAATAATAATAATAAAGTGTTGTTATCCTATGAGTTTTAATAAAAGTGTTCTTTTATAAAAAAATAAAATAAAATAATAATAATAATAATAACCCCAATGCGTGTTGTTGCTTCTCGTACATGTCTTGGTATTTCTAAGTTATATTTTTCTATGCACATGTTCTCCTCGGGTCTTTGAGTGTGCTCGGGTTTCTTTTGATGCGACGCCGTTCGCCTTGGGCGTATTGTCCTTTTACGGGCGGTTTTGGTGATTGGCGGTGGAGACCGCCACTTACCCTTTCCTTTTGGGGGCTTGGTTTATATTCGCGGTGACGTCTTGAATTATGTCTTCCTTGTTTCTAGACTTCAATCTGCTAGCTTACGATCTAAGCTTCTCCTTAGTTCAGTATTATTCTTGCTGGTCCCTCTTTGATGATGCCCTACGTACTTTTAATGTGAATATGGATATTGACCTTTTGAGTAACCTTATGCGAGGTCGTGCGCCCCAAACTTATGAAGAAATTGGCGATATATATTTCGATCGGGTTACCCAAACTGTTGAGTCTACATTCCATCTTTCTTCTCGGCGGATGGCGTTATGGAGTTCAATAAAGGAGGATCATACTTGGATTGGCTTAGGGTGGCTCGATATCCGGACCGGACAAACTATGAATGCGGGGCTTATCGTTGTGTGCTATGCTATCGGTTGGGTGTTCCTCTTTCCTTTGTTCGGTACAGTGTTCACTTGTTCTAGGGTATTTTACGGAGATATTTATGGGGATCATCTTTGTTTAAATGCTTGGTATTGTTGGCATTAAACATCGGCATAACCTTGTGCGCGATGTTCTTGTTGATATATGCTCCCGGTCCGAATTTACGCTCGTAAGGAGGTGGATATTGGGCTTTACGGAGATGGGGACGGATCCTTGCGACCGGTGATATATTACTTTACTCGTGGGATAGTGCGCGTGATGTATGTGTTGATCTTACGAGATCGTCGCCCTTGACTGTCTGGGATGGTGATTTTATGCCGGGCGTGCGATCATTGATCTGCGCACCGTAAGCGTGTCAAGTATGATGCGAAATGTGCGGATATTGGATATGGGTTTCTCCCATTTTCTTTTTCTTCTTTTGGAGAACTTGAGAAAGATGCGATTACCTTACTAAAGCGTATTCGACGATTCTCTACGACTCGAGGACATTGGAGCATGTCGCAGTTCATATTTTAATAGGATTGGTTTGCCATTCTTAGAGGTGTGGGGCACGATCCGTGAAAGCCGTCAGTTTTCTCACTGCCGGCCACTTGTGAATGGTAACCGAAAAAACTTAAAGCGGTTCAAGAACGAATGCAATGAAGATCGGGGAGTATAGTGTTTCCGGTCGTTATGTCCCGTGAGCTATCGAAGAATCACCAAACGAATAGTGATCGAGATATTTGAGCGGAAAGAGGATATGATCGATTATAACTAAAGAAAAAGTAAATAAATTACGGGGCTTAAATGCAAATTAAAAAGATAAAATATATTAAATAAATGTTATCACTATTTGCAAAATGATGTTTTGATTTTCTTTTATAAAACTTAATTTAAAAACTACTGACGTCTGAGAGAAAATGTGAAACTTACACAATATAAATCCTAAAAATATAAAATGACATTTTACAAACCTAATGATAAAAGAAAATTTGTAGAAAAAGAAAATTATTTTTAAAACTATTTATCTAATTATTATTAATTAAAAACTAATTTTAACTATTTAATAATAACCTAAAATACAAGAAAATATAAAATAAAGCTAGAAAAATGAAATTATGACTTAGAAAAATCTAAAATAACAAAAGAGAATTTTCAAAACTATTTTTGTATTTTTCTGATTATTTTTGTATTTTCTATGAATTTAAAACTATTTAAATCTAATTTAAATTGTGAAAAATACCAAATAAAAGGGGAAAAATAGGGAAAAATATTTTTTATGCTTTTTATATTTTACTTAAACTGGGAAAATTGGAAAATTATTTTTTGGAACTTTTTCTTAATTATTTGCAATAAAAGCTATTTAAAAGTGATTAAAAGCATTTTAAATTGAGAAAATAGCAAGCAGTAACTAAAAATTATGAAAAACTCAGGAAAATTCTAAAATATTATTCTAAAGCTATGAAAATATAAAAACAAGGGCTTATGTGGATGAAAATGAAACTGATGTAAAGCGCTTATTAATAAGTTATCTAAAATAAGCTACAAGCTACAAGAGAGTATCAAATTTCTCTGAAGCTAAACTATCTTGAAATAAGCTTAAAGCAACTAATTATCTCTACTCCTAACCTCTATTAAGCGGTTTACCAATGATTTAAGCCAGCTGCTCTTTAAGAAAAATAGCTAATCGACCCCTACTTTTAGCTTATCTAGCGCTAAGGAATAAGTCCAATTAACAATCCGGCAATTGGATCCTAAAGCACACCTATCTAACTACTTATAAACCAAAATTCACTAATGGCAAGCTAAAATGAACTCTATAGAAGCTATGTAAAAAGCATCACACACTCAAGCATTCATCGAGTGTGTGAGCGAAATGATATGAGCACAAAATTGAGCTTATTTAGTGGCTTATCAAGAGAGCTTATGAGAAAACAGAACTGTGAACCTTTAAAATACCAATCAAAGAGTCTATAAACAAAATCTAAACCCAAGAGAAGCTATTATGAAGCTTATGCAGGCTCAACAAAGTTAAGCTAAAAACTGTTTTGTACACTTTGACTTTTAAGGACAGAACTGAATATTTGACTTTTATGAAATTGTAAGCTACTGAATTTGATTGAAACTGATGTGAATTTATAAAATACCACTAATGTAAGCCAAATTATCACTTAATCTACCTATAAGCAAAAGCGACCCTCTTGATTCAAACTGATGAAGATATGAGAACTGATTAAGTGTAATTTTGACTATTTCTACTCTAAGATGCAAAATGATGAACTAAGAGACTCTAAATAACCTAACAGAAGCTACTGCAATTCATCTTAACAACAATTTTGATCTCAAACTCAGTTTACATAACTGATCCAAACACCACTTTAAACCAACTGATTTGTGATTTAAATGAGTTAACTACTGAACCAGCATATGCTATTGACCAAAATGAGTTAAGCTAACTTAATTAACACTTAATAAACAGATTTCAACTATTTCTAACCAAAGTTACCAAATATGCAATGAACTTGAAAATGACTTACAATAAGTCCCTGCCACTATGGCTTGCCATCATTGAAACCAGAACCACTAGCCTATTCCAACCCATTAAACAACTCATTATCAACCCAAATCCATGTCTGCATCACCCATTACCATTTCTGCATCAATTTTTGCCCCATTTTGACTTTTGTTGACCAGATTCCAAAATAGCTTAAAACTTTAACGTAAGCTTGTAAAAAGCTATGATAAGCTTATAGAAGCTTGTTTGAGATTAAAACTAAGCTGCTATAAGCTTTGACAAACCTTCGACTACAACAAACAACCAATCCAACTCCAACTCCATCAACTCTTAATCATCATTGACTCGACTCAAATCTAAAACTGAAAATATACATAATCTCAGATTTGGCTCAAGTTTTTTTTTTGTAATCTTATGTAGATTATTTCAATTGAACCACTCATCCTCATAGACCATGTAAGAAATTAATATTCGAATCTGAAGAAAGACTATAACAAGGTTGTTATATCTTTTCTTAGTTTCGTTAAAGACTCAAACAAATTAAACCTACCGTAGACCCAAGAAGGATCTTGAAGAGTTATCATCTTCCACTTTCCTTTGTTCGAACAACCCTTGAAGAAAGCAGGTTCGGTATGTTTAAGTTTGCTGTGATGAGATGAGACATGTGTATGATGAGAGGATTTATCTTGGAGATGTGTTTCATTTTCTGTTTCCCAGATCTTATTTGGGAGAGGAGAGGAGCGTCATGTTTGATGGTAGGCGGATTTATCACTGATATGTTTTAGGGATAGGGTAATTGTGAGAAGTTTACTCTTATATCCGGATACATTAAGTCAATTGGAACGTGGGCTTTTGGACTTGGATCATGGGATGAATAGATTTTGTGGGCCTTGAGTTCTCATCGTGGACTTGGGCTGTAAGTGTGTATAAGAATTGCAATGGGATGACGGTTGGACTACTATATGTATTGATTGGCATCCGAATTTTTTAGCTATAAAAATTTGTTGGATACAAATTTTTGGTATACATTTAAAATGGTATATTTTGGTATGGTAATATTTTCACGGAAGGATACATAATTCACGGCTTGCGCAAAATTTGAAAAATGACTACGGGGTTTTTATGCGGTATTATTGATGCGGAATTGAAGTGATATTTCACGGTGGACTTCTTTATCTTTGAGGCGATGGTTGGTTTGATGCATGTCTCAAGATAACTTGTTGGAGCACATTATGCAATTTGAAAATCGGTTATAAGCGGTAAGGAGTTACGTTGTAGTGCTCACGATGTATAACCATCACTTTAAGGAGTTACGTTGTAGTGCTCGGTGTCTGCAGCGTTGTGGATTGTTCAAAATTTAGAACAAGCGATAAGTCACAAAGTTGGGATGTTTACTTCCTTTTCAAGTCGATCGTGTCGGGGTTTTCTCCGTATGTGGTCATTACTATTAGTAGGTGAATTCAAAGGAGGTTCGATTTAAAGGTTGGTTTGAGAAAATTATTGAGAGTATTTTAGACATATTCTCATGGAATTTTGATCAAGCTATGATGTTAATATTGCATCAAGAAGAGGGTAACACGGCATGTACATAACATTATGATGATTCAGATAGCTCGCATGACCATCGGGAGGAGAAATTGGTATTTCCTCTTACGTAATTGGATTACGAAGGATTTGTGCTTAAGACCAAGAAGGAGAAGTAGTGCGGTGTACATCGAGTTTTACCAACTTGGATGCAATACTAAGTGAGTTATGTTGTTATGATGTTCCCGAGCGACAACCATTGTGCTTCAGTATACTTTCTCCATTGCGTGTTGGAAGAGTGTTGTCGGTTCGGGAGGGCGAGAAAAGAAAAAGGCTCACTAGTTGGGAGGAGTAATAACCTAACTAGACCGTTACGGTTGAAGTTCGAGCTACAAGAATTTGTGCCGTCGGTGCCAAAGATCAAATCCGAGGTCATCGGAAGGAGAACTTCAAGTTTGCCTCGATATCTAGACTACGAGACTCTGCGCTTCAAGAAAGTCAACATTGTTCATTACTATCATAATTTACTCTATTTTGTATTTATAGGTCTCATTGTAACCATTCACGTGTGACGGTATCTTGGAGGAGATTGTTAGCCTCGCTTTTATAAAGATAACGTCACTTACGTGAATGGACTAAACAGCGTAGTATACTTTGCCCTTAGGGACTAGTATCGTTTAAGTGGCAAAGATAGGGCCTATATATACCCCTCATGACTCTCCATGAGGGGTGAGGTGAATCATTTGGTTATTTGTAGTGTGTGTTTTATTTATAAAGTTATCCTTATCTTCTCCTCCCTCTCTCTAGTTTCTCTCACTAAAAAAGATGAATACTTTCATCTTCAATCATCAACCACGACCTCCAAACCACATAAATCATATCTTTTCGGTCCTCTGGTTTGAAAATGAAAATTCAACGATGAACATAAAGTATGGAAAATGAACATTAACTTGAATTAACACTTAGAAAGAGTTGAAATACACTTAAGCAACATAGTTTGATACAAAGAACCTTAAAAATACAACCGAAAATCTATTTAAGACTAAAATTTAAAATCGACATACATTTTAGAAATAAACTAAGTACTATCTCTTTCTTCCTTCTCTTTGCCTCTTTTTATACACAATCATCTTCTCTACTCTCTCTTCAAATCCAGCATTAATATTGACCACTTGGATTGCTAAAATAGATTTTGGCCATAGGATGAGTTTTGGCGCCAAAAGTGTTTTTAACAATTTGGAGAGGCGAGTTTGGTAGAAGGTGCATTAAATGCATTTTGGAGTGGGGTGAGGTGGAGGTAGGGCGATGATGAAGGAGGAGGTTGAGTGTTAGCAGGTGGAGTTGCAAGCAGTAGGGATGATGATGGATGTGGTATCTCGTGAGGGAGGGAAGAGGTGAAGTCAAAGGGTGTTTGACTGGTGATTAAATATTGGAAGGGGTCCAAATAAAGGGGGTCAAAAGGTTGTGGCAGGGTCACAAGTGGTATTGGCAGGTCCAAAAGGGTTTTAAAAGGTTTAATAACATAGGGACCAATATGTAAATTCTGAAATATACAAGGACCAATCCTGTCAATTATGCAAAGTTGTTCCAAGGGCTAAAAGTGACAATCTCCAAAAGTACAAGGACCAAACTTGACATTTTCCAATTTTCCAAGGACCATTTTTGCCAATTTTTAAACTTGAAGGACCAAATTTGTAATTTCTCAAAACTTTTGATATTTTTCACCAAAGGACTAATTTTGACAATTTATGATTTTAAAAGGACCTTTGGTGATTTTACTTTTGAAATTATGTGCTCGGGGACTATTCGACAATTTTTGAAACTTGGGGACTGAAGCGCAATTATGCAAACTTAGCTCATTTTCATCGATTTTGAACATTTTGCATCCGAAACATATAAAATGCAATTTTGGAATATTTTCGGTATTTTGATGCATTCGAGCATTTTAAGCGTTTTGCGATTCAGATTTAACCAAAATGATGAGTATTTACACACTCATCAATCCCACACTAAACTATTGCTAGTCCCTAGCAATCTTTTGAAAAACATAATGGATTTGAATCTCTTTACCAAAAGCCATTACTACGGAGTAGCCAAATGTTTTAGTTCAAGTAAGAACCATGGTACACCGATAACCATGTGATTTTGAGCAAACCACCGACTTCTAACGGTTTGATTTGTCTTTACGAAGCCGTTTATACGGACTAGCCAACTCTTAGATAAATTATCAATATTATCTTTGGTGGTGATTACCAATTATGGTTTTCACGCCTTTACCACAAGCCATAATCTTGCGGGCTAGCCAACTCTTCACTTTTAGGATATGGTGGTGAATACCATACAATTTTGGGCAAATTGCAAGCCGTAAGCGGTTTGATATATCTTTACCAAGAGCCGTTTGCTCTGGATTAGCCAATCCTTTTGTTTTTAGACAAGGCGGATGATAACCAATTGAGTAAGTGCAAACACTTACTCCAAAAAAATTGGCCAAAAGCAGAATAGGGTGGTATAATTACATGATAAAATTCGTGAGAATTCCCCACACTAGAAATGAATATTGCCCTCAATATTCAAAGTACCGCAGTTATGCGAAACAAAGAACGTAAAAGGGAAATACTACGGCCATTATTTTAGAAAGATATATATATATATATATATATATATATATATATATATATATATATATATATATATATATATATATATATATATATATATATATATATATATATATATATATATATATTTATAAACATATATATATAACATGTGGGGCAACTCCCCATACTAGGGTGGTACACGGTTGAAAACCCATGTTTAGCTCTTGTTTTTGATTACCGAGTCGCTAGCTTGACTCGACCCAATTAATTTGTTCATGGGAAGTAAGTGGAAGAGACAATCTCCATCGGACTTTCATTCAAGATGTTTGGACAAACATTTGAAGCACGTGAAAGTTCCACCGATGAGATACACATAGAACCGGCTCAAAATGATAAATGAAAATGCGGGATCAAAGATAATGTCTTCATTCCGAAGGAGTGAAGAGCGGGAGAAGTGACAGAATATATGAAGAAAAGAAAGAAAATCATGATAGAAATCATGACTAACTCTTCATCCTCAATAGGAGAATTCATAGTTTCATGAATCTCATCGGTTAAGCTTGCTTGATCAAGACATATTATGGGAATGTCTAGATCAAAGTAGAAATTATCATACTCCGTGGAGAGATGATATGAGTGAGTTCATCGAGAACTCCATGAAGGTGAATGAATCATAATCGAATTGATATGGTGGGTTCACTGGTGAACTCCTCCAATGTAAATGATTCATAATCGGGGAGAATTATGAGAATGAAAAGTGATGCTGCCACTAATCTTCTCTCCATATTATCAAAGCAGAAGGCTTTCATTTCCGGATTAGAATCATCGGAAAGAATGTCACTACCCTTAATGGGGATAGGAGATGAAATTGGTTTCTCTTTGAAAGCCTCGATTTTAGAAATGAGAAGACCGACATTCAATAATGTAAGGCGAAGAGCTTCATCTTTGATTTCGATGTCAGTAACTTCATCATTCTCTTCTTCTAAGCTAACAAGCTCGAAGGTAAATCTTCCACATAAATGATGTCTCCACAAGATAACGAATCATCATCATCGAATGGAGAACATCTCAACATGATCTTTTGGGAAGACAAGAGGGTAGGATATCACACAAATGCTCGAGAATTCCTGTGACTCTCTTGGGATTGGGACAAGGTTCTCAACACTAGACTTTATGAATTCGTCCGATTCCTTTTCGAGGAGCAGTGTCGAGATGCTCGTCCCCGTGTTCGAGAGAGTGGTGGGAGCTTGGTGTGATAGCGGTTGTTTGAGAAGGAATCTCAGCTACTGGGATATCAATTAGTTGAGGGAGTTGAGAAATATTATCTTTAAAGGATAAAACTCTCTCGTCATCATCATATAGATTGCCTTGAGAAATTAGGAGCATGCCATTTGCTTGCTCTAGGACTAATAATTCTTCCCTAGATTTGCGGGCCTCTCGTTCTTCTCGTTCTTGACAAGCAATTCTCCATGGTCTTTTCACCACTCACTTGATTCTTAAAGTTACTAATCATATCATCAAGTGTTTTCATTACGGTTTCAAAATCTTGGGAGATTTCTTGAGACAACGGCTCGGTGGAGTTTGAACCGCATGATCTTGTGGAGGTTGGAATTGTCAAACTGTGAGAGTCATGATTGTTACAAGGAAATGAATTCCTATTTGACAATCGGTGAAGTGGGGACCTCCAGATACTACTTGTGATAAAGCTACTGAGTGCAGACGGTGAATTATATGGATATTGGTCATAACCAAAGTTACGAGCATCCTGGAAAACGTTCATAGACAAGCGTGTTTCGGTTGACACTCAAATCCTTGGTGAGGACCTCCACAAAATTCACAGCGGTATGTTGATTATATGAAGATAAGTCGGTGTGGTGGGTAATCGGAAAGTTTGAGGGTCGTTAAATGAGTTCGGATTAGGATCATAATCAAATGAATTCCTCGAACCACAAAACAAAAACTCCGTTATGAATATCATTACCACATTGTACACGTACACCAACGACGGGGTGAACCAAAAGAGGCTCACCACAACCGCGCAAGGAATAAGCGATTTCATTTGAGAGTAATGAGAAAGAATCGGTTCATTCAAAGAATCAACAAAACCAACATGGTGATCCGAATGACTATCAAGTCTCGAAGAGCATTTTGAAGAATCCGGAGGTGGGACAAGTGGTGTGCTCGAGAGCTAGCAATTTCTACTACTTAGTTATGGTCTCCGGTGTTTGAGCAGGCTCATCGTAATCAATTCGATTCTCGACCTTTTTCATCGGCTTGAATTTGTTCAATTAGATTACGGGCTCTAAATTCAAAGAGATTGTCCTCGTAACCCTCGGTGGGTGCTTGAGGTAACACTAATATTGACGGGTTCGTCAACATTAAACGTATTCGGGATGTGGCGTGGGGTCGAAATAACTTTGAAAAGACTTTTGATGGATAATTCGCACAAATCGCAAAATTCGCTTGAACTAGGCCTTCCACACGCTCACACACGTACTTGTGACAATGATGTTGATCCTTTTCCATACACCGAAGATGATCGTCGTCATTAGAATTAAACATATAGAGGTTAAGAAGAGAATCAAATGGTCATGAGGATAAAGATGAGTATTTTGGATTTTTATAAGAAAATATAAATATATGTAGATGGATGGTATGAACAAAAGTGAATATTCAAATTACTAATCGCTGAGCGGAAGATAATCAACCTGACTCCCGGCGTGGCGCTAAAATTTGGTTCGCTCCGAGCAGTCAAGTTTTATCGCTCAAGCCGGCCGCTTATGAATGGCGACCGTAACAAACTTAAAGCAGTTCGAAGCGAATGCAATGAAGATCGGGAGTATAGTGTTTCCCGGTCGTTATGTCCAATGAGCTATCTGAAGAATCACCAAACGAATAGTGATCGAGAGATTTGAGCGGAAAAGAGGATATGATCGATTATAACTAAAGAAAAAGTAAATAAATTACAGGGGCTTAAATGCAAATTAAAAAGATAAAATATATTAAATAAATGCTATCACTATTTGCAAAATGATGTTTTGATTTTTCTTTTATAAAACTTAATTTAAAAACTACGTGACGTCTGAGAAAATGTGAAACTTACACAATATAAATCCTAAAATATGAAAATGACATTTTACAAACCTAATGATAAAAGAAAATTTGTAGAAAAAGAAAATTATTTTTAAAACTATTTATCTAATTATTATTAATTAAAACTAATTTCAACTATTTAATAATAACCTAAAATACAAGAAAATATAAAATAAAGCTAGAAAAATGAAATTATGACTTAGAAAAATCTAAAATAACAAAGAGAATTTTCAAAACTATTTTTGTATTTTTACGATTATTTTGTATTTTCTATGAATTTAAAACTATTTAAATCTAATTTAAATTGTGAAAATACCAAATAAAAGGGGAAAAATAGGAAAAATATTTTTATGCTTTTTATATTTTTCTTAAACTGGGAAAATTGGAAAATTATTTTTTGGAACTTTTTCTTAATTATTTGCAATAAAAGCTATTTAAAAGTGATTAAAAACTGTTTTAAATTGAGAAAAATAGCAAACAGTAACTAAAAATTATGAAAAACTCAGGAAAATTCTAAAATATTATTCTAAAGCTATGAAAAATATAAAAACAAGGGCTTATGTGGATGAAAATGAAACTGATGTGTAAACTGCTTATTAATAAGCTATCTAAAATAAGCTACAAGCTACAAGAGAGTATCAAATTTCTACAGAAGCTAAACTATGCTGAAATAAGCTTAAAGCAACTAATTATCTCTACTCCTAACCTCTATTAAGCAGTTTACCAATGATTTAAGCCAACTGCTCTTTAAGAAAAATAGCTAACTGACCCCTACTTTTAGCTTATCTAACTGCTAAGGAATAAGTCCAATTAACAATCCAGCAATTGGATCCTAAAGCACACCTATCTAACTACTTATAAACCAAAATTCAGCTAATGGCAAGCTAAAATGAACTCTATAGAAGCTATGTAAAAAGGCATCGCACACTCGCATTCACCGAGGTGTGTGAGCAGTGATATGAGCACAAAATTGAGCTTATTTAGTGGCTTATCAAGAGAGCTTATGAGAAAGCAGGCATGAACCTTTAAAATACCAATCAAAGTCTATAAACAAAATCTAAACCCAAGAGAAGCTATTATGAAGCTTATGCGAGGCTCAACAAAGTTAAGCTAAAAGCATTTTTGTACACTTTGACTTTTAAGACGAGGCTGAATATTTGACTTTTATGAAATTGTAAGCTCTTGAATTTGATTGAAACTGATGTGAATTTATAAAATACCACTAATGTAAGCCAAATTATCACTTAATCTACCTATAAGCAAAAGCCGACCTCTTGATTCAAACTTATGAAGATATGAGGCGATTAAGTGTAATTTTGACTATTTCTACTCTAAGATGCAAAATGATGAACTAAGAGACTCTAAATAACCTAACGAAGCTCTTGCAATTCATCTTAACAACAATTTTGATCTCAAACTCGGTTTACATAAGCGATCCAAACACCACTTTAAACCAAGTGATTTGTGATTTAAATGAGTTAACTCTTGAACCGACATATGCTATTGACCAAAATGAGTTAAGCTAACTTAATTAACACTTAATAAACAGATTTCAACTATTTCTAACCAAAGTTACCAAATATGCAATGAACTTGAAAATGACTTACAATAAGTCCCTGCCACTATGGCTTGCCATCATTGAAACCAGAACCACTAGCCTATTCCAACCCATTAAACAACTCATTATCAACCTAAATCCATGTCTGCATCACCCATTACCATTTCTGCATCAATTTTTGCCTCATTTTGACTTTTGTTGACCAGATTCCAAAATAGCTTAAAACTTTAACGTAAGCTTGTAAAAAGCTATGATAAGCTTATAGAAGCTTGTTTGAGATTAAAACTAAGCTGCTATAAGCTTTGACAAAAGAGTTTGAAAATGAAAATTCCAACAGTGAACATAAAGTATGGAAAATGAACATTAACTTGAATTAACACTTAGAAAGAGTTGAAATACACTTAAGCAACATAGTTTGATACAAAGAACCTTAAAAATACAACTGAAAATCTATTTAAGACTAAGAATTTAAAATACGACATACATTTTTAGAAATAAACTAAGTACTATCTCTTTCTTCCTTCTCTTTGCCTCTTTTTATACACCAATCATCTTCTCTCACCTCTCTCTTCAAATCCCAGCATTAATATTGACCCTTGGATTGCTAAAATAGATTTTGGCCATAGGATGAGTTTTGGCGCCAAAGTGTTTTAACATTTGGAGAGGCGAGTTTAGTAGAAGGTGCATTAAATGCATTTTGGAGTGGGGTGAGGTGGAGGTAGGGTTGATGATGAAGGAGGAGGTTGAGTGTTAGCGAGGTGGAGTTGCGGCGGTGGGGATGATGATGGATGTGGTATCTCGTGAGGGAGGAAGAGGTGAAGTCAAAGGGTGTTTGTTGGTGATTAAATATTGGAAGGGTCCAAATAAAGGGGTCAAAGGTTGTGGCGGTCATGAGTGGTATTAGCGAGGTCGAAAAGAGTTTTAAAGGTTTAATAACATAGGGACCAATATGTAAATTCTGAAATATACAAGGACCAATCCTGTCAATTATGCAAAGTTGTTCCAAGGGCTAAAAGTGACAATCTCCAAAAGTACAAGGACCAAACTTGACATTTTCCAATTTTCCAAGGACCATTTTGCCAATTTTTAAACTTGAAGGACCAAATTTGTAATTTCTCAAAACTTTTGATATTTTTCACCAAAGGACTAATTTTGACAAGTTATGATTTTAAAAGGACCTTTGGTGATTTTACTTTTGAAATTATGTGCTCGGGGACTATTTACGATAATTTTTGAAACTTGGGGTGAAGCGCCAATTATGCAAACTTAGCTCATTTTCATCGATTTTGAACATTTTGCATCTGAAACATATAAAATGAAATTTTGGAATATTTTCGATATTTTGATGCATTCGAGCATTTTAAGCGTTTTGCGATTGATTTAACCAAAATGATAAGTATTTACACACTCATCGAGGGGCCAGTTAGTTTCGAGGCTTCCCACTAATTTTTGTAAATCCTTTGAGTTTTAATAAAGTGTTGATTAATAATAATAATAATAATAATAATAATAATAATAATAATAATAATAATAATAATAATAATAATAATAATAATAATAATAATAATAATAATAATAATAATAATAATAATGTATTGATGTATACCAATGCACCTATATTTGGTCGTTTAACATGATCGTATACCAATGCACCTATACTTGGTGGTTTAACATGATCGTATACCATAGCACCTATAATAGGTCGTTTAACATGATCGATATACCAATGCACCTATACTTGGTGGTTTAACATGATCGTATACCATAGCACCTATACTTGGTTGTTTAACATGATCGTTATACCAATGCACATATACTTGGTCGTTTAACATGATCGTATACCATAGCACCTATACTTGGTGGTTTAACATGATACGTATACCAATGCACCTATACTTGGTCGTTTAACATGATCGTATACCATAGCACCTATACTTGGTCGTTTAACATGATCGTATACCAATGCACCTATAATAGGTCGTTTAACATGATAGGTATACCAATGCACCTATCTTTGGGTCGTTTAACATGATCGTATACCAATGCACCTATACTTGGTGGTTTAACATGATCGTATACCATAGCACCTATACTTGGTGGTTTAACATGATCGTATACCAATGCGCTATACTTGGTGGTTTAACAAGATCGTATACCATAGCACCTATACTTGGTTGTTTAACATGATCGTATACCAATGCACCTATACTTGGTCGTTTAACATGATACGTATACCATAGCACCTATACTTGGTCGTTTAACATGATATGTATACCATAGCACCTATAATAGGTCGTTTAACATGATACATATACCAATGCACCTATACTTGGTAGTTTAACATGATATGTATACCATAGCACCTATACTTGGTCGTTTAACATGATACGTATACCATAGGACCTATACTTGGTGGTTTAACATGATCGTATACCATAGCACCTATAATGGGTGGTTTAACATGATACGTATACCAATGCACCTATACTTGGTCGTTTAACATGATCGTATACCATAGCACCTATACTTGGTTGTTTAACATGATACGTATACCAATGCACCTATACTTGGTTGTTTAACATGATACGTATACCATAGCACCTATACTTGGTCGTTTAACATGATACATATACCAATGCACCTATACTTGGTCGTTTGACATGATACGTATACCAACACCTATACTTGTTCGTTTAACATGATACGTATACCATAGCACCTATAATAGGTCGTTTAACATGATATGTATACCAATGCACCTATACTTGGTCGTTTAACATGATACGTATACCATAGCACCTATACTCGGTCGTTTAACATGATACGTATACCATAACACCTATACTTTGCCGTATCGCTGTGTCCGTGCAACCTAGGTTAAAAGTAATTAAAATAATTTTATAATTTTTAGGTTAAACTTAAATTGATTTATTATTAATTTTAATTATTTAAAATGATAATAAAGAGTTTTTAAAAGGAAAATTGAATAGTTCTACCTTTTCCGAGGACATGTCCTCGGGAAAGATTTAGCGAAAATTTTCATTTTCCTCCCACTTTACTTTATCCATCATTACTTTCCCGGGGACACGTCCTGCCAAAGGTATCGCTAAAGACAAAGAATACTTTCACGGGGACATGTCCCAAGCAAAAAGTTGAAAGGAAATATTAACCTCAACAATTGACAGATCTGGTAATACTCAGAAAAAAAAACGAAAAAAACACACATCATCGTCTTCCTCCTCTCAACTCACCACTGCCACCACCACAGCTCACCACCTCCACCACCACTGTTCCACCACAGCTTACCACCTCCACGACCACTGCTCCACCACCACTACACGCGCACCACTGTGCACCATCTCCTTCTCTTCTCTCAAAGATTAATTCTATCCTCAATCCCTCTAAAAGTTTGATTCTTTCTCTTCTCTTCTCTATTCTTACTCTCAACTAATACCAAAGAAAACCGAGGTATAATTGTTTTGATTTTTTATAATTTTTTGTCAATTGTTTTAATTGTTTATAATTTTTGTCAATTTTTTTAATTGTTTATAATTTCTGTCAATTGTTTTAATTGTTTTGATTTTTTATTAATTTTTTTGTTAATTTTGTTTTTTGGTATATATAGCTGCTGGTAAGAAATAGATGCAAGCCGGAAGTGAAGCCGAGACAACAACGCACGTGCTCTCGAGACCCCACAACAGGGTATTTTTGTGTTTATGTTTGTAGCGGGGACATGTCCCGGCGAAAGTTATAGTTGAGCATTTTTTGCCTTAGTAACCCGAAAGGGTGCGTTTGGTTAACAGCAGCCCGAAAGGTAGCTTATACACAAACAAACCAAACAGATCCTTAAGTACTTCACAAGCTCTAAATAAGCTTAAGAAACCTACAACAAAGGGCTGCTGGGATCTGATAAAGGGGAGGTTAGGGTTTTTGGGTTTGCTTGTTTTCTGAACCAAAGGGGTGTTTGGATTTTTTTTAGCCCCGAAAGGGTTCGTTTGGTTATGACAATGACCCTGAGGATGCATCATATGGTTATGGATTGGCCTTCGTTCGTTTAGCTACGGCGCATTGTTTACTTGTCATTTATCATGGCGTCGGTCTTGCTAGTAAAATATATGCAGCGTGGGTCGATCATTTGTAACATTCAACAGCCCTTTCAAAAGCTTTCACAAGCTTGCTTTTGCCTTTGCCCTCTTCTACCTTTGCATCAATGACCCCAAGCGACCCTTGCGACTTATTTATAAGCTGTCAAGACCTACTACCCTTTTAGCTTTTTTTTGGATCATTGTAGTGTAGATTTCACATTTCTAGCTTCTTTTCTCCCTTTTGTAGTCTTTTAGCAGCTTAAAAATAAGTGCAAAACAACCCCTCTTGGTTGTTTCACCAACTGTTACACTAAGTCTTTTGGGTTATGCAGATAGGGTATGCACAATTCTGTTACAATTAATATGAGTAGAAAAAGCTTATTGTGAGCTGTTTCATTTTTTTCTGCTTATGTGCAAATAAGCACATAAGTTCTTATTTGATTTTTACTAATATTCAATTGTCTAAAAGTATTATCTCAACTGTTAACTTAGTTTTCATTAAGGAAAGTCAAGTCCAGTTTTTGAAAAGTCAGTTTTAAGTAAATTCACCCATAAAAGGGTGTTTGGCTTAAGTCTAAATCTGGTCCAAAACCCATGTTTACCCAGTTTTACTTTTAGAGTCAAAGTATTTTTAAGGTTATTAGGTAGTTTTCAATAATTAATTTACTTTATGTATATTGCTAACTATTTTGATTCTTAGTACGATTCTTTGTCGAGACCGATTCTGAGCGAGACCGAGCCGTGTCGAGACTAGTTCGACCAGTGAGCCGAGTCAACCGTGGACCACTGCACAACCCCCGACTACTGGTGACGACTACAATATGTTTTATATGGCTTTTATATGTTTTTTAACATATCAATCTTGATATCTGCATGATCAAACAATAACAAAGTTAATTCTTTATTTTAGAGTCAAGTTTACTATGTAGTATGTCATAATAATGATGATTATCTTATTAACTAAAGTTGCATTTTAAGGGTGTTTGTTTAAGCTTATACATGGGCTTATGAGCTTATTTGTTATCGGCTTATATTTCACGAGCTTCAATTTTCCAGCTTATTTGGAGACTTGTGGGCTTATGTATATTATGATATAATAAACTTATATAAGCGGAAAATTGAATCTTATGATATATAAGCCAAAAACAAATAAGCTCATAAGCTACAAATAAGATTAAACAAATAAGCTCATAGTATTGTATGGTATTTGATTGTGTTGAGCTGTTGTAAATGATTTTAGGACTTTAGTGATTAATTTGGAAAGTCCCGTTCGAAGTTAATCATCCATAGAAAACCGTCCGAAATTAATTTATTAGAAATTAATTTGGAAAGTCCCTATTTGGGGCCCTTTTTGAATGTTTTGTCTCATTTAGGATATGAATCGTATAATTGATTTACTATTTGTGAAAATTTCGACGGTGTTTCCCTTTACTCCTCGAATATGTCTTTAATGCACATATTTGGGGAGTTGAGAAATGCGGCGAAGTTTTCTCAAATAATAAATTCAATATCTGCATTCACTATGAACGAAACATTTAAAAAGTGAGTTAGGATTGCCTTCTATAGTTGGATTAGGTGAACAAAGCGCTGGTGGTAATTCCACCTTTATGTGTTTACGTGTAGATTTTTGTGAACATTTTAAGTCTATATAATTATTTGTTGCTTCTTTAAAAGCATTGATTATGCCAATTGATAAAGTTGGGTCTCACTAGCGCGTACAGTGAGAATTTTTAGTTGGTCTTAAAGCTTTTGTGAGTATTGCAAGCCCTTGGTGAATATTGATGGGAATATAAAATGTCCATGTGCTCGTTGTTTAAACCTACCTGGATAAAGCACGATTTTTGTTTGACCACATACTGCATGAATATTTGGGACCATAGTTATCTGAAATGGTATAATCATGGTGGCGGATGCCGAGCAGTCGTAACAACACAAGACACCACAGGATGAGTGACATGGTGAGTTCCTTCATGATATTGGTCGAATAACGAACGGATGATCCAACTCAAGAAAATATTGGCGAGACAAGTGCGCGCAATTCCTCAGCGTAATGAGTATGAGGTTACTTGCCCTTTATGCCAAAAACTATACCCGACTGTGGTGGATGTCTTCATTAGACTTTATGGCAAAGATTCGCATATTGTAACACCCCAAATCTAGGTGCAGTGGAAGACTTAATCAAGTTTTCGGGCGTTACTATTGGATTGGTATCGCACATAAGTATAGCAAAAAGATAGTCATTTAACATTCAAAACCAATCCCAAATTTCGTTATTCAAAACATTTAATCCAAAAGTGTAAATATTAGGCCCAACACATGATTTCATAAAATAGGTCCCCAAAGTTTATCAGAGTCAGAATTGATCCTTGAACCCGCCTTTTTGCCAAGCTTCCACCGATCACGTATACCAAACATCTCTCAAATACCTAAGAAATCATGCTAAAAGGTTAGTTCTGTTGGTGAGTTCATAGGTTTAAGTTCAACAAAATCACGGTGGACGAGAAGAGTTGATTTGCTATGCAAGACCTAAGATAGATAAATACCGTTTGCACACCAATCCTACCGGATCACCAACCTTAACACATGTCCGCATCCGGGGACTACTCGGGCCCAGCGACTCTAGTCCACCATTGTCGTGGCAAAATCTAGAACAATTGCCAACCCGGGCTGGGTCGGTGAAGTCTATTCTTAGTTAGGCACGGTTAAACCTAGACTAAGGCAACAACTACCGCACATCTATCTAAGCAGTCAAGCATATAAGCAAATCCAAATAGTTTTAACGGTCCAAAAGCAGTGACATGATTCTCACCCCAATATAGTTAAAAGCGTAGATAAAAGTGGGGCTATGAAACTCACCTTTGCCACAGCAAAGCACGAATAAACACTAGCAGAAGATAATAGGTAATCACTGCATAGCAATGCACTATTCACTATTGACACGACTGGCATCTAAAGTTAATTTCCATGGCATCCAAAAGAATGTACGACGAGTACAATAGAATAGTTGTAACGCAACCTAATGCGTATAAGATATTCTCAGAATACAGCTCATATGATAAAGAAATCAATAGAAAGTAATGTGTTGTAGTTTTCGTGGATCATTCATGTCGTTACTTTCAAAAGTACATCATCATTCCCAAAAGTTCGTAATTAATATCTCAAAAGCTTAGTTTTAACATTTCGTGTGGTGGTAAGGAACATAGACGCGATGTACAACTCACGCGAAAGAAAAGAGGACCTCGACCTGATCGAGACATACAGACCATAACTCACACCAAACAGGAAAAGACATCGACCACATTAAGAAATACTGTCAATACTTAAGCTAGTAAAAGACTAGGAATTGACGACAACTATTTATGTAATATAAATAGGTTAATTGATAAGTTTCGACTATTTACCCAACAATTCCCAACATATAGATTCAATAATAAAAGGCAAGTTTCCATTTATCGCTCAATCAATAGGGTTTCTCTATCGTTATTCATAATTATACAACTTTACCCAAAATCACTTCATAATAGGTATGGTAAATAGTGTACTATAATTGACACGTTTGTTTATTCCCACGTTCCCAAATCAATGTGACTTCAATAAGTTATATTATCAAAATAATATTTCCAAACAAGTTTTTAAAAGCTAATCATGTGTTATAAAATATAAGTTATTATCGTGGATAATAAGGGTTTTTAACTAAATAAAACCGTATTTGTTGACCATTTATATATCAAGACATTCCGTCATTAGTTGATATGAGAAAATAAAACATTTAAGCATATAAAGAAACAAATATATTAAACCCATTTCCAAGTCTAATACCTTATACTTGTTCAAGCCAAAACATTTAATATAGCCTAATCTATTAATCATTATAACTTACTAGAAATAGTTTTCCAAGATTATAAACCGTATTAAATCTTATAAGATATATGTAATATCCGCTACTAATTATAACTCAAGTAGTTATTTCCTTTATCTTCCATTGTTACTAGTACTATCGTTGATAACTCACATTCAATATCACTTACCCGATAATGTTATACCAATATCGTTATCATTTATCCGATAAAAGTCACAAATTATCCCGATGTCGTTATATAGTTAATTCAATTTATATTTGGGTCGCCCGTATCTTACAAGTTTATTCGTTGACCCATATTATTTACCGTTTCTATAATAATCGATATAACTAACTCGTTACATATTTCCAAGTTACTCATTGACTCTATCCAAGTTAACCAATATCCGATGAATATTATGCATCATTATTAACAAGGGTGATTATTAAACACTTGTCACTATAATACAATTTCAACCAATTTGTCTATTATCCATCCCATTAGCCGTACTATAAGTTTACCATTTGATCTATACCGTTAACCATTACATTAATCCCGATATCTTATTATAATTTAAGTCTTGAAACAAACCAAACCCACGTAAAATTCATTAGTTCGGTATTTAAAATCCCGTATTTATCAGACACGTCCTTAACCGAATATTTATTTAACACTTGGTATTACCACTTAACTTATAAAGCCCATTGGGCTTAACCCGATAACCATTCTAACGCACCCTATAATCACTTCAGCCCGAATATAATAATGCTCACAAACAATTAGCAACGTAACTCAACTCGATACAAAACTCAGTCGGGTCTGACCCGAGTTAACCCTGACCCGGGTGAGCCCACTGTTCCGACTCACCGAGTCTCCCAACTCGCTGAGTTACCCGACTCGTTTACACCTCCAAGATAGCCAAACAAACACCTAAAATTTCTTAGTACCACTCGAGACCACATCAACATGATTTTCAAAACATTGCTAATTTCATTCTTTACCGTTCTATCGTTTCCCAAACGTTTTCAGATTCAAAATGGTTTTATACCAAGTTTTATACCACGATTCACAACACATTAAAACACATATATAAGTATACGTTTTATATAAAAAGAAAATGAAATGACAAAAGTAAGAAAGGGGTCGTTTGGTTTACCGATTTAGAAAGGAAGAGAAACAAGTACAACTCGTAACTCGTTTGGTGTTGTCTTTTCACGAGTACAACTCGTATACCATACCACGAAATACCTTTGCAAAACGTTTTCTTTTAAAACCCTATACATCCGAATCTTGAAATCAAGATTGGAGGCGCGTGTGGGTGTTTGGGTGTGATTATCTTGCATAAACGTGACCACAAGACACCGATCTATCGTTTGGGACAGGTGGTGTAAGTAGAAGAGGTGGCCGGAATTTGGCAGGATTCCGGTGACGGCGCCGGAACCCTAGTTGGGTGGCCGGATAATAATTCTAGAGAGAGAGAGTTGAGGTGTGTGTGTTTTAAGAGAGAGAAAGAACATGTCAAAATGAGGGAATGGTGAGAGGTGTATGTATTTATAGTCCTAGGAGGGGCCAAACTTGTACACTCAAAACCACAAGGGCGAGATTGAAATTATCGAAAGGACTATTGTTGTAACTTTTGTTATCTTTTGTATTTTAATGATTCGGGACTCGTTTAGCTTAGAAAACGAATGATTCATGACACGTGAGTCACGCCAATGTTCTTAGAATATTATTTCCAATAAAAACGATATAAAATACGACTCGTGTCTCAAATTAAATCAACGATCGCTCAAATCGACGTTTCTCCGATTCTGACGTGTCGAGGAACTTACGAGTTGTCACACATATCAAGGTCAAAGGTAAAGTGAGTGACACCACATTTAATGAGTTCTAACTTTATTTAAGGAAGTTTTCCTGCCCGTTCTAGGATACAACATGCCATCGTCATACTATGAAATAAAGAAGACATTTAAAACTATCGGGGTTAGGATATGAATCGATACATGCTTGTTTAAATGATTGCTTTTATATCGGGGCGGTAACTAAGATTTGCAGACTTGTCCGATGCGGCGCTAGTAAATGGAAAGAAAAGAACACACCGGGAAGAAAGTTCCTAACAAGGTTTGCGTTACTTTCCTATCATTCCTAGACTACAAAGTTTGTACAAGTCTAAACATACCGCAAAACGTATGACTTGGCATGCGTCCGGGCGATCTAGGAGAACGGTAAGATGCAACACCGGTTGATGGTCAAGCATCGAAGAAATTTGACATCAAGTATTGAAGGAATTTGCTAAAGAAAAAGAAACGTCCGGTTAGGGTTGGTGCGATGGTTTCAATCCGCACGGCAACCTTAGTCGATAATACAACATGTGGCGGTCATATTAACCACATACAATATGCCTCCACGGATATGTATGAGAGACTTCTCTTATGTTGACATTGTTAATTCCGGCCCCAAATCACCACGGAAGGATATTGATATTTACCCGAGGCCTTTGATTGATGACCTAAAGACTTTATGGAAATATGGAGTCATGACTAAGGATGTTGTTACAGCATCGATTGTATGAAAGCGGCGCTTTTATGGATCATCAATGACTTTCCCGTCAAGTAGTTTGTCGGGTGGAGTGGGAAAGGTTACAAGCCATTCCGACATGTAATGCAGACACTCGACTATGCGCGCGTGTTAAACAAAACCGCTTATGTTGGTCACGAAGATTCTTAAGCACGACTAATAAATGGCGGAAGAACGAAGGGCATTCTATACAGAGGTAGATGATACAAACCCTCCTAGAAAATTTACGGTGATGACATCTTAGATCAACTAAGAAGATTGCCTAAACGTCTCCCGGAAACATCCAAGATATGGGGTGCGAACAAAAACGTGATCGATCGCGAATTGAATTGGACAAAAAATGCATTTTCTACGAGCTAGAGTATTGGTCTTTTCTTACACTAAAACACAATTTAGATGTCATGCATATCGAAAAAATGTGTGAGAGTATGTTGGGTACTTTATAAAGAATGACAAATCAAAAGACACCAACAAGGCAAGACAAGACTTACAAAATTTGAATATTCGTGACGACTAGTGGCTCATCAACAAAGGAAACGGGAAGTGCTCTAAGCCTCATCCTACGTACTCTTTCACAACCAAGAAAGAAAACTTTTTGTCAATTCATTAAAGGCAGCGTTTTATTTGAAAATTTCTTTGCTCGAATTAATTCGCGTATTCATTTCGACAACTTATTCTAATATCCCGATTTTTTTCTTAATTCATCAAAGGTGTTAAACTACGATGGGTTTGGATCTAACTTCAAGCATAAAGTGACCGACAATGATAGCAACATAACGAGCTTGAAGGCTCATGATCATCACATAATGATGCAACGGTTGCTTCTGCTGGACTTCAAAATTACTCGTAGGACCAAACCACCGCAACACCAATAATCGAGCTTTTTCATTCTTCAAACAAATATGCGCTCTAACTTTGATGGTGGATGACATGTTGAAAGCTAGAGAACAAGCGATCAATATTTTGTCGGTTTCGAGCAAATATATCCTCCGACTTTTTGACATTATGATTCACTTGGTTATTTATCTACCGAAGAGGCTATTGAAGGCGATCCTGTTTACATGAGGTGGATGTATCCATTTGAAAGATACATGAAAAAGCTCAAAAATTATGTCGAAATAAAGCCAAGCTGAAGGTTCAATAGCGGAGGGTTATATTCTTGATGAAGCATTAACTACATTCGCATTATTTTCGGGTGTTGAGGCGAGATTTAATCGTCCGACCGGAATGAGGACGGTCCAAGGCCAACAAGTCGATTTGAAGTGTTTCGATCGATGCGCAAAAGAATGGTAAACTATCATTAGTTCGGTTTAAAGCGACACAATGAAGCAAGTAGTATGGTGCGTACTACACAATGATCATGAAATCGACCATTACATGAACACGCACAAGAGGTAATGCGTTTTATTTCAAAATTTGTTTCACATAAGTTGTTATTCGACGACTTATTCTAATATCATGAACATTTCTGGGGCATTTCCTGGCAGAGACTTGCAAGAAGGATTTCTCATTGGTTTGAGATGAAGGTAGACTTATTGTATGTATTACCCTGTAAAAATAACGACTATTACTCATATATATCTATTCTTAACTTTTTCATAGATTCGTGAATTAAAAGTACAGAAGGACCCAAGTTGTACCGCCGAGTTATTCGCTTTAGCTTGTTGACCATCATGTACTGCAGTCTTAGTCAACTCTTGCCTAGTCAACGGTGTGAAGTTTACTGTACACGACCGTGATTTATGTCGTTCAACTCAAAACAACGGAATTTCAACTCCTAACCCTGATGGAGGAATGCATTATGGCCAACTTGAAGAAATTCTGGAGTTTTCATATATTTCATTCAATGTTGTGTTGTTCAAAGTCAAATGGTTCGACACTAATAACGATGTCGCAGAAACGATGTACCTATAGAAACAACATTACGCAAATTATGACCGATCGTGTATCATTTCAAATGAACCATTCATTCTTGCAACGCAGCAACACAAGTCTTTTACCTTGATTTCCCGAAAAGCGTGGTAATTGGAAGGCAGTCCAAGATTCTTATCATCGAAGATTTGGAACCGGATATCATTGTGGTAGAAGACAATCGGGATGTTGTACATGACAACAACTCATCACATATCACACTCTCTGCTGAGTTGGATCAATTAGATTATAACATTATAAATATAGATGTTCAACAAGCGGTTGAGGCACCACCACCAATTATCACTATTGTGGAAGACGAAGATGATATTGATTATGATGATCACGTTCCTCATGATTTAGCATCTGATGATGATGATGACCACGAGAATGAAGATGATGAAGATGACAGTACTAATAATGTTGAATTTTATGTTGATGATGTGGGAGATTAATCTCAAATTGTAATTTGTAGAACAACACTTAATTATTTGAATGAAATTGTTATCGAGTGGTTAAATGTGTTTATTTGTTTGTTTATTTATTTATTTAATTATTATAATTATCTTGTTGATATATACTGTTGAATGTGTTTTTTTGTTTGTTTATTTATTTATTTATTTATTTAATTATTTATTTATTTATTTAATTATATATATGTTTCTTCACTAATTTCTATGTTCGTTTAACAGATGGCAGATGTTGTAGCTAGGTCTCACGGTGGCGATGGAGGTAATTCGCCACATCGTGGTCCTCGAGGAGGATAGGCACCAATTGCCGGTAAGAATTCTCGAATTATTTTTTACTAAAGCGTATTTGATTAAATGTTATTTTAAATTGATAAAATTTTATTTTACGTCATCATCACTTGAATTTGATTACTTGTAGGCTCTAAATCCAAAGTCGCCAACCCAAACACCAAAATTGGGAAAGGCGGGAAGGTGGTGCGTGGTCCCACTAAGAACACGACACTCAAGGCAAAGAGGGCATTGGATGGTCGCCATGTCGATCAATTTCGGGTCAACTAGGAGGGTTTTATACACACGTGGGCCCTCACTCTTCTTGGTTCTCCAACTATGTTGGGAGGTGTTCTGGGACTCGATTCCCATGTTTTGCGATTCATGGGCTAAGGTTCCCGAAACGGCCAAGGCCCACATCCATGAGCATCTACACGTAAGTTTTTAACCTTTATTTTTAATTATTGTGTTTATTTATTCAAACTTTTTGTTTATTTAAATTTGTATATTTTTTTAATTATATTTTATTGCAAACACTACTTTGATCTCGACCCACACATTTCTTGGCTTTGAATGGAGACCAGATTGTTGTGATATCTAGTATTATCTCCAAAAACGATCGATGACAACAAATATAGATACAAAAAGATAACTTTACGGCAGACGGTGGGGTGGAGAAAATTGAGGAGATTAAAAGAAAGCGTGAGACGCAAGAGGATTGGGACAGCGTTGGTAAATTTACGGATCGACACTTTATAATAATAATAATTATCATTATCATTATCATTATCATTGTTATTATTATTATTATTATTATTATTTTTATTATTAGTATTATTATTATTATTTTTATTTTATTTTATTTTGATAAAATCACACTTTTATTAAAACTCATAGGATTACAAAAATTAGCGGGAGTCTCGAAACCAACCGAGCCCCCACACCTCTAGCAATGGTAAAACCAATCCTATTAAAAATATGAACTCTACGCACGCTCCAATGTCACGGGTCATAGAGAATCGTCGAATACGCTTAAGTAAGGTAATCGCATCTTTCTCAAGTTCTCCAAAAGAAGAAAAGAGAAGGGAGAAACCCATATCCAATATCCGCACATTTAGCATCGTGCTTGACACGTTTGTTGCATGCAGCATCACCGATCGCTTCATACGGTATAAAATCAATCAACCGGATTGCGTCAAAGGCGGACGAACCCGTAAGATCAACACTTACGTCACGTCCACTATCCCAAGAGTAGAGTAATATGTCACCGGTCGCAAGGGTCATCCCCATCTCCAAGACGCCCAATATCCACCTCCTACGGCGGAATCACGACCGAGAGCATATATCAACAAGAACATCACGCACAAGGTTGTGCCGATGTTTAATGCCAACAATACCCGCGCATGAAACGCGTGATCCCCATAAATATCTCCGGAAAAACCTTAGAGCGAGTGAGAACACGGTGATCGAGCGGTGAAA
Source organism: Chrysanthemum lavandulifolium (assembly GCA_022545495.1). Classification (NCBI taxonomy): domain Eukaryota; kingdom Viridiplantae; phylum Streptophyta; class Magnoliopsida; order Asterales; family Asteraceae; genus Chrysanthemum; species Chrysanthemum lavandulifolium. The sequence continues at coordinate 177,468,949 of CM040241.1, forward strand.
GGAGGAACACCCAAACGATAGCACAAGACACAACGATAAGCCCCGGCATTCATAGTTTGTCCCAATCCGGATATCGAGCCACCCTAAGCCGGTCCAAGTGTGATCCTCCTTTAAAACTCCATAACGCCATCCGTCGGGGAAGGATGGAAAGTAGATTCAACAGTTTGGGAAACCCGTCCGAAATATATATCTGCCAATTTCTTCATAAGTTTGGGGGCAGCGACCTCGCTAGGGTTACTCAAAAGGTCAATATCCATATTCACATTGTAAGTACATTGAAAGTATTATTATTATTATTATTATTATTTTTTTTTATTTTTATAACATCACTTTATTAAAAACACTTTAGTATTATTATCATTATTATTATTAAAATAATAATAATAATAATAATAATAATAATAATAATAATAATAATAATAATAATAATAATAATAATAATAATAATAATAATAATAATAATAATAATAATAATAATAATAATTCATTTATATAATAGTTTTATAATTTAAAATCTTGAGTTAAGCTTTGGACAAACCCCAAGAAGTGAAGATATCGAGGTCAACCGACAAAACCGCATGGCGAACACGAGTTCTAGCCTTCACGGATCTCGATCGTATCTTGCTATTCGCCATAACTTTGTAAGAAACTATTTAATCATTTTATTTATATATATACATGGTGTTGGGTGTGTCGTTATTGATTTTATTTCTAAACAGTTGACCAGCGAGACTGTTAGGAATTGGAAATTCCATGTTAAAGTGTCGGTCACCCCAATTATAGTCTAGCATATGTTAGCTCGTAGACTTGTAGTTATTTACGTTGTTTTGTAGTTTATTAGTTAATTAATAGCGTAGATTAGTTTTGTGTAACACCTTGGAGGAAGGACGGGTCTTTACCTACTGTATGCCTGATCCACAGTCCGATAGGAGCACGTATCTTGTGTAACTATAAATACCCCTTCCATCCATGGAAGGAGTGGACCTTTCAATCAATCTAACCTTTCTTTCTTTGTTTACTCTCTCTCTTTAGAAAGGCTCCCATTCTACTTTCTCTCTCTCTAAACTCTTAAACCATATGCCATATTTGTGATTGATTGTGTGTTTGTGAAATCCAATATCTTACAAATGGTATCAAGAGCCATGGTTTGATCATCTCTCTTACATATCCTTGAATTTCTAGTGGTTTTAGATGGTTTTTGAGTTTGAAAAAGTTTAGTGGTTTTTGCATCATTTGGATCATTTCTAGTGTTAAAGTTTGAATTTTGGGTGTACTTTTGTGTTAAGAATCATTGTAAGTGCTTGGGTTTTGATTTGGTAAGCTTGAATCACCGTGGTTGAGCTTGTTTTGGATTGAAAAGTGTGTTTTGAAGTTTTTCTTGCTAGCGACTTGGTTCTCGTAGTGTTTTCCATCGTAGCGACTTGCTTGAAAAGGTAGCGAGTTGTAGTGTTAATTGTTAGCGATTTGGTCCTAGCGACTTGTCTATTGAGACAAGTCGACAAACGATACAACTTAGTGGATTCTCCACTACTGGCTAGCGACTTGGTGAAGTTAGCGACTTGCTTTCAATTTTGTTAGCGACTTGTACTTAGTATTCTTAGCGACTTGGTGTTAGCGACTTGGACCTTAGCGAGTTGCTCTTTAGCGACTTGACCGTAGCGACTTGGTGCTTTAGCGACTTGTGTCCAATGACTTGGGTCTTAGCGACTTGGTTCACGAAATTGAGATCTTGGCGAGTTGCTACTTAGCGACTTGGTTCAAGAATTCAGAGCGACTTGGTTACTCTAGCGACTTGTCTTGCTAGCGACTTGTTGACTTTTCCCGACAAAACTTCAAACAACCATAACTTTTGAACCGTAACTCCGTTTTCAGCGTTCTACCCATCAAAACGACCATGAGAACGAGGAGAATGGCACGCCAAATTAACCAAAGTTTATCCGGGTCAACCCTCGAGGCCTAAATCCGCTCCGAACAGAAGTTATTGAGGTTTTTAAGTTTTTAGGCCTAAATTTCTCCGTAAAATCGTGCAACAACCAACCCAAATCACAACCAAACAACATCTCTGCTAATCCTACACACAATCATAAGACCTAACACACAATTGTGTATCATTGTGTCGATCTATCAGCTATCTTAACACGTTCTATTGGTCACTATATCACGGTTTCTTCTTGATTTTGTAAACTCTCGCGAAAGAATCTATTTCTCGGTTTAAGTCATAGACTTGTAAAATCCGTGTATATTACAACATCATGTCTTACATTCTTGACCAAATGATTTCGAAGTACTTAAATTGTATGATGTTGTGGACAACAATGATAATGTATGCTACAACGAAGCGATTAAAGATGATTGAATTAATCAATGACGATGTGAGATCTTCATGTTCGAGTACAATGAGAATGAATTGCACTCGCTAATGCTACGAATGCCATGCAAAAGCAAAGCGTAATTGAACCTTATCAACAACTTCACTCTCACCTCATGTTACTTCTTCCTACATTAATGGAACGAACATGTATTGCCCTCTTCCGTCAGGACTTGTCCACATTAACAGGAACTTTGATGATAAATCTAGAGCAATTGGAGCTACAACTTGACAAAGAGAAGGTTCAAAAGGATAGTTCCAGTGCTGCACTTCAAGTGATCTACAAACATTTTCAGTCATTCATTAGAAGGGAATTTACATCAGATTATGATCAAGACATGACTGAACTGTCTTTCAAAAGACACACTGGAATGGAAATTGGCGTGTTCATAGAGACATTTATCCATCTCATGGACAATGTGGAGAAGTATATTGAGGAATTTACTCGAAAGATGAAATAATAGATGAGAGTCAGTGCAATTGATGTAAAGTTGTGATGAGTTGGGTAATGTATCATTGAAGAATCGGGTGTTCTTGAATGCGAGAATAACAGAGACAACAAAGAATGATGCAACAAATTGTTCAAGAACTCATGTTACACATGATGTGGATGCGAGATATCGATAGATAAATGAACAGTGTCATGTGATGAGGTACCCTTAACTGCTCAACATAGTGCATCCGCTAATGTACCTAAACATATTGATATTATTGTTGAACATGATATTGATAAATGTTTCTTGGTTGAGGTTGAGTCTAATAATTTCAAAACAAATGATATGGTTGATAAAAGGGCTTTTGATGAACTTTCAAACAAATTCTCAAAACTTGAAAAACATTGCATTTCACTTGAAATTGCGATACAAAGTAAATAAGAAAGTTTTCAACTTAACAAACCATGTAAAAATCCGGAATTTCCTGAATTCCGTGAACTTTTTGAAATTAACACTTTGAAAGCTCAGCTTCAAGACAAAGAGTCAACTATCAATAATTTGAAGAAAGATATTTCTAATATGCATGTGAAAAGTAATTTGGTTACAAGTAATTCTGATGTTAATGCTATTGATGATATTCAAATGAGAAATGATGAATTAGCGGTTTGCATGGCCAAATTACTAAAGGAAAATGAGTCATTGAGAATGCATCACATAGAACTAAGTGACTCTGTCAAAGAAGCTAGAACAAAGTCAATGGAACAAACAAACTCGTTGATAGCAAAAGTTGATGAACTCAAAGCTCAACTTCAGGAAAAGAGTTTCGCTATTGTTGCCCTAAAAAATGAGCTTAGGAAAACTGTAGGGAAAAGTGTGAACACTAAGTTTACAAAACCATCAACCTTGGGGAAACCAGTTTCTCATCCCATTAGAAACCGGTCCGTTGTTAGGCGACCTCTGCGTTTATATCCGAAAGACCAAAATTTTCAAAACACGGTTTGCCTCGATAAGGTTTTAAAGGTACCATTTTGAGGGGTCGTTTTAGCCCTTATTTGATCACTTTTGTATCCGTTATTGCTTAATATCGTTCCTTTTCACTTTTTAGGTCTCTTGAAGGCAAAATGCGGAATGGCACTTATTTGGACGAAAAGGCGCGAATATACGAAGAAAATGGCCAAAGTCGAATCGAGACACTCAAAGCTGCTGAAAATAGAAGGCGACGGCGTCATCGCTAAGCGCGACGCCGTCGAGGATTTTGCGACGGTCGAAGACAAAACTCGTATTTTCAAGAGACGGCGTCGGGCTTTAAAGGAGTAGACCGTCGCAACTTAGACGGCCTAGAAGCGACCCAGACGGCGCCGAAGGTCAAGAGGACGGCGTCACAGAGCATAAGGTGACGCCGTCGCAAGGTTAACGTGGCCAAGCGAAACCCTAATGACGGCGACACGACGGCGTCCACGAAACATAAGGTGACGCCGTCGCATATGTAATCTTATATATAGAATCTGAATTTTCGGTTTAGAGAGTCTTTGGAGTAAAACCTAAAACCGAACCAAGGGTATCTTGTACAGTATTTTAGGGTTCTAAACCCTATTTTACATCAAGATAAGTCTTTACTTCATTAATTCAATTATGTCTTTGATTATTTGTGTGTATGCTTGCATGTTCTCCATGTCCGGCTAATTTATTTGTGTGTTTGCTTAGGAATATGAAACTTAATTATTGAATATTGATTGGTTGTTTCTTATCTTAGTTGACTAATGATCTAGTAATACGATAGGTCATTCGTTGTGTACTTAATGCTTGATTCATCTTTGTGAACCTTAGAATATGATTACCTGAGTAGTTGTAGGCTAAACCATCCAAAGAGTGCCTTAGAGTAAGAGTTTATCATCCCTAGTGGGTTTTGTAGGCGAGACCCTTTGGTAAGTTCGAAGAGTTAGGAGAAAGCATACCCTACAACTTTAGACACACAACGCAACTAAGAATAAGGCGTGACAACTCAACCATCAATAGGAGATAATTAAGGAGTAGTAAAACCTAAGTAAACACATCTTTAAACTATCATACGAGCACACATTAATTAGACATAGACTCCCACAACCTTAGTTTAGATAATTAGATAATAGTAGAGAAATCGGTAGAAATACCAACCCCCAAATCCAATACCGAGATTCGTACCTTTCAATTTCATAAAAATAAAAATACAAAAATAATCTTCTTCAACCTCAACCTTAGCGTAGTAACTCCTTACTAGCATTCCTATTCCCCAGAGAACGATATCAATACCCGTGGCTTACCCTAATTACTACACTACAACGATTAGGTTCACCGCCTAGGGTGTTATAAAACTTGCTCGAAGAAAGGAAGTTTCCTTGACCCCGAACGACGCGTGTAGCGTTATCAGCCTCCCAAGATGATGAGAAACAAGTTTTATCAAAACCGGTCACTTCACCGAGTTACCTAAGTATAAGGCTTCTAGCTCTGCTAACCCTCAACAAGTAGCCACTTCTACTCCCAAACCTCTAGGATTAGTTCGAAACAAAGTGTCAAAACCAAGCATTAAAACCCGAATTCATATGATATGAATGACTTGTGGAAGAACTATTATCTAGAAGAAGCTAGGAAAAGGCAAAGATTCAAAAAGACGGAATTTTAGGTGCAAGACCTAGGGTGATGCATTCCACGAGATTTCAAGGCACTACTAGTAGTAGTAAACCATTACCTAGGAACTCTCAAAAGACTAGGGGTTGGCTTGCATCTAAGAGTAGTTATATGAAGAAGAATGTTAAACATGTAGAAAATGAAACTAGAAATTCTGAGTCTTTTCCAAATAAGAAACATTTTTCTAATTCACATGCTAAGGTACAATCCACTAAGGCTACTAACATGGCTAAGGTTCAACATGTTATGAAGGAAAACAAACCTAAAACATCACCTAGATGGATCCCAATGCTAAATCTTGAGTCTAGGAATAACGATAAGTCTTCCACGGTGCATAAGAATGTCACCAATCCTAGACCTTGCCATAAGTGGATTCCGTGCGGTAGAATATTTAAGGTTGTTGGACTTAGGTGGATACCTACCGGAAAGTCACATCGATGACATAATCAAGGTTGACCGTGAAACCCCAAAGGGTTTGGATACTAATGTCACTAACCAAAATATATGCAATCAAGTTTGTAATATTAGTGCGGTAGTCCTTACTCGATTGCAGACACTTCGATCCTTCACTACATGGGTGGCTTAAAGTATGGATTACAAATGGATTGATATCTCATAACTCACCGGTTCAAGTAACTCAATCTTGATATTCATTCGGTTATGACGTATGAACACAATAGTTCATGCCTCGTACTCTAAAGAAAAGAAATGTATACGTTTCAGTGCGCATTATCTTTGAAAGAAGAGAAATCTTCTTATGACGTTTGAACAAATCAGTTCAAGCCTCGTTCTCTAAAGAAAAGAAATGTGTACGCTTTAGTGCGTATTATCTTCTGAAGAAGAGAAATCTTCTTATTATGACCATTCTCATCAACATGCTTCATGCTTTTTCCATGTGCTTTCGATTATCAAGTGAACCGGGCTACCGTTGATTGTTTTCTTATTCCACTTGCTCAACTATAATGACGATGGCGACATCATGTGCTAATTTTGCGGGGGAGAAGTGTGAATAGAATACATTTGGATGATAATCACTTGTTTAATCAAGAATGGCATCTCCGTATGCAATTCTTGAGGGGGAGAAGAAGTGTGAATTTTCTACATGGTTGATTAATATTTGAGAATAAATGGTCAAACGGCTCCTAACTCATGTAAGAACCAAGCTTCTTCTTATCGGATCATCTTCACATGTAGTGTCTTCTAAGAGCCGTTGGTTGACATCTTCACATGGGCTGATATGATTAAATGACAAAGTGCTTCTAGTTGTTTGGTGATTTCTTTGATGAACATCTTTCGTTCTTGTTTGATTGGGAGGATTTTAGTTAAGGAGATTTGCTACATATAAGGTAATTGGAACGCATTTGGTGAGATGAAGATGTTAACTATCTAATCCCCAATGGACAATCTTGAAGAAGGTCGAGTCTGATGCGCTCTACATTTTACGCTACATGTTAGAAGACTAAAGGCGAGTTGCATTTAACGATCTAAAGACTTCTTCTTATTTCAAGCATTTATCAAACAAATTTTCGGTTTAGGGAGAGCACTAATTGAGGAGAGTGAAAAGCGATTTATTCCCAATTAGACTTGCTCATATTCTTCAAACAAGTTGATTCTCAAAAGATTAAAAGTGGTCTTCTAAAAAGATTTCAAGTATTTGGGTGATAAGATGTTGTTGATTACAAGTGTCAAAACAAAGCAAGGGGAAGGAGACAAGCACCTAAGCGAGTAAACTTGATGAACTTAATACTTCTAAGTAACTAAAGATATCCGGGAAGACAAATGTTATTACCACGAGAAACTCAAGGTTTGACTCATGGCGAGTAACTTGATGAACTTAATTCTTCTAAGTGATTGAAGATATCACAGGAAGGCGTATGTCATGACCGCAGAGAAACTCAAGGTTTTACTCATCAAGGCGTTTAGTGTTATTATTCCAACTATGTGGGGAAGTGATGTTAGAAAGTTTTTGAAGATATAAGAGGTACACAAGTGTGTGATGATCTCGATGTTATCGCAATCATCGGGGAGAGAATTGTGTACATTGGGGCGCCACTATTTTACTTGAGGGCTTAATCGGTGATTCGTAGATATAATCACTTATTCCGGTGTTGACATCCGCAGAGATTGTCACCGCAGAGATTGTCACCCGCAGAGATAATCGGTGATTCGGCCCGCTTCTTCAATGTTATCGGTTATTCTCTCTTTGGGCATTCGGGTACCGGGTTCTTGAGCTTCATACACTTTCTTCGTGGGGAGAGAAAAGTATACATCGGGGTTATTCTTTGGCTATTGGACTTAATCTGCTACTTTAATGGTATAAGTTTCTCGTCTTCGGTATGTGTATTCGGGTTCGTGAGCTCTAGTCTAAGAGACCGAGCGCATCAATTCAACTACGTGGGGAAGTGGTCTCTTGACACCTTTTGGAATGGATTGCCGACTTGGTGGAATGAAATTTGAGAAGAGATATTCATATGTGGGATGCTACGTTGTCGTTCTTCTATTTGGATGATATAACCTCGAGCGAAGAATCACGGTGATTATTCTTAAAAGGAGCAAGCAAGATCGATGATAATGGTGTGCTTCTTCATACACACGCTAAGGGAAGCTTGAAAGAAAGCTTTGAATACCTTTCGACTAAAGGATTTTGGTTTGGGGAAGTCGCCAAAGTCTCACATTCTAAAAGGCTCTATTTCTTCTTTTCAAGAGCCTCGGAAGCTTTGGTGGTGGACGTTTAAGAGATGATGATTTCTATCTTCTTCAACGGGGCTGCTCGATATCCTTATCTCGGTACTCGTATCACCATCTTCTTAAATTATATCATCTACTCTATCTTTGTATATATTTTTCTAAAAAACCAAATACAAAAATATAAAACCAGCAAAAGAAAATAGAAAAATATAAAACCAACAAAAATCCATAAAAATCAGAAAATTTGAAAAATACCAAAAACATGTTTTTTCAAGACATGTCTTCTGGTATCGATAAAATATGCGGTCTTAGAAATGTCATTCAATAATGGCACGGGACCATAGATGAAGTTCGAGCGGGGAGGTGTAAATATTCCTTTTCCAAAACATGTCTATAAATATGGCTTACATTATTTCGATTGCGACCCGTGCTTAAAACTATGGCTTGCTATTATTTCCGATAGCAACCCGCTCTTCAAGGAAGGAAAGTGCTGCGCTAAACCATTTTTAAAAATCTTTCATGCACTTATCCTAAAACAAACAAGGAAAGCATGTCTTCAAAAAGACTGATGTTCCTACACAAATGTTTTTCCATCTAAAATTCTTCAGAAAAATATTTTTTGTTTTCTAAAATGGTGGTAAATGAGTTGCTTAAAAATCAATCAGATTCAGAGTTTTTTTAAAAAATTGAAAACTCAATCAATGACTTCAGCGCTTTTAAACTTTTCAGAAAAATAAGTCATTGATTGAGGGGGAGAATGTTTTCAAATTTATATCATCTAACGGACTTTCTTAATTATCCTACGTGCTTAATTAAAAATGATATTTGCCTATGTCGAAGGACTAGAAATTTAGGATATGATTGTTAGGTTTAGATGATTAGAGTTTGATGAGCACATAATTCCAATGCCTTTGTATGATCTGATTGATATGTTGGATTGACTTTTAGTAGTCGATTGCTGTTTGGGTGATGTCGACCACCATATATCTGTTTGTGTCTACTAACATATGCAGGTATCATGGTTTAAAAGAATGTTCCCGATCCGAATCCCACTATTGAAGATGATTGGATGCCGAAAGGAAAGGGTAACTATATCTTGGGTTGACAAATGAAGAAACGGAGCTTAATTGGACTTCTATGGAGAGTTGGCATGGAAAAATGCAACGTAAGAGGTCTCACTGCATTAGCAGATCGTTTTCTTCATCAGAAAATGAAGAAACGGAGCTTAATTTGACCTTAGTTGGCATTAAAATGCAACGTAAGAAGTCTCACTGCATCAGCAGACGGTTTTTCTTCCAAACCCTACAGCAACAACAACAATAAGCAGCTCAACCACCTAACGTATCTTTGTGCAGGAAAAGTAGTGGATGATAACATTTTTTAAACAATCTTTTAAATAATATTGTTTTGAAAAATGGAAAAATATTGGTTTTGAAAATAAATTGGACTTAATTTTGAAAATCACCGGACTTCATTTTATCAAAACTTAAGTCACTCAATCATCGACTTCGGTCATCGATTAAGGGGGAGAGTGATTTAAAATAAAATATTTTCAAATGATATTTCTTCATAAAAGTTCCTGTTTGTACGTTAAAATAATGGTGATCTAAAGATTTAATGTTATGTCATGGTATGATTTTCTTTAAAACCCAAAGATCTTTCAAAATGAAATTTTTTCTATTCTTGTTTGATTGTGAAATTGTTTTATTTTACCTAAAAGATCTCTTAAAACAATCATACCTGACACTAACAATCTTTAATGTCTTAAAATGGTCCTTATCTGTCATTTTTCAAAATCAAATCATGCCACGTCTTTCCCCAAAATTTTCTAAATGATTTAAATCAATCGGGATCCAAAATCTCAATTGGTTTGAAATTTTTGATCGGGGGAGAGATCGTGATTTAAATCTCAAATCGGTTTTAAAAAGGTGATTGCTTCAAAAGCACTCCTTCCTTCATGTGCCAAACGATTTTTAATACATAATGCACATGATTGTGTAGAGCATTTAACTAAAACCGTAAGAGTATTTAAACCAGTAGCATTTTTCCCATGTTTTCTAAACCTTATTAAATCACTTTGGATCCAAAATCTCAAAGGGTTTGATATTTTGGATCGGGGGAGAATTTGTGATTTAATATGAAATTTGATAAAAGGTGATCATTTGATTCAATGTGCTGGCTCTCTCTAATATGTGCTAAACTCTTTCATATATTGATGCACATATTGAGGGGGAGTGAATGGTTTCTTAATGGCTTGAGTGATCGTAAATGTGCTTCAAAAAGAACTCATGTCTCTATGTGATAAAATGATTTCAAGTATCCTATGCACATATTGAGGGGGAGAATTTACCAAGAAAATCAAATGGCTTTTTCTACGGAAATTGTGATCAAGAAATTATTTCAAAGAACTCTTGCCTCTATGTGCTAAACAATTTCAAGATCATATGCACATGTTGAGGGGGAGCATTTCTAAATGATCAAAACTATTAAGGTACAAAATGCTTTGATTTTATATCACAAGTACCTTGATTGATTTTCCAAATGATTTTTCAATTGGTTTCATGGAAGAATGAACTGTACCAAAAGACCGACCATTTTACTTTATGTATGGAGTTATAAGGATGGTGAGGTTAGGTATTAGTTCCCACGATCCGCCGTAATCGGAGGATCTACCCATGGACAATCCACTAGATAGTGTAGAAGTCCTTAGGTATGATGAAAAAGGAGAAAAGTGAGATATGGGAAGAGTGCGGATGAGATAGAGCTAGAACTGGAATAAACCCAACAAGGTTCTAGTTATGAAGTCTCGTAAGCATTGAAGGGTTGAAGAATGAAAAGAATTGAATATAAAAAGGGTGAAAAGAAATAGCTCTCCAATAATTCAACCTCTACGGTGTTTACTAAGGTAACACTAGTATTGAAGACAAGACGTCATGGACCCAGTGGACGACCGCACCAAACTTCCCAAGCTACTCAAGTTCCTCTTAAAAGGGCTTGTTTCATTCTCACGGGAACCTACATAATCTATCGACTTTCTCTTAGAGATTGTTGATATTGAAGAAGGAGACCCTCTCCTAGTCTCGACATAGGAACCAAATATGCACAATTGAGTCTAGAGCCAAGAGATCATCCACAATATCTCGTTAGGACACAAAATTAATGAAGACTTGCTGTTTCACATAATGTGGAAAGTAAGAATATATTAAGAGTCCTACGCATTATCCTTGTGGTATTGCCAGAACATCCGAGTGATATGAAAATATTCACGATGAAGATAGAAATCCTTCTAGAGCCAACATCAAACAAGATCTTGGTGGGTGACATGTGAGATCTTGCAAAAGATCAAGCTTGTGACAACTGGACAGAAACGATGGGGCGATTCACTCTTGAATCAACCTTGGTCCAGGAAATGAATTGACGAATACTTTTGGAAATATCATTCGATGTGCAAACCTTCTTTTCTCTAGCACGTCGAATGTGTACTTATGTTTTCAAACACAAAAAGTATCTCTGATTGAAAAAAATACTTTTGGAAAAACCGTTCGATGTGCGAATCTCTTCTTTTCTCTAGCACGTCGAATGTGTATTCTCTTTCAAATACAAAAGGTATTTTTGATTGAAAATTGATCTTTCTCATAAAACCTTCGTCATATTGCAAAACTCTTTCTTCTAAGAAATACGAGATTGTTTGCAAATCAATTTTTCATCAATCAGTGAATCTCAATTCGCTGGTTCACTCACTCCGTGTTGTCTTTGTTAGGTCACCATATTAGTAACACAAGCATCAATATGAAGAAGTAGAGAAGAAGAGAAGGCGGATGAACACACACACACTTACGCGTAGGACTATGTGAAAGATTATGCTTAAGAGTAAATGTAAATGTGAACAACCAACCCTCAAGTGAGGGTATTACAAAGGTATTTATAGGAGAAGGAGCTAGGGCAACACTCCTAGTCACTTCCTTTCCTTATTGGACTTGGGCCAAGGCTTATGGGCCTTCTACATAAGCGTTAGCTTAATAACAAACATAAAGGCCATATTAAGCTAACTATTACATATGAATCACTAACACTTGAATAAGGTTTAGGAGTGATTCCAACAATCTCCCCAAGTGTTAGTGGTGAATGAATGAGTGATAAACGTTGTAGGTCTTGATGTAATAGTAGCTTTGGCGTCTTGACATTCTTCTTTCTTGTGAGAAGAAGTGTCTTGATTCGAACAATCTCCCGGTGTAGAGAAATTGTTTCTTTTGAAAAATTACCTTTGGCGTCTTTATTTTCTTTGTTCTTTAGTTCTTTGTTCTTTGAAAGTGATAGTATGTTGTGGTGTCTGCATCAAGTGCCTTTTTGCTCGGTGTCTCACATCTTTCTCCAACATGCTCACACGCTCTTTAACATTGGATTACTGATTGATGAAGTTCTTTAAGTCTTTAAACTTTGTAGATTCTTTATTGACGAAGAATCATTCGACTTTGTGTTGCCTTTGATTATGAGAGAACTTTCATAAGTGATGTTGTTGGTATGAGCATGTGGAGAATCGCACGATCATCCGCTCCGAGCTTCCATAAGAAGTAAACATAGGAAAGGTTAGTAATAAGCGGATTAAGGCACTTACAAGTTTGAACTTGAGAGTGTTAATGACATAGTGTGAAAACACAACTCTAATTCTCACAAAGGCCGTTCTGAACCGGAGTCCCATAAGTGAGATAACGCGATGTGCGAAGTACACCTACGGTTTAGATGAGTCATTGAGGTACATCAAGCATCACCTCACGATGTGAGACCGTTTGAGACCACTAAGCGTAATCGAGGGAGTTACGAAGCGACTGCTTGTCGTGGTTGTTTGATGTTGACCTGGCGGGAGTTTCCATTCAATCACCGAGGATCACTATAGTGAACCTCTCATAAATGTTCTCGACAGATTGCTAGGATCATGTGGGACTCGATAACGTACCCTTGTTGTTCTTATTTGTTGAACAACAAGTGATGAAATGTCAAGTGTACCTAAGAGATCTTTTGATGAATCTCGTGGCTCTAGACTCAATAGTGCACTTTGGTTTTCTGGCGGAGACAAGGGAGAGGGTCTCCTTCTTCAATACCAAGCAATCTCTAAGAAAGCCAATAGTTTACGTAGGGTTCCTGTGAGAATGAAACAAGCACATTGGGAGAAACTTGAGTGGCTAAGAAGGTTTAGTGCATGCATCCTTTGGGTCCATGACGACTTTTAATCTTCAATACCGGTGTCACTAAGTGACAACCGGTAGTATATGAATTGAACCCGGTGTGCGCCTAAGTTGAATAAACGGAGGCTATTTCTTTTCACCCTTTTCTTTGCTTTTCTTTTAATTCTTCAACTCCTTCTTTCTCGATTCTCATTTTCTCCTTTTTATAATCATACCTAAGGACTTCTAAGTACTAACTATTTGTGATGTCCTTGGGTAGATCCCTCCGACTCTGGCGGATCATAGGACAGTTATTCCTAACCTTAGTCACCTTATAACTCCATGACTAACCTATGTTGCCATAAAACCATTTTCTTGAAAATCTCTCAAAGTGGTTATGATTGAAAAACATTTTGTACCTTTGTAAGAGTTTGATCATTTGCGAAATACTCACCCTCCACACGTGCTTAAGTATTTAGACGAAATTTGCACGGTGAGAGAGAAGAGCGCACTTTTGAATTGATCGACTCAAGATAGACAATTCCCAAGGGACACGGTTACGTTGCATAGTTAAAGATTTACATTGTCGACTTTTAGGTGACAACTAGCTCTAATAACTACCTTGAAGGTGTGGACAAACTTTGAAAGGTTGTCAAACCCGTCAAAGTTCATGTCTATCAAGAGCTTCTCGAATAGGTACAATTTACTTGGATAAGTCTTTGGAAGACAAATCTTTTCAATGTATATTTATTCGGATCCCATCAATTCGTGGGTTAAGTCTTTTCACAGACGATTCAATAGCAAATCAACATATTTCTTATCACAATAATTTTCTCCCCCTCAAAAATAGCATATATAAATGTTATTTTTGATAACGTTTTGATAATAAATATGACCATTTCGAGTTTTGTGGGAAGATTATCACGAAGAACAATTTTGTGAACAAAGTTTTAGCAGATACTCCCTCTTAACAAGTAATACTAACTTTTGAGGTTTTGAAAACGTAAGGGGAAGTACTTGTTCTTTTGAGCAAAACCTTTAAAAGTGAAAGGTTTGATGGGTTTTACTCAAAAGTAAGAAGCTTTCGCTCCTTTTATAAGGATTGTGGCAATCAAGCGTACCACAGGGTCCTTTCATTACAAGAACGGGTTGTACCTTTGTTATTTGTGCACAAGCTATTAAATATAATCACACATCCAAATAAATATGAAATGAAGGAAAAGCAGTTTAAGGGTACCGAAGTCCATCAATCTTTCCGGGAATGCGATCGGGCGTTGATAGCGGTGAGAGTAATCTGGGGACGACCACCTACAAAGCTCTCCGAGTTACGAGGCGGTCCCTCCATACAACCTTTCATCAATCACGGTGATGATCCTCTTCACATCCGTCTCATCCTTAGAATTCCATCGCTTTGGAGAACCAATGCCTTCATGTATCTCCTTCAACCTATAAGCAAACCATCCCTCACCATCTTCAATGTGTGATCCCCAAACTTGTGAAGATCTCTACACGCCATCAATCGGTTGCGATGTAGTTCACTGCGGTAAACTACTCCGAATGGTTTCTTGATGAGAGTGTATTGTGAGAGTGGTTGATGTCGGTATTTCTAGGCGAGGTGCGGTGAAGTTAACACGGTGCGATAGGATTCAACGACAAGTTGTAAATCTTCTACACGTTCTTGGATCACTATGCTTCGATGAAGATGATTAAGGACTTGATGTATTCACGTTGAATTTCGATCGAGAAATGTCTCATTCTTCCATGTACTTTAGCAAGATCTGGATCTTCAATGTCGTTGAGAGACAAGTTACGAAAGTCCGCTTCACCGAATTCATAGTCCCTTTCATCTTGTCTTTTGACCACGATAGTCTTGAGAAAGGTGTAATCCCATTTAGGCGAAAGGGTGACATGCTTAATGACCACGATCCCTTTATCTTGAACACTTCATGTTGAGACTTTCAAACTGGCGACTCTTGTAGTAGATTTCGGCGTTCGGCCAATGATGAATCCGTACATTGCATCAATGTCATACTGTTCCACGTTGTTGGAAAACATGTGGGTAGCCTTTTCTTCGATGGCTATGCAGTTGGAGTATGTGGCTGCCGGGAACGGAAGTGTAAGTGATGTAGCGTATTTCTTTGTACCATCGCTACCGTGTAGAAGAAATTCCAAATCTTTGTTGAAGAAATAGTGAAATGGAATCCTAGGTTGATCTGGTTGGCCAATTGTTGGTAGAGGTTTAGACCAGTCGGTGTAGTATGGAGGGTTGTCTCTTTTGGTGAAGTCGATGTTTGCTTCAGGGTTAAGCCAATCAATGTTGTTAGACATGGCTCATGCTATATTATCAAGGTGATATTCAACTTCAATAGCACTTTCCGAGCTGTCTTTGAGTAGTTGAAATGCTTCATTCTTGATTCGTTTCAACTCTGATTTTGTCATCTTCTTCACATGGAACTTTTCTTGCAGTAGCTTAGCATGCTCCAACGCACGACCTTCTACCATATCCGGATCATCGGTTAGAGTGGGAGTGGCATCAACAAGTTTAGAAACCATTCAAACTCGGTGTCATCTTCGTCTAGCCATGAGACGACATCGGTCTTTGGCATCTTCTTCTTCTTCTTTGGCTTTGATGAGGATGATGGTTTCTTTGTTGTGTCGGAGAGGTGGGTTGTTGTTGGGGCTCGGGGTCTTCCTCATCGTCACCACCGGTATACTCAAAGTGATCACGGTTTTCTCGATGCGGGGTGGTAACTCGAGTCCCGAGGTTTGTCGATGAGAAGAGCGAGGAGGAGATCGTCTTGGTGGTGGAGTCCTTTGGGGTGGTGGTGGCATAGATGATGGTTCACCAGACTTTTTTGAACGTTTGGGTTCGTTATCTTTATCCTTATCCTTGTCTTCATTGTCTCTTGGACGTTTAGGCCTTTCAGCTTCTTCTCTGCATGCTGATTTAAGTTGGTATTCTAGCAAAGCTTCAAACAATTTACTTCGTAAGAAGCAAATGTTGCGGATCGTTTAGACATTTAAGATACCAGCACCGAAACCAATTGACATCGAGAATATTATGGGATCAACTGGATTGATGTTTACTTGCATAGGTGTTGATCTCAAAGTTTGCTTGGCCAAATGCAATAGATTCGGATAGAGTTGTTTGGTGTACATTTCTCTTGTCATACCAGGAGCGATGTCAAGAAGGAACTTGTGAGTGTAACCTTTGATCATCTCATTCATTTCCCTCGAGGATCACGTTGCATGAACTTACGGATGTACTCCCTTTCGGTGACATCTTGTCATTCTCGTCATGAAGATCTTGAACACAGTCGTGAGAAAATTGACTTTACGTAAAGCATGTCTTTCTTCGACACCTTGACGACTTTAACGATCCTTGTCTTTGCAGAAGTCCAAGAGTCCGTTGGCTTGTTTCTGATTTGGATGTGGATTTGGTTGATCTTACGGATGGTGGTGGTGAAGAGTGAGAGGATGAATCGATGATGAAGAGTCATGAGGAGGTTCGGGGTCCTTAGGAGATTCAAAAGTTTTCTCCTTGGAGCGAGTTGGACTTTGTAGAAGAAATCATCATAGTCAACCTTGTCATCTTTTGCGTCTTAGCCTTATCTTGACTGAATCGGCCTCTTCCTCTGCTTTGGCATGAGCCTGACCTCTTCATCAATCTTTTCTTTCTCGGACTTTTCTTTTTCGGTTCTTCAAAATCATAGGTGATGGTCTCCTCCGATCATTTGTTGTTGAGGATCGTGGGTGGTGGTACGGTTCCCTTATCGGGTTGATTAACGCATCGGAGTCTGGTGTAGTTAGTGCACCACTTGACCCTCGAGGCCACGAATTTGTTGCTATTTGAATTGTTCGACAACGTGTTGGAGTCTCAAATTTTCACCTTTTTCTGTAATCTTTGTCAAGTTGCTCTTCATCGAACTTTCTTCTTCTTCTTGCTCAAGCACCGAATTCTTTTCCTTGTCATCTTTAGGACTTGGAGGTTTTGCTACTTTTCGAGTTTCAACGTTTGGAGTTTGAGTAGAAAACTTCTTCATCCGTATCGATGTTTTCGAGTCTTCATCGACTAGTTTTCTTTGCGATTCGAGACTTGGGAATGGGAATGGGACGACTTCCTTAGATGGAACTTTCCTTTTGAGTGGAGGTTTCCTCTTGGGAACTTTCGTTAACTCTCGATGCTTGCAACACTTCTGCTTTGCCTCTTGGTTTTCCTAATAGGTGTACCGAAGACTTGTCATCGAGAAAACCAACTTTGCCTTCATCAAGCGCTACGGATACCTTTTGTATGAGTAAAAGTTGTTTGATTGCATCGAGAGAAGGTGATCCGTGACCTGACACCTTGTTTCTTTGTTGTAGATTCCTTGAATCATTGTGAGTGTAGGCTCATACAACATGGAGTGATTGTTTGGGTCGTCGAGTCTCGAGGAATATCGGGATTTAACCCAAGAGCTCTGGATCGCAGTTTTGTGTATCGATGTATGGGATCTTGGTGCCTCGCTTTTGAGGAAAGACATCATGTCATCCCATATCGAGCTTCAACTTGATATGTTTCATGTTGACCAAAGCCGGAAAATGTAGTTCCATGAGCTTGGGATGCTCATAACCACTATCCCGTCCGAAGCAGATTTTGTGATGATGATGAAGAGGGTTCTCGGTGAGGATATTCTTGAGATCAACGTAAGAGTGCTTGTTGATTACCCCGTAGCTTCGTCATAACCGATGTCGATCATGAATTGCGAACAACCTCTTGATGGGTGTAGCGTTGTACTCGAGTTGGTTCAATGACATGAATGAGGAGAATAGCCCATAAGTCTGCTTTGGTGTGATGGTGACTTGCTTGTGATTGAGAATCACGATCACAACATTTGCCCTTTGATCGCTTCATTGTGTGCGAATTGCTGTATGTAGATCTCGGAAGCGTGGCGAGTTGGTGAGCATATTCGATAAGAATGGTTCTTGAATGTCCATCGCTATTAAGCAAGAAGACTACGAGCATGTGAGGGTATCAAAGTCAACACGAAGGTTGTTATTTCCAATCTTCATCGGATAACCATTTGGGAAGATATCGACAACGGTGAGAACATTTGGTGCATCTACATTACGCATTTGAGCGTCCATGTCGTGATCGAAGATATTTAGCCAAAAGAACCAACATATCGAAAGACATTATGTTAGTCAACGAGATGGTTATATTGTCTAATTATTGAATGTGATATGTCGATGATTATTCTGAGTCCAATGTCACTTGTTTGTCCAATAGTCCAATGACGTCGTGATAAGTTTCATGAGTTGATTAACTTTAAGTTTTAAAGTCCATGTTTTCACTTATTATTCACAACTTGTTAAACATTTAAGCTTATAGTGACATTATTGGTTTCGTGGCGTTATGATTTATTTATTTACAAGTTTGCACGCGTAACAATTCATAATTAAGGTTAAACAAGGCTTAGGCGTAGAAATGGCAAGCTTATGCGTAAACAGGAATGATATCGGCGTAAGCGCAAGCTTATGCGTGGGTTCTTGACTTACGCGTAAGAAATATTACAGCGTGGGAAAGGGGACCTTATGCGTGGAGCTTACGGCGTGGCGTATATAAACCTTACGCGTAAGGCTTACTCGTAAAGTCAACCTTATGCGTGAGGTCATTGTTACGCATATCCTTCACGGGATACGCGTAGTCCCTTATGTAGAACCTTACGCGTAAGCGTTACGCGTAAGATTTCTCTTCACGCATAACATGCTACGCGTAAGATGATCCTTATGCGTAGATGTCAAACAACCTTGATTACGAGTTTTCACGTGTAACAAACACGAAATAAGATCATCATAGCACCAATATTAACACATACATTCATTTTCTGACAGTTTTAATCACGAAAACTCAGACAATCAGTTAGGCGTAGAACATATTACGCGTAAACCTAAACCCTAAGGTTCAAGAATTACGCTTAAGCAATTTAGCCATAGGATTTGCACCAAAATGATTATGGTAAATCTAAGAAGCATAGTGAGATGTTTTGTCCAAGTTTTAACAACAAATTCTAAGCGAATCGAAAACACCCAAATATCAAGAACATAAACCCTAATTTCTAATTAACTAGCAATTAGTGTTTACGGGTTGATTCTAATCATGGATATAGTCAATTCATCATGTAAACAACCTCACATAACAATCTTTTAGTCGAAACACTCATATATAAGAATACCCAAATTAACGCATAAACCCTAGTTTTCAAAAATCATTCAATACGTGTATCGGGTGTGTATTAGTGATGAAAATGTAATCATTGATGTTAGAGAAGCGTTTTGACACTATCATTTTAACCAAAACACACAAACTTGATTATGTGTTCATACGCTTATGCGTAGAACACAAAATCATCCATATACAAAAATCTAACCGTTGGATTCGTTTAAAATTCAAAACCAATGTTTGTAATCATGTTAGAAACATAAAACCACTTACAGTTTGATGATCAAAAACACGGATTAGAAGAATGATTATTAGGCGTAGGATATGGTTGGTGTGATATTAAATGTGATAAGTAAATGAGTTAATGTGGTTGTTTTATTAAAATAACTTTGAGCTTATGACAGTTTTAGTCCCTCAACCTTAACCATTTTCATCCAATGCCCATAACTTCCATTTTGGTTACCAAACGAAGGATATTTGGAAAGAAATTTGACGACACTCCTCCTCGACTTAAGAAATAAAGAAAGTTTACAAATTTTAGTCCGAGGAGTGTTAGAAAACCATAAATGTGACCACCATTATTAAAAAAACAACCGGGATAAGATAACATGCAAGTACAAGGTTTTATTGAACTTTAAGAATATTTATTTTCTCCCCCTCAACAAATTCTGAATTTTGAAAGATTTGAGTGTTGACGGAAGAATTGTACTTGCCATGTTAAAGAAATATAGATAGAAGAATATTTTTGTTGTTTTATCGGATTTTATAATTTTGTATTTTGTTTTTGAAAAATATTTACAAAAGAGGTTTTGGTGTTTGTTGGTTTTTAAGAATGTTTTAAGAGTTCATCCAGTTCCTCTTGAGTCAAACACACGCATACCAATCCGGTGGACCAACTCATTAAACCTAGCGAGGAGCTAAGGCTTTGGTGAGAAGATCGCCAATTGGTATTCGTACCACAAAGTATAATTCAACGGTACCACTGTTCCACGTGGTCCTTGATGAAATGATATCGAAGATCGATGTGCTTTGATTTGAATGTTGAGCGAGTTGCGAGATCGCAATAGCACTCCGATTGTCGCGATACATTGGGATTACATCAAATACATAACCATAGTCTTTGAGTTGTGTTCTCATCCAAATGACTTGAGCACAACATGCCGACATGGCTACATATTCTCGCTTACATTGAGGAGGCGATGTACAATCATGCTTCTTCGATTGCCATGACACGGTTTATCACCAAGAAATTGTAGTGCTCTGAAGTACTTTTTCGTGAATCTAAGCATCATGCGTGATCGGCGTCGAAAAAGCTATTAGTTCAAAACCAAAATCCTTTGGATACGGATCCCCAAGTTAATGGTTCCCTTGATGTATCGGAGGATTCTTTTAGCCTTAGAGAGGTGGGTTTGATTGGTCTCGTCGATAACGGAGCAAAGATATCGACAAAAACAATATCGGGCACCGCTTTGTTAGATACATGAGAGACCCAATAATACTACGGTATTTGGTAGGGTCCACCAATTTCCCATGTAAATTAGCATCTAGTTTCTTGGTATGAGCCATTGGTGTGGCATAGGTGTCACGAGTTTGCATTCCAAATTTGTTTAACAATTCAAGGGCATATTTGGGTGACTCAAGAAAATACCACGGGGTGATTGATGAACTTGCATTCCTAGAAAGAATGTGAGTTCACCCATCATTGACATTTCAAAATGTTTTGTCATTAATTTTGCAAAAGCATTTGAGTATTTTAAATGTGTTGACCCAAAATGATGTCATCACATAGATTTGAATGATTAAGATGTGAGCCCGTGATATTGTATGAAAAGTGTAGGATCGACCGAACCTTTGGTGAATTTATTGGCAATGAGGAAGGATGATAACTTATCGTACCACGCCCGAGGAGCTTGTTTGAGACCATACGAGCTTTGTTCGGTTTGTAGACATGGTTGGGAACTCGGGATCAACGAATCCTTACGGTTGGTGACATAAACCGTTTCTTTCGGTTGCCCATTCAAAAGCGGTTTTGGCGTCCATTTGAAAGACCGTTATGTTCATATGAGCATGACGAGAAAAATCCGAACGACCTCAAGGCGAGCAACCGGAGCGAATGATTCTTCAAAGTCAATACCTCTTCCTGTCTATAACCCTTAGCCACCGGCGTGACTTGTTTCGATTCGTTCCCTTGACATCAATTTGTTTTCCAAATCCATTTGAGACCAATGGCGTAGACCCTGTTGGTCTTTCTACCGTTCCATACTTCAAGGCGTTTGAATTGGTTGAGTTCTTCTTGCATGGATTCAATCCGGTTGTCTTTTGTCATTGCGTCTTTAATATTTTTAGGCTCAGTTAGCGAGACGGTGAGAGCATAAATGCAATGTTCACCATCGTGTGAAGGCGTTGTCTTGTAATGTTGGTTGATTCGGGTTGCCAATAATATTCTCTAGAGGATGGTCTTTTGTCCAACGATGTGTAGAGGTTGATGTTGGTATACATTGTGCGATTTTGAGGATTCAAATGGTTTGTTGATGATTCCGCGACATCGGTGCAGCAGTTTCATTGGCAAGCGGGTTAAAGAACGCATTTGGATCAAAATCTGCGGTGGGGTACTTCATTAAGAACATCGCGGTGGTTCGGCGTCGTTGGAAGCAGTTTGTTCAGCTGTTGTTGTAGAGTCAAGCGGTGGTGCTTCTTCAATGATAGTTGTTGTAGCAGTGTATCGGTATAAGAGTATGATCGGGTTGAGCGTGAAACAACGGATACACCGAGCACGTTCATCAATGTCATCACTAAACAACGGAGCAAATAGTGTTTCCATTTGTTGACGAGTAAGTTGGGGGCTTGGTTCGGTGATGATGGGGTGTGAGGAAGTTTAAGCGGTTGTGACCGGGTTCCAAGTGTTATGCTCGAAGCCATTTACGTAAGTTCATCAAAATTAGCATGAATCGTTTCCATAACTTTCGCTTTGTCGACGATTCGGATCCGGAAACCCTTAGAATTTTCACAATATCCTATAAATACTCCAATGTCGACTTTGGCTTTGAGCTTACCAAAGTCATCACGATCATTATTCGGATAGCAAAGGGATCCAAATACATGAAAGTGTTTGAGATTCGGTTTATGGTTATGGATAAGCTCAAAAGGTGTTTTGTTGTGGCGTTTAGTAATCATTGAGCGATTTTGAGTATAGCATGCGGTTGATCGACACGCCCACAAGTAATCTGGAAGTTTAGCATTGATTAACATTGTTCTTGCAGCTTCCACTAACGTTCGGTTTCGTCTTTCAACAACTCCGTTTTGTTACGGTGTGCGTGCAATAGATGTTTGATGCTCGATTCCCACTTTCTCATAAAATTCTCGAAGAGTTTGGTTAACAAATTCGGTTCCTTTGTGCATTACGATTTGGCGGACGGTGTTCGGGTGAACTTGAATTTTCGTGAGAAAGGTGATGATCATCTGTGGAGCTTGATCTTTACTTGAAGAAAGTAGACCCAAGTCCATCGTGAATAGTCATCGACAATTACCAAGATGTAGCGTTTGCCATTAATCGTTTGCGCGCATCGGGCCACACAAATCCATGTGAAGAAGATGAAGCACATGTTGAGGTGTGTTCCACCTTTGAAGGAAAATGTGCACGAGTGCTTTTCCTTGTTCACAAGGTGAGCATAGGTGATCTTTGGAATATCGGAATCTCGGAGACCTTCAACAAGTTTGTGTCGAGCAAGGTTGGTGATGGTTTGAAAGTTTAAATGTGAGAGACGACGATGCCATAGCCAAGATTTTGTTGATGTTGCCTTTGAAAGTAGCGGATGGGAGATGAAGCAACCATGTCTTGCATTGAGATTGTGTATAGACTAGAATTGTGAGAGCCGGACATTAGATCGTTTCCTTGTAGATCATGAATGAAACAAGTTTTCTCCGAAAAGCAACTTCCAAATCTCCATCACGAATTGACCGATCGAAAAGAGATTGTGACCGAGGCCTTCCATATAATAAACCCCGCTAATTTCAATATTGCCATTGATATAATCTCCGTAGCCCATGATAGCTGAAGTGATCATTCCGAATCGGCGGTGCCAATGAACTTTGCAATAAAGTTTGATAACAGTTTAAGGTTGCTGTCATGTGTCGGGAACATCCGCTATCAATAATCCAAAGGATGATATGTATCACTGCATTACACAGGCGACACGGATGGAATAGAAGTAGATGTGGAACCCGATGAGTTAGAGGTTCGAGCGTTATAGTAGAAATACACACATCAATGATTTTAGGCATCCATTTAAATCCTAGTGTATTATGTATCCATTTCTACCATCTCCAACTAGTCTTAGCTTTAGTCTTAGTGAATGCACTAGGTGGTACTACATTCTTTGGAGGTGATCTTTGGAACTACGAGGGACATCAATGCGTTTCTTAGAATCTAAGGAGGCGGTCTACCAAGCACGGACTTAGAAGCATTAGTGGGCCTAGAGGTATTCGATTCATAGGATTCCTAAGCGAGACAAGATAGCTCTAGCAACACATTTGTCATGACAATCGAAAGCATACTTTTACGACAAATAACACAAGAAGCATCGATGAATATCAAAAGTACTTAAAGGTTTAGCATTCGTTACAACACTTTTTCCATTATATTTGTCAGATGCAATATCTAAAGTAGGTGCAACGTGAAGTCCTGGGGTGTTCTTCTGCTACAATATTCCTTATTATTCTTTTCTTAGGTCGCAACTTCCTATTCTTCCTTGTATTGCTCCTAGGCTGTGAAGTGCGGACGTTTGGAAAAAAAGCAACTAGTCCTGTTGCAGTAGAGGGAAGCACATTAGTAACTTGTGTTTTGTCAGTAGGCAATCTGGGTTCACGTTATCTAAGTGTTACAGGTGCAATTCTCTTAATGATGATAGGTGAACTTGTTCATATTTTCCTAACATTTCCTTAACTTAATGATAGTGTGCACCAAATCTTGATTTTCGAGCGAAGATTTCGGAAAAATTCATGACTTCTTTAGTGTGTGCAAGATAATGATCAAGTTTGTTTGATGCTTCATTTCGAGTCTGTTTGAGTAAATCAAATATGATAGCATATTCTTGTTTAACTTTTGCAAGTTCTTGTTCATATGTTGAGATTTGAGATTTCAAAGACACGTTTTGATCATCCAGTTGCTCAATTTTAAGATTAAGCGTTTTTTATTTCAACTGGTGAATTTTGTTTTGCAAAGCAAGTTCACGATTTTGACAATCTTTTTGACACCATTGAAGACGACGTTTTGAATTTGAAAGTTCATTTATCAATCGTTCATTTTCAACTTTTAAAGATTCGATCTGATGCACATTATCAATATTCTTAACAATATCAATGAGAATCAACAGAATCGGCAGAGATATGATCGGATGCATATGTAGCAGATTGTAATAAAAGCAAGATTATTGATATCGCACGGATAACATCTTCCAAGAGTCGATCAACATCTTTTCTCAACAATTTCTTTTACGTTTAGTATTTGAAATCGATGTTTCATTTTCTCGAAAGCTGTTTTCATGAGACCGAGTTCCTTGTGAAAATCCTTTCCCAATATAGTGCACAAGTTTTCAAATTTTGACATGGGGTAAAGTCTTTTCGAAGAATGTCTCGATGTTCTCGCGCCATTGGCGATTGAAAATGTTCAACTTTTATTTCGAATGAAATTCAATCTCACGTTCCAAAATTTTGAGGTCGGATAAGAAAGTGTCAAAGTATTTTATGACGCGACAACTTTCGACTTTTTTTTAACTTCACTAAGTGAAGGTAAAGGACCATTAATTTGTGCACCATTTTGTTTAGGACTAACTTCAAAGCGATGTGATAACAAAAGGTTTGTTAGAAGTATCTTGTTGTTTGACAAAAGTAACGGCTTTTGAATAGTTAAATGGTTTGTTATAAACGACATTTTCCATTTTGACCGACTCTCGTCATCGCATCTAATTCCTCCATACGATTATATTCAACAACGGTCATAATTGAATCATCAATTCTATGTTACTTTGTAAACTTGAGATTTGGTTTGAATGCTCTGTTTGAAAACTTAGGTTTGTGTCGGCAAGAATTGGTCCATATCCATTTGGATTTGGTTTAAAAGTAAACTTTTGAATATTTGTGATTGACTCACCATGTTTATAAACAACATTTGAAACTCTTTGATTTTGTGTTGTAAGTCGACAATTTCTTCAAGATAGTTATCTATTTGTTTAGTAGAATCTTGTTTGTACTCGAGAGCTGTTTTTGACAAGTTAACAACTCACCTTGGCTTTTAAGTTTCAAAGTAAGAGCGTTAAGTTGTTGTTTATGTTCATGTTTCGGTTGTTCTATTTGAGACAACAAAGCATTCTTGGAAGCGGCTAGATCACGTATCTGTCGTTCTAATGATTTTTCATTTTGATGAGATTTAGCAAAAGCGACTTCAAAACCTTCTTCACGTTTTTCTTGAGTTTTGAAAAATTGATTTGTCGAATTAAGCATTCATTATCCCTAATTAACGATGCATTTTTCTTTTAATTTCGTGCAAATTTCCAAGCGAGAGTGTTGGTCTTTAATTAAGGTCGGGAGCTCAATTTCTCTATTAGACCGAAGCTCATTTTGTTCAACATGAGTCTCAACATGATCATTATTTAGATCCTCAAATATAATCACGGAGTCAACTTGATTATCAATATTAACCATAAGGTCATATTGATCGTCAAATATAACTACGGGATCTATTTGATAATCATCGGAATAAGATGTGGATTGCTCATGTTTAACACTTTGATCCTGGTCAGATGGAGAAATTGGCGGAGATATCAGATCAGGGATGAGTATATTTTGTTCCGGTGCACGAGACAAGCCATTAGTGTCATACATCTGGGCTGTGTCACTCATGTGTAGAGCTTGCATTTGTGCCATCAACATCAACGCTACATTAGCACGCAAGTCTTCCATATCATCATCGAATCTGCATACGCCATAAAGCTCTGTTCCTTGTTGGTAAGAGTTCCACTGACTTCATCCTTAAGAGCCAAGAGCAACGCCTCTTTGTGATAAGCACCGCCTCTTGTCCTCGGCTTAGGACATGCATTAGCCGGTGACCCTTCTCATTGCGGTTATAACAACGAAGACCATTAACCTCATTACGAGCATTTCCTGTTCAACCATTTGACCCCTTTGTTGTTCTTGAGCACCCATGTTATTCCTTCCAATGGCATTAAACCCTTGACCACCTCCCATCGGCGAGCATAACCACGGTTATGAACTTCAACGCGTCCATTGTTCAATGACTTGATTCCTTTGATTCCTTGATTGTTGGATTTGTTTGTATACCGACCGAAGGCTTTAGCAATCATAACAAATCCTTGTTGCAATTCATCGAAGCGGCAGAGTCCTCATTAGCTTCCTTTGTAAAGTGATTGAGCATTGTTGTTGTTGTATGGAACCAATTGAGTTTGTTGAGGTTGTTCTTGTGGTGATCATATGGTGTAATGGTTGCGATTGGTTGAGAAGCGGGTTCTTGAAATTGTTTGAGGAGGAAGATTAGTTTGAGCCCACAAAGCAAGTTGTTGATTATCGTGAATTGTTGTGAAGTCGGGAGTCCACGGATAGTCCTTTCTTTGTCAACTTCTTTTGGTGAGGCTTCAAATAGTCGTACAACAATCCGTATGTAGCATGATGAAGGTTCTTAGCTTGCGGAGAAAATGACATACTTCTCCCATTCCGGACCAAGACTACTTGAGGAACTTAGTGTTGTGACAATTCGAGGCATGATGATGTTGTGTTTGTCCAAATCATTAATGATGTCTGAAAAGCGATGATGATATGACTCTAATGTCTCTCCTGGTTCAATCATGAAGTTTTCATAAGCCAAGTAGATTTTGGATTCCATGTCTTCCCGATTGAGTGTTGTGCCTTCCATTAGAAGATGAATATGTTCCCACATTGCTTTAGCTGTCTTTTGAGCATCAACACTTCGAAGGATCGGATTGGGTAGTCCCAAAAGGATGTATTGCATTGCTAGTTCATCGGCTTCAAAGTGTAGAAGTTCATCACCAGTGAGGTCGGAGATAGTTGCAATGTTGGTGACAACATCTCTTGGTGGATTGGCATCGGATCTGCGGGTGTGATAACGATGAGGCATCCGAAATGGACCTTCCATAATGACCTTCTTTAAAACTTTCCATGTGACTTCTTTAGATCACAAAACCTAAAGAACCTTATCACCCATTGATCATAATTTCTGGAGTGAGCATTGGAGGTCTATCAAGTGAGCCGACTTCATGAATTGATTGTTGGCTACTTAAGGCTTCACACATCTTGCCAAACCATGTCGGTTCCTTCATAGTATTCCTGGATGGATGTTGATTGTAGAAGTTTGTGTAAGGTTGTACTTGAAGACTAGGTGGTGGTTGAACCATTTGTGGTGATGGAATTGCTCCAAGTTGTGGAGTATGTTGTTGATTAAATTGTTGTTGATAAATTTGTTGTTGATGATTAAATTGTTGATGTTGTGGACTTAGTTGTTGTTGTTGTTGATGATGATAAGTGTAAGGAAAATAGTTAGAGTATGGTGGTTGTGACATGTTGAAAATTTGTGTTGTTAAATGGATCTTTGTTGTCGAATGAAACCGTTGTTGATGAAGTATCCTTAGGCGTAGAAAATACAAAAAGCAAAGTACCACTTATGCATAAAAACACCAAAGATACGCGTGTGACAATAGTTACGCGTAGGATTAGCTTACGCGAAGAAATGAGAAAACACTAAAGTTATGCGTAAGCAGAAAGTTAAGCGTAGAAAACTTAGGTGTAGGATTAACTTATCGTAAGACAAAGCTTAGGCGTAAGATGAATCTTATGCGTAAGGAGTTCTATGCGTAAACTTAAGCTTATCGTAAATTTAGGGTTTACCAAAAGATCTTTACACTATCACGGTGCAAAAGATATCCAAAGTTGAAGTGTTTTCGGGCTTATCCAAGCAAGAAAAACCGAGTAATCCACTAAACCGAAGATCAAACCAAGGAACTCTTATGCGTAATTTTAGGGTTTCGATATCGTAGAACTTCACCAAAATGATTTTTGCCCAAAGATGTTTCTAAACCATATTTTTGTGGTGAAAGCGACTTCAATATCACCAAAATAACACAAAAGTGTGAAACTTGATGATCCAAACCTTTAAAACACGTTCTGCGTAGAACAATACCCACGTAAAAACCTAGCTTAAAACAATGATCCACACGTAAAGTTTGAAACTTTTGCCAAAAGCTGTTATTTTAACACCTTAAGACGTTGAAAGTACAAGAATCTTGGATTGAAAAGTGTAAAAAATAAGCTTTTAAGCGAACCAAAGTTTGTACCGTTTTGTTACGCGTAAGACCGAAACTCACTTCAAAAACAAAACTGATTCACCCAACTATTTGGCGAATGATACCACTGTTAGGTCACCATATTAGTAACACAAGCATCAATATGAAGAAGTAGAGAAGAAGAGAAGGCGGATGAACACACACACACTTACGCGTAGGACTATGTGAAAGATTATGCTTAAGAGTAAATGTAAATGTGAACAACCAACCCTCAAGTGAGGGTATTACAAAGGTATTTATAGGAGAGGGAGCTAGGGCAACACTCCTAGTCCCTTCCTTTCCTTATTGGACTTGGGCCAAAGCTTATGGGCCTTCTACATAAGCCTTAGGGGCTGTTTGACAAAAAACATGGTTTAGTACTGAATGAATAAACGACGCTGAATGAATCAAAGACTCTGAATGAACTTACTTCTGAATGAAAATGAGTTGTTTGATAAATGTTTTAAATCGACGCTCTGAATGACAAAAATTACTAATTTAACCTTGTGTCATATATAATGAAATATGCCCCTTTAATGGGTCTCGACTTACAATTATACTGGTCACTCTTTTGTTTCGGGTCTCGAGTTACAATTATACTGGTCACTTTTTTGTTTCGCAAAGTTGTTATCGTTGATGACATACAATCTCGAACTTTGATCAATAATATTTAAAAAATGTACCAAACCAATTTGGATTGTAGAATTAATAAATTAAAAATATGACATAGTCTACTGAATACTTACTAAACAAATAGGCAACTAAAGAACTAATATAAAAATAAAGGTACATAAGTGATGTATACTGAAGTGTTAGCGTGTCAGCAACTAAATGATTTTCCATCACTTAATATGCAAAATCGTACAGTGGACAATGGAATGAGTCAGCGGAGTATTTTTGTTTATCAAACAAGGGAAGTGCTGACCGAATCAAAGGCAACCTCTGAGTCACCTCATTAAGTGCCTATCAAACACCCCCTTAGCTTAATAACAAACATAAAGGCCATATTAAGCTAACTATTACATATGAATCACTAACACTTGAATAAGGTTTAGGAGTGATTCCAACAGTCTTCTTTGAGACGTTCGGTTTGAGAACAACTAGAACAAATTGCGAAACCACATCAAGGAGATTCTTAGGAATCCTACCGATCACATGCGGTACTTGTACCGATCAATGGGGAACCGTGGGCGTGTACCTCAATTCAACGATAGTGATCAAAGACACTTCGTGAGTTTTATTGCTTGTTGTTTGCGGTACATTTGGATGGTTGCGGTGATGCGAATTGAGGAGTCAATCCAAAGCCGCATGCTCACAACATCCACACTTAATTGAAGAAATCATGGTGGTGCATATCTACATAACACGGTTACGATATTTTTAACTATGCTTCGCCACGCTGCAAATATCATGAACCGGTAAAGCTTCCGCAACTCGATGGAAAGATGTCATGATCACGAAAGTATGAGCATGTCGGTCCGAAAGTCACAACTTCACATGATGGCAACACAATAAAGGGTGATCCGAGATTTATCGTGGTGATGATCTCAAGAAAGCTCGAAGATCATCAAAGATGTGGATCGATTAAAGGACTCCACTAAAAGTACAAATCAATGCGGACTTTGAAGAATCGCTACTAAAGCACAAAGATTGCGGAACTTGAAGAATTGAAGTCTGAGCTCGTAACTAAAGACAAAGATAGAATGCTAGGATGCAAAATGTATTTCATGGGGTGACCTCCCTTAGGGGGAGATTGTTAGGAATTGGAAATTCCATGTTAAAGTGTCGGTCACCCCAATTATAGTCTAGCATATGTTAGCTCGTAGACTTGTAGTTATTTACGTTGTTTTGTAGTTTATTAGTTAATTAGTAGCGTAGATTAGTTTAGTGTAACACCGTGGAGGAAGGACGGGTCTTTACCCACTGTATGCCTGATCCACAGTCCGATAGGAGGACGTATCTTGTGTAACTTTAAATACCCCTTCCATCCATGGAAGGGGTGGACCTTTCATTCAATCTAACCTTTCTTTCTTTGTTTACTCTCTCTCTCTAGAAAGGCTCCCATTCTACTTTCTCTCTCTCTAAACTCTTAAACCATACGCCATATTTGTGATTGATTGTGTGTTTGTGAAATCCAATATCTTACAGGGACTGAGGCGGCGGTTGGAGAAGACTTGATAGAGCTTTACTGTCGGAACCATACGAGGGGCGATGTCTTTGAGTCCCCGTTATCTGAGGCTAGATATGTAAGTATAATTTATTTTCAAAGTCACCCATTTTGATGAAATATAATGCATCACGACTTATATATTACTTTTCTTGTTTCTTTGTAACTAAGCGAGCGAGATGATACGGATGCGGGAAGAGAGCACCTCCGATGGGACCCGCATGGTGACCATGAGATTCTGCGTACCATGATTGGTGGTAGCGGTAGCGGTCATATTCTGGTGAAGGTCGGGTCTTACCCGGCGGTGGAGTGAAGAAGACCTTTAGCGCCTCCCGACCTCGTGATGAAGCGGGACGCGTCCTCACCGCGGAAGCAGTAAAGCAGAGGCGAGGAGCTCGCTACACGAGGAGTCGATGGAGCGGGTCATGGGTTTGTGAGGTCATTCCGGGTTGGCGGGGCGACTACGGTCCACCCCGGATCAAGTGCTACTCCACCAGGTGTGTCGGGATCTGGTGCTACTCCAGAGGGTGGGTCGGGATCTCGTGCTACTCCATCCGGTGAGTCTACAGACACCGGGGACGGTAGTGGGGGTAATGGGGTTTGAGATGCGGATTTATGTTACTTTAACACGTTTTGGATATGTTTGTAGAGAATAACATGGATTAGTATGTCGTTTATGTGCATTATGTGCTAGGATTCCCGTAAATGGATTATACGTATAGTTTTGGACCATTTGCGGATAGGTAGCTTATGTATAGTTTTGTAGATGATCATGCGTTAACGGTTTAGGAACCGTTTGGCGATTTTGGAAAAAATAACTATGTTAGCGATTGATGGGTATATATGATATTATGTTTAGCGAATTTGTGTTGTTGTAGCATAAAACAGTTCGAAAAAACAAGTTGTGACATTGTAGATTTTTAGGAAAAATTGAAATTACCCATTTTGCGACAATGTTCTACAAAATTGGTCGATCCTTTCCCGGGACATGTCCCCGCGAAAGGATAAAAGCTAATTTCATATTACTTTCCGGGACACGCCCCGGGAAAAGGGCAAGATGGCGTCACGGTTTTGTAGGGGACAAGTCCCCGACGAAAGTGTTTAACTCAACGATGGCATCCAACTTCCCGGGGACATGTCCCCAAGAAACGTGTGCCACGTCGGACTAATAACGTAATTAGGGTACTTAAATTAATGTTCAAAAATAGTTTCCCGGGACTTGTCCCAAAAAATAGATGCCACGTCGGACATGTTTGACCGGCGACAATTGGCTGGGACCCACATGTCCCGGAAAGGTGGTAAATAGTCTTGGAAAAGTATTCCCGAGGGTATTCTTAGGGGGACTTCATGGGGACTGCCCCGGAAAAGGTTTCCCGGTAAAAGCCACGATATTTCGCTGCGAAAGCCACGATTGTTGTAGTGTAAGCAAATACAAATTAAGGTGACGACTAGTATATGAATGAAGATTAGATTGGGGTTTTCCGCTTTATGCTTGGTTTTAAAACCTTTCTCAACCTATGTTTTTCCATATGCATTCTTCAATATCAATGCTTTTGGATTAAATATATGAAAAATTAAATGACATTTTTGTATTTTATTCTTTCATCTACGACATGTACTTAAAAAAAATGTAAAAAAGATGAGTAATTTTTGAATAAATAGGTTTTTTTAACTCTGGCCTTTTTACCAAAGAAACAAAAGTGGGTCCTAGGTAGGGTGCACGGGAAAGTTTGGTTCGATTAGCCGGAAGATATAAACTATTCATTGCGGGAAGGGTAAATAATGTTAGTATCCGAAATTGAACCGTACTAGGCAGGTAACCAGACATGCAAGTATCTGAAATTAGCGGTACAGGTCACGGTTAATCATTTTAAATGTTTAATCGAGTTTAACCGTATGAAAATAATATGATCGAGCGTAAATTATCATTTTAGTAAAAATAAATGACATTGAATAGATTAAAGTTAAGTTATTTTGTCACCATAATTGCATTCAAATATTCATATATAACATATTAACAAAAATACTACCCAAACCGGCTGTACTAGATGAAAAACCAAACCGCAATAAGCGAGTATTTTCGGTTTCGAGATTTTTGGTTTCAAAATAAACAGTTCGGCTCGTTTTGTCGATTTCTCGTGTTTTTTCAATACCCCTAGTCCTAGAGTCAATGAACTCGTTTACATATTCATACATCATAAAATATACTCCATCCGTCCCATAATAATTATTCACTTTGACTTTTTTTAGTTTTTTTTTTATTCAAGTTTGACCATTAATATTTTTATTTTTGTTATATAATACTTGATGAAAATTATATCAAATGAAAATACATTTAAAACTCAATATATTCATATGTTTTTTATCAAGTATTATATTATATAAATAAAAATATTTATTTTCAAAGTTGAATAAAAAAGATTTTAAAAAATCAAAATAAACAATTATTATGAGACGTAGTTAATAATTCATTTACCTTCCCCTTCAGAAATAAACACTGTTCATAATAACCATTTTGGTTACAAGTATTTATAAAACCAAATAATAATACAACCATTCTTTGGTTATTCATAACTTTTAGAGTGAATTACATAAATCGTCCTTGTGGTTTGGTCGAAATAACGGATTTTGTCCCATACTTTTTTCGGTGCGTTTAGTCACAGTGCTTTACAAATCTTACAGTTTTGTCCTCGTCCAAAAATGACCGTTAAGTGTTTTGCGTTGTTAGTCCTTCGTTAGTGCAGTCCGTTAAGTGTTTTGCACCGTTAGTCCTTATTTTTAAAATATAGTTTTCCCAATTAGTCCTCCGTTAATAATAGTTATCGCCGATTTTTACGTTTTATCCGTTTTATCCGTTTTCATTCGTTTTATCCGTTTCCCCTTTTTTTTCGTTTTAAATACATTTTTACGTTTTATCCTTTTAAATCGTTTTTATATGCTTTAAATCATTTTTACGCTTTTGTCCGTTTTTGTCATTTTTATCCAATTTCGACCGTTTTTTTACATTTTTATTCGTTTTCGCCGGTTTTTTTACGTTTTGTCCGTTTTTCCGTTTTCGCCCGTTGTTTTACGTTTTTCTTTCGTTTTTCTTACATTTTGTCCGTTTTTCTTTCGTTTTTAAAATTTTTTCCAAAAAAAAAATTGGAAAAAAAATATTTCCGAAAAAAAAATTGAAAAAAAAAATATCAAATTTAAAAAAAAAATTGAATAAAAAATTTCAAAAAAAAATTTGAACAAAAATATTTTTTTCAAATATTTTGAAAAAAAACGGACATATTTAAAAAAAACATATTTGAAAAATATTTTTTTTATTCAAAATTTTTTTTGAAACGGACAAAACATACCAAAACCGATAAAACGTCTTAAAAACGGACAAAACGTAAGAACAACAGACAAAACATAAGAAAAGCGGATAAAATGTAAGAAAAAGCAGACAAAAGCGTAAAACAACGGTAAAACGAAAAACGGACAAAAGCGTAAAAACCGGCGAAACGAATAAAAATGTAAAAAGGTCGAAATCGGATAAAAGCAGACAAAAACGGATAAAAGCGGACAAAAGCGTAAAAACATACGAAAGCATATAAAAGCATTTAAAAGGGATAAAAGCGTTAAAAGCGGTTGAAAACGAAAAAGCGGGGAAAGCGGATAAAAGCGAATGAAAGCGGATAAAAGCGGACAAAACGTAAAAATCGGGCGATAACTATTATTAACGGAGGACTAATTGGGAAAAACTACATTTTGAAAAATAAGGACTAACGGTGCAAAACACTTAACGAACTGCACTAACGAAGGACTAACAACGCAAAACACTTAACGGACATTTTTGGACGAGGGACAAAATCCGTAAGATTTGAAAACCACAAGGACGAAACGCATTGAAAAAAAAGTATAGGGACAAAATCCGTTATTTTGACCAAACCACAAGGATGATTTATGTAATTCACTCTAACTTTTATTTTATGTATTACACGTGCGGTTATTTCCCTCCATAAAAATGATTTGAAACACTTAACTTACGAGTTTCATGCTTTTTGGAGAAAATAAAAGAAAAAGCTAATGAGATGTAGAGAAAAGTTTATGTATTTCTAAAGATTCAATGAACCAATTTTGGTCATTGATTTTTTCATCAAAATAAAAAACTTAAACTTTCACTTAAAAAAATAAATAAATAAAAAGAATCATCGAACCTTTAATCGTTCGTAAAACAAATTATACCATCCCGACGGAAGTAAATGATATTTTCGTAGATGGGGGTTTATATAATTCGACGAACTTGTTTCGATTTTTTATCGATTACTTACGGAAAAGCACATGTGATTTATATCACAAATCACATGAAATCACATGTGATTTATGAAATCACATGTGATTTTTCCGCGTTATTGAAAAAAAAAATCAAAAAAAAGTTCGTCGAAAGTAGATTGAAGTGTCCGTCAATCGAAAAATAAAAAATACTACGTCGCGATGGTGTATTTTTTTTCATTTAGCGATTTACCGTTTATAAAATATTTTATTTTAAAAAAATTTGAAAAGTGAGTTTTTTTTCTTTTTTAATTTTGATGCGACACCTTTCATTCATCAAGAATATATAAGGTATATTTTGAGAGTAATTCTGTTATCAAATTTTGCAAAAGGGCTAATTCTTTAAATGGGTTGCCCAATCAATTTACCTCAAATGCCCCAAAAATTTTACTTTCTAAATACCCCATGGCAACTATTTCATAAGCAACTCTCCCATAAAGTTGACAAGTGTACATATTTTTGGGCCCGCCTTGTACTAGTGTCTTAGGTTAGTTCTTGAAGAACCTGGACTTACATTCTTCAAGAATGACGTATTTTTGTCTTTTAGTAAAAATTAAGTCTTTTTTATTATAAAAGGGCAATTTCATATCTCCTCCTTTAAATGGAAATTTCATATATACCCAAACATGCATTAAAAACATTGTACATTATGCATTCAATACTTGCACTTTGGGTATATATGAAATTAATCATGAAAGTAGGTGATATATGAAATTAATCCTATAAAAAGTACATATACCTTGGGCAACTTGATCTCACACATATGTACTTTTGGGCAACTTATTAGTTAGAGAATACACTTTTATATTTTAAATACAAAATACAACTTTATAAAATACAAAATACACATTTTATAATCCAAATTACACTTTTAAAAGTTTTATAATCAAGTTACACTCTTTATAAAATACCAATACAAATCGCTCCTAACACTCACCATCTCACTTCTTCAAATCTGCTACTAACACTCAATTTAATTACTAATTTAGTTATTTAGTTAGTTAACTTTTTGATCAGAGAAGATGGCAACGACGATACCGATACCATCGCGACAGTTATTCGAGAGCCTGTGAAGAAGAATCGTATTCCTGCTATAAATCCATCTACTGAACAGATCGTTGGTATAACTAACTAACTAACTAACCTTTTAATCGAAATTAAATTGCGATGAGTCGTTATTAATCTGTTATGGATGATTGATTGATCGAATCATTTATATTTGTTATGCTAAAATGTTTATTAACAGTTATGGGGTGTTTGTTTGATTAGAGTAATTAATTAGTGTGAATAAGCACTTTTTAGTATTCAGCTTATCGTGAATTGGTACAGCTAATAGCAAACAACTTATTTAATCTGTTACTATTTGAAATTAGCTTATACACAACCCAAACATTATCTCCTTGCGGTTTATTTTCTTTTAAATTTCTGAAAAGCAACACTACTTCCCAATATGGTGATTTTTAGTGATCGAATCGAGATCGTAAGCGGAGATCTGTAGTTTTTTATTATCACTGTGATTATATTAATTTGAGTTTACTAGTCGGATACCCGCGCACAGCGGCGGCGATAAGTATAATTATATGTGTTTGCTTACCCGTTTAGTAAATTCGTTTCACAACACTTCGAATGTATATGTGTTACTTGTATGTGTTTGTTTAGGTTACCGTAGCTTTCCGTTACATTATTATTCCGCATATAAAAACTCTCGCAATCTCTTACATGTCAAACACTCCCCAAAAATATATTTGTGAATCAAGATTGTATTGATTGAAATACGAGTTAAAGTTGTAAAATTTGAATTAAAAATAAAATAAACCCACTAAAAATATAAAAACTAAAAACTCATAAAAATATATCAAAATGGATGTTGAATTAAAGAGCATAAAATTTTAGAAAATATAGTGAAATTAGATTATAAAAAATAAATAGATAAAAAGATATTTCAATTTGAAAATAAAGATGAATTTTTAATTGAGAAGTGATACATGTCACTTTATAATTGGAGCTCCTTGTCTTACTTTTTAGTGGTTAGGAGTTAGGCTTGGAGTTTGTTAAGAATTGACACATACCATCTCATGATTGGAGCTCCTTATCTTAATTTTTAGTTAGGAGTTATGCTTGGAATGAGGTTTGGCTTTTAAATGCATTATATAGTAGTATAGATAATGATGTTTTAAGTAGAGAGAATACTGTAAGTAAGCAGTTTTGAGTTTTTGGATTAGCTCATATAAACAACTTTTTATTGTGTTTTGATACAACAAATAATAACTTTTGAGTATTGAATGGAACTAAAAAGCATATGATCATCATTTTATTTAAGTTGTTATAGTAACCTGATCTAAAGCAACTGATTTAGCTGTTTGAATGAAGCTAAACAGCTTTTGATCATCAACTTATGCAAGCTGTTATAATAGGCTTATCCAGACAAAAGCGGACAAAATGTAAGAAAAGCAGACAAAAACGTAAAACAACCAAGTAAAACGAAAAAAACAGATGACGTAAAAAAGCGTAAAACGAATAAAATGTAAAAAGGTGAAATCGGATAAAAGCGAGAAAAAACGGATAAAAGCGGACAAAAGCGTAAAAACATACGAAGCATATAAAAGCAGGCGAAAGGGATAAAAACGTTAAAAGCGGATTTAAAACGAAAAACGGGGAAAGCGGATAAAAGCGAATGAAAGCGGATAAAAGCGGACAAAACGTAAAAATCGGGCGATAACTATTATTAACGGAGGGACTAATTGGGAAAAACTACATTTTGAAAAATAAGGACTAACGGTGCAAAACACTTAACGAATCGCACTAACGAAGGACTAACAACGCAAAACACTTAACGGACATTTTTGGACGAGGGACAAAATCCGTAAGATTTGAAAACCACAAGGACTAAACGCTTTGAAAAAAAGTATAGGGACAAAATCCGTTATTTTGACCAAACCACAAGGATGATTTATGTAATTCACTCTAACTTTTATTTTATGTATTACACGTGCGGTTATTTCCCTCCATAAAAATGATTTGAAACACTTAACTTACGAGTTTCATGCTTTTTGGAGAAAATAAAAGAAAAAGCTAATGAGATGTAGAGAAAAGTTTATGTATTTCTAAAGATTCAATGAACCAATTTTGGTCATTGATTTTTTCATCAAAATAAAAAACTTAAACTTTCACTTAAAAAAAAATAAATAAATAAAAAGAATCTATCGAACCTTTAATCGTTGCGTAAAACAAATTATACCATCCCGACGAGAAGTAAATGATATTTTCATAGATGGGCAGTTTTATATAATTTGACGAACTTGTTTTCGATTTTTTATCGATTCTTACGGAAAAAGCACATGTGATTTATATCACAAATCACATGAAATCACATGTGATTTATGAAATCACGTGATTTTTCGAGACGTTATTGAAAAAAAATCAAAAAAAGTTCGTCGAAAGTAGATGAAGTGTCCGTCGGTGAAAAATAAAAAATACTCGTCGCGATGATGTATTTTTTTTTCATTTGGCGATTTACCGTTTATAAAATATTTTATTTTAAAAAAAAAATTTGAAAAGTGAGTTTTTTTTTTTTTTTTTTAATTTTGATGCGACACCTTTCATTCATCAGCAATATATAAGGTATATTTTGAGAGTAATTCCTGTTATCAAATTTTGCAAAAGGGCTAATTCTTTAAATGCCCCGGTTGCCCAATCAATTTACCTCAAATGCCCCAAAAAATTTTTACTTCTCTAAATACCCCATGGGCAACTATTTCATAGGCAACTCTCCCATAAAGTTGACAAGTGTCCATATTTTGGGCCCCCATTGTACTAGTGTCTTAGGTTAGTTCTTAAGAATTGGGACTTACATTCTTCAAGAATCGACATATTTTTGTCTTTTAGTAAAAAATTAAGTCTTTTTTTATTATAAAAAAGGGGCAATTTCATATCTCCCCTCCTTTTAAATGGAAATTTCATATATACCTAAACATGCATTAAAAACATTGTACATTATGCATTCAATACTTGCACTTTGGGTATATATGAAATTAATCATGAAAGTAGGGTGATATATGAAATTAATCCTATAAAAAAGTACATATACCTTGGGCAACTTGATCTCACACATATGTACTTTTGGGCAACTTATTAGTTAGAGAATACACTTTTATATTTTTAAATACAAAATACAACTTTATAAAATACAAAATACACATTTTATAATCCAAATTACACTTTTAAAAGTTTTATAATCAAATTACACTCTTTATAAAATACCAATACAAATCTGCTCCTAACACTCACCATCTCACTTCTTCAAATCGCTACTAACACTCAATTTAATTACTAATTTAGTTATTTAGTTAGTTAACTTTTGATCGAGAGAAGATGGCACGACGATACCGATACCATCGCGACGGTTATTCGAGAGCACTGTGAAGAAGAATTGTATTCTCGCTATAAATCCATCTACCGAGCGGATCGTTGGTATAACTAACTAACTAACTAACCTTTTTAATCGAAATTAAATTGCGTGAGTGTTATTAATCTGTTATGGATGATTGATTGATCGAATCATTTATATTTGTTATGCTAAAATGTTTATTAATGATTATGGGGTGTTTGTTTGATTAGAGTAATTAATTAGTGTGAATAAGCACTTTTTAGTATTGACTTATCGTGAATTAGTACACTAATAGCAAACAACTTATTTAATCATTACTATTTGAAATTAGCTTATACACAACCCAAACATTATCTCCTTGCGGTTTATTTTCTTTTAAATTTCAAAAGCAACACTACTTCCCAATATGGTGATTTTTAGTGATCGAATCGAGATCGTAGCGGAGATCCGTAGTTTTTATTATCACCGTGATTATATTAATTTGAGTTTACTAGTCGGATACCAGCGCACTGTGGCGATAAAATATAATTATATGTGTTTGCTTACCCGTTTAGTAAATTCGTTTCACAACACTTGAATGTATATGTGTTACTTGTATGTGTTTGTTTAGGTTACCCGTAGCTTTCCGTTACATTATTATTCCGCATATAAAAATACTCTCGCAATCTCTTACATGTCAAACACTCCCCAAAAATATATTTGACGAATCAAGATTGTATTGATTGAAATAAAGGTTAAAGTTGTAAAATTTGAATTAAAAATAAAATAAACCCACTAAAAATATAAAACTAAAACTCATAAAAATATATCAAAATGGATGTTGAATTAAAGAGCATAAAATTTTAGAAAATATGGTGAAATTAGATTATAAAAAAATAAATAGATAAAAGATATTTCAATTTGAAAATAAAGATGAATTTTTAATTGAGAAGTGATACATGTCACTTTATAATTGGAGCTCTTTGTCTTACTTTTTAGTGGTTAGGAGTTAGGCTTGGAGTTTGTTAAGAATTGACACATACCATCTCATGATTGGAGCTCCTTATCTTAATTTTTAGTTAGGAGTTAGGCTTGGAATGAGGTTTGGCTTTTAAATGCATTATATAGTAGTATAGATAATGATGTTTTAAGTAGAGAATCTTGTAAGTAAGCGGTTTTGAGTTTTGGATTAGCTCATATAAACAACTTTTATTGTGTTTGATACAACAAATAATAACTTTTGAGTATTGAATGGAACTAAAAAGCATATGATCATCATTTTATTTAAGTTGTTATAGTAACCTGATCTAAAGCAACTGATTTAAGCTGTTTGAATGAAGCTAAACAGCTTTTGATCATCAACTTATGCAAGTTGTTATAATAGGCTTATCCAGTTAAGCTTATTTAAGCTGTTTGAATGATGCTAAAGAGCGTATGATCATCAACTTTTTGATCTCCGGCATTGTGTTTAGATATAGCATAAGTTGATTAAATAAGCGTTTCCAAAACGTTTGCTTTTTATGTAACTGTTACAGTAGCAGAGAAGGCACAATATCTTTTTCACTTTATGGAGTGTTTGGATTTCAGTTGTTAAGGTGATAGAAACTAGAATCAAATTTAAGCAATCAGTTAATCACTGCTACTTTATTTTGGTAACCACTGCTACTTTATTTCATTCCTTTGCTAGTGTTACTAAACCATTGCTAGTATATTTTGGTAACCTTTGCTAGTATATTTTGGTAACCATCTTTCGTTTTCGAAACCACTACTAGTATATTTTGAGAAAGGTGATTGTGGCTTTGACCATGGAGGCTATTTCTTAATCAAGGTGGTGAAAAGGTAATGACCTCTGTCGGCATTGTTGGTAAGCAGTTTATAAATTTCATGAATAATTTTGAATATCTAAATTGCGGGCTTTTATCGCCAAGAGAAATTGTGTGCGAAAAGACTTTGGATAGTCAACAATCGGTTTGGAGCATCAAATATCGGTCATCTATTGCAAAGGAAAGGGTCTATGTAAAGCTTGTAGACACTCATTTTAGAGGTGGAGGAAAGTCATTACAACAGATTTGTTTAACTCGGTAGAGATTCCTATATGGATGTTATTCTTCGCTCTTGGTGTAACCTCGACAAACAAGTAATTGATTTAATTGATGCCGATGTTAAAGATAATACCATTCTCAATACACTTTTGCATCAATTTATGATCTTTGAGCAGTCAAATGACTTCGGGAAAGATGGTAAGGCTTTTAAAGAACTTACTGACGCACTTAAACAAAAATGGATGTATCGCCAAAACAATCCTACAAAGACCGCATTGAAGAAATATTATTTCCCAATCTTCGTGGGTTTAACCGAAAAGCTAGGTATCTGGGATACATGGTTAAATGTCTATTGGAAGCTTATACGGGTCGTAGGAAAGTTGATGATAGAGATAGTTTTAGAAGCAAGAGGGTGGACTTGGCAAGCGAGTTACTTGAGAGAGAACTAAGAGCTCACTTGAGACATCTTTGTTAGGCGAATGATAAAGGCTTTGCAAAGACATCTATGGGAGATCGCACTTTAAACCCGATTGAACTCTATATGGATCATTGTTGTTACCAATGGTCTTTCAAGGCGTTTTCTCTTGGTGGTTGGTGTCATCCATATAAGCTCATGGAAAGAATCTCGGGTGTGGTGGCCCAACTTAAAAGGGCCAATCCTTTGCAAATGATGGGCGATATGAGGAGATCACGTCAACGGTGTCATATACTGAGACGGGTTGGAGATGCTAAATATCCGTAAGTTTTTTTTTTTTTGGCTTAACTATATTTTCTATCGGTTTGCCACTTCTATTTTAGTTAATTTTGGTTTCACCTCCATTTCACCCACAAAAGACACATACTTTAACGAAAAAATATTCATCTAGGCGCTTGTGTGAATTAACCGTTTTTAAGTGCCACATTAGAAAAACTTAACATTGTCCGGTTTGAGCGATTGTTTCTAATCGGGTGAAAACAAAGTTTGCTAAGCAATATAAATTTAAAGCGAACTTTGGTACCTTCCTATAAGTCCTATGTGTTAACACTTTATGATCAAGGTGAAGTTTTCTTGATAATAATTGGTGGATGCGAGACATCCTTCGCATTGGGGAAAACTACATTATATGACCACCCCGGATGGAGAAAGCGTGGGTTGGTAAAAATTTGGCGAGTACTAGTCTTGTGAGCACACACGTTCAAGTAATCGCTTGACGACATCTGATCTGGAATGGAAGAACCGGTTGACAATATGCCAATATTACTTGGTAGAAAACACAAAGTTTTTTCAATGGAGATTGGGTCGGAGTATGTGATGACGCTACTTCACTTGTTGTCGATATCGAAGCAAGCGGCGCAACAAGGAAGTGCATTATCGAGTTCCCAGCTCTCTCTTTATCTTGTTAGTCAGTAACTTGAAATTAATCTTAATTTTTTATTTCGTAGGTTGAGATTGTACAAGATGATAAGAATAGAGAAGTGCGTATATTCACCGATCTTTGGAAGACTTATGCGGCCTCTCTTGGTCGTTGAGAATATAAAAACATCAAATTTCTAAGCGGAGAGATTATTCTTTTCAAAGTCGTTTGGACCATGGAATTATTGAGCTCATTGGGATGAAGAGGAAGAACATTGCTACAAAGCATGGGGAGTAAAGTACCTTTTCACGACGAGCCTCTTGAAAAACTTCACCTCCTTACACATTGTGAACTTGATGGTTCATTTCTTTTAAGTTTAAGCTGTGGAATAATCCATTTTGCAAATCATGACCATGCAAAACGTGTCCTCTTCCAAGCTCAGAAACACTCTCAACAAGACATTCGACATTCAACTACAAATCCAAACATTAGAGTCGATACCATCGCTCATAATCTATTTTATCCATAGAAACCACTTTTTCGAACTGTTCTTTCGATTGTCTTGGAGCACCCAAATATGGTAATGGTCAACGATTGCGCCAAGAGATGAATATTACAACGGGTAATGTGCTATTCTTTGTAAATGTCCACCTTGGTTACAACCAAGAGGATTTATTGGTAATGAATCGTGCTTCACTTGAGCGTGGCATGTTTAGATCGAA
This sequence comes from Chrysanthemum lavandulifolium, assembly GCA_022545495.1. Taxonomy (NCBI): domain Eukaryota; kingdom Viridiplantae; phylum Streptophyta; class Magnoliopsida; order Asterales; family Asteraceae; genus Chrysanthemum; species Chrysanthemum lavandulifolium. Next base: position 177,512,744 of record CM040241.1, read on the forward strand.
CATGTCGGAAGCTACAAAGCGAGATATTTTAACGAGGAATGGAAGAAGAACAAGTCGAGGAAAATATTATCTTTGGGAAAATTGAAAGTAAAATCGGTCGTGTAGATAACCTAGATGATGATGGATTTCCATATGTTGGTGCTCGGTTAAAAGTGGTGATATTATCATAGGAAAGTATGTCAAGTCGGGGTGACCATAGTATCAAATTAAAGCAAGGTGAAAGAGGATGCATGCGAGAAAGTTGTACTATCTCGCTAACGATGATGGTAAAACTTAGCCCTTGTATCTCTCGATGTGTATTTATTTCATTAAATGAGATTGTTTTACTCATGATGTCGGTAACTATTTATAATACAAGAACGGTAAAATAAGTGATTTCTCGATTATTGTAGGTACGTTCACCAAGTTTGGGCGATAAGTTCTCGAGCATGCATGGGCAAAAGGGTGTTTTGGGGTTTTGGAGTCTCGGGAGAATTTTCCATTCACCATACAAGGAATAGTTCGGATATTGTAATAAACCCACATGCGTTTCCTTCTCGACAAACCCCGGGTCATTCTTTGGAGGTTGCACTAGGTAAGGATTGCCTTGGGTGGCTCATTGAAATATGCAACCCTTTTTCTACTCCGGCAGTTGAGGCTATAACCGACCAACTTCACGGTATACAAAAGGCTAGCGCTAGCCTACCCTCATTTGAATGTTCGTATTTCTCGGAGAGAAATTTTACCCTATCGACTTGCATTTGCGGTGTGGATTTTCTAGATGGGAAATGAGAGAGTTTATGATGGGCGAACAGGTGAAAAGGTCGAGTCACTCGTGTTCATGGGCCCAACATTTTACCAAAAGCTAGTCCACATGTCTGAAGACAAAGTAAAATTCCGTAACATTGGCCCCGTTCATCCTCTCACACAACAACCAGTGGCGGACCGCAAACGTTTTGGTGGGGTCAAGTTTGGGGAGATGGAGAGGGACTGCATTGTTGGATCGATATACTTTAATCAAACTAACTTAACTAGCTTGTTAAGGTTTAATAACCTAGGATAAATCCTAAGTTATTAACAAAGAAACAACGAGCAATCTTTATCAAGTGCGCGAATTTACTTAACAAAGCTAAAAAGAATAACTTTATTATAAACTCTAAATCGCTTATTATGCGATACTCTAATACAACTCTAAGATAATCGAACTTTTCTCTAAAACACTAATTAGTAAACTCTAAAACTCTTTTTCCGAAATCGTACCTCTAATGCCAATCTAGGAGTCCTTTTATAGGCTCAAGGATATCCTAGTCGGTTTACAATTGATAACCTTGTACGACAAGTAATCTAAACATGGAATACAATACTTTCCATAAACGAATATAACAGTTTTCTTGTTCTAGCAATACTTTGACTTCATCTTGCGATACTTTGACTCTGTCTTTAGCGATGCTTTGACTATTTGACTTCTACCGGTGCTTTGACTACGGTGCTTTCATATCTTGATGCTTTGATATCTTGACACTTTCATATCCCAACAATCCTCCCCTAACTTGAATTCTACTTGCTTGACTTCAAGTTCTTTTATGAATATATCTTTATGACTTCATCTTTTAAAAGCGGATTGTTTCTTAGTCTTTAGATTTGTATCTCTGTAATATCCGTGCTTGTCAAAGTATCTCTTAGAATTGTTCTTTTCACAGTGACATCCGGAACCTCCATCTTTTGACAACACAAACAACATATGACAAATTGTACATTAATTAGGTTTAAGTTGCATACTATTCTCATCACTTCCAAGTGAATCATTGAAAAAATAATGGATTTAGATCTCTTTACCAAAGCCATTATCTCGGAGTAGCCAAATGTTTTGGTGTGTAAGACCATGGTACATTGATAACCATATGATTTTTAGCAAACCACCACTATCAATGATTTGTTTTGTCTTTACCAAAAGTACCCATACGGACTAGTTAGTTCTTCTATCTAATGGTGAACTAATTACCAATAATGGTTTTCCACAACCTTTACTACAAGCCATTATCTTGTGGGCTAGCCAACTCTTCACATTCTTGATATGGTGAGTTGAGTACCATCCAACTTATTAGCAAGTTGTCAACTAAAAGCGGTTTGATATATCTTTACGAGCCGTTTGCTCATGGATTAGTCAATCCTTTTGTAACCATGGTGGATTGATAACCTATTGATGTTATCATCACAAAAACCATTTATTTAACCTTTATTTCAAATATTTATTACTTAGCAAAAGGTTTCTTCTAAAATTCATTTAACTAGTTTAGTTCAAAAGCGATTACTTTAATGAAAGTCTTGTCGATAAGCGATACTTTGAATAAAAGTCTCGATATATCAAAAATATTTATTCAAATAAAATTCATACCGGTTATAGATCATTCTCGACAATGGTAGTCCGGTTGATCAACAAATTGATAACCATGCAAGCGGTTTCATTATCCTCTTCTACTTCCAATCCATGCTCTAGCATTCTTCTCATGAGCTCAAGCTGTAAGAGGTATCTTCTTTTCGCAAACATGTGTATCATTGTTCCATTTTCTAGCTCTAAAACATGAACTCCAGTTCTTCAAAGAATCTCCAACAAACTATTTCCGACTTTCTTGATTCTTCCGGATATCATCGGTGCTCTCTTCTTGATTTCCACATAGTTATGAGATCACCATGTAAAACCAATCCAATCCCTTCTAATGGATTATCTTCAAAATAAGCCTTCACAACATGATATAAGTAGAATAGGTCTACTCTATCTATGATATGCGATAAATCCCATAGCCTTTTGAAAACTTTGAAGCTTTCATATTCTTTATGAAAAACCATGTAATCTCCATTCTTAGATTTCATAACTTTGAAAACACTAATCTTTGATCATTCATCTTCATGTCATCATCTTCCTTTGTATAATCAAAATCTATCACTTTGAGATAATTCTTCAATTCATCACTAGTCTCGGATCTTAATTCAACTTTTCTTTCTTTGGCGAACATCTGTAACCGGTTTTCTTTTCTCTTTAAGCTCTTCTTTCTTTCGACTTCAAATCCAATGAGCTTCTTCTCTCAAGTCTTTAATATCGACAACACTCTTCTTTAAAGCTCATTTGACATCATAGAGTCTTTTCATATCAACATAATTTAGCTTCTGCGATCCTTTATATCCTCTGCTTTTTAAATATGCCATCATCGCATTCCTTTCTTTAGCTAAATTAGGTCTTCTTGACATAAATCTAACGGTGTAGGAGGCTGTAATGGTTCGTGATTTGACATCTAATTCATCTTGCACCTTTTGAGTTGCTTATCTATTACGAGCTTCTTGAGCTTCTGTTCTTCTCTATCTTTAGCATTTAACTCTTCATGAACTTTTCTAGCTGCTGACTTCATTCCTAGCCACTTCAATTGCTCTAAGTTACGCCAAAGTTAGTTTCTTTTCTTGGTTTCAACAAAACACCTTTCCCTTTGTCTTTAGGATCAATTGCGGGTTGAGAAGCTCTTGGTTGTTCTTCTTCTTGTACATCTCTAATAGTAACTCCTCCTCTTGGTTGTGACAAATCTAACATTGTAGCAATTAATTCATCATCACTTGCAGAATGAATTGGTTTGAATGTAGCTTCCTCCTCTTCTATAATGAGTTGTAGAAGGACCGACTTCTTCTTCAAAATTCAATACCCTTGGAGTTATTGGTGTTATTTCTTCTTGTCTAGATGTATCATGAAAAGCAGTACTTTGATGTTCGGTTCCTTGATCATCGGTACCTTGAACTTGCACTTCTTCTTCTTGTTTCTCGAATCGAAATAATCTTTTCTGCAAGTACTTACGATTCTTTCTTCTTTGTAACATCTTCTTTCAAATTTTCCTTTTCGAATTCCTCCCAAGTTGATGGAAGATGATTTAGGAACCTTCTTCGTTTTAATTCCTTTCGAAGTTGTGTACGACGTTTGTTTTCCTCGTTAACCCATAAGTTGAAACCTTGAATATAGGGTTTAATAAAATTCCTCAACCGGATATACTTACGCCTCAACTTCCTAAGTGCTTTAGCTTGACTCTCAACGGTCTTGTTCAACCTAACTAGCTCCTTGTCAAAGCATAATTATCCAAAGTCAAACCTTCACGAGGTATAGTATGATCATCACCTTGAAGATGTGAATGTGCCTTTGAAGCAGAGCGAGCGTTGAGGAGATGTAGTAGGTGTTCTTTCAATCTCTGCTTGAACTTGAGGCTTGGAGAAACAACCACAGTAAAGATGCGGTACCTTGATAGAAGCGGTACATGCGGATGCGGTACCTTGTAGAGAATCGAAGAGTCGCTTTCTTCATCCTCTCGACTTCAAAGACGCACGACTGAACAACTTCCATCATTGTAGTAGTTAATGGAATATCTCCACCTCGAACAAATCACTTCGCCATAGTTGAATAAGTGAGCACAATAAAGATTTTGATCGAATAATAAAGAGATGGTGATTGGGAGATAAGTATGGAAAAGATGTGAAGTAATAATATGAGAGGAAAATCGGAAAGTAGTTATTTATAGGTGAGATTTGAAAATCACACCTAAATAACAAAGTTACCGTTACTATCAATTACCCATCAATATTACCGTTGAAGCAGTGCTTTAATACGACAAACGGTACTTTCCACATAAGCATACTTTCTCAAGCGGTACTTTCCAAATACCGTCATATACACTAAGTATAAACAAGCATCCTCCCTCAGCAATACACGGGACTATACCTAACACCTTATAGTCCTCCCTTAAACATAGCTTAGTAGTTAATCATTCCAATGCTCACGACCAAGTGATTGAATCGTGACACATCAAAACCTTTGTGAGTAAATCACTACATTGTCATCCGTGTGAACTTTAACCACATTAATGAGCCTATGCTCATAGCAATCTCGATAAAGTGATGCCTAATCGAATATGCTTTGTCTTGGAATGATACAGGATTCTTCACAATACAAATTGTACTCTCATTATCAATATTGATAGGAGTATTTTTGAAATTAAACCCATAGTCCAAGAGTTGATTCGCATCTACAAAACTTGTCCACAACAACTTGCGCTGACTACATATTAAACTTCGAGATGATGTTGCTTTTCCTCCACTAATATTTCTAAAATCGAGACGGGATCTCTTTATCTTTGTCATACTTCCGAGCAACCACTATCCACAATAATATGATCTTTAAGCTCCTCTTACGGGTTGCCCCGCACACAAAGAAAAGAGTTAGAAACTTTTAGGAACCCAAGCCATTCTTGACTTGTGTTCCCTTGAGGAGTTACAAACTCAAATTCTTTGAGTATGTAATTCCACTATCTTTCAAATGATGATCCAAAATTATCTTTTGATCTTTAGCATGTGGATTTTCAAAACTTTCGGTTTTTCAACATAAATCTCTTTCACCGATTTTTAGCATTTTCTTGTGTCACAAAAACATCGATTCACTTTTGTTGAGCGTACTTTATGTCCCTCGTGAGCTTTTCCTTTTAACCCATTCGGTTTTAACGGTGGTTCTGTGATCTAGATCCCTATATGAATTGTGATACCTTCTAGGTTGATAGTGAGATCTCCTAGAATTCCTATTCAAGTAGGGTTATCGATTACCTTGTTTAAAGCGTGACTTTGGAAATCTTGTGAGATCTTGAAGGTCTTCTCGATGTGGGTATCTATGATCCGGTGAGAAGTTTACGTGATTAACCCTATTTGAATTATTCCAAACTTGTTTATGCTCTCTAGGTCTCGGTTGGTAGTCTTATTCCTTGAAACTTACTTAGATATTACGAGTGTTTGTCACAATCTTTGATTAAGTGAGTAGGACTATAACACACAAAACACAGTTTTGACCCATATGACCAAAGTGATTTCTTCTATGTCTATGGCCAAAATTATTTTCCTTCTTGATGGTGATAAAATCTGTTTTGACCAAAATTATCCCAAAAGGTTTAGCGATCTTGTTTTGAAAAGATTTTGCGAGAAGTATCGCTTGTTGAGCGATACTTTGGTTTAAAGTACCGCTTGATTTTGAACATTATTTTCAGCAGTTTCTTTGGGTTTATCGGACCTAGATTTAGCAACAAGCTTCTTCCTAAACTCTAGACTATCTACACCATAACGAGAAACATCGAGGCCTAGAGGGTTGATGACTAATGGGATGAGGAACGACATGATAACCATTGTCTTTCTTATATTAGGAGGTGGTTCACTTATCGAGCCCTCATTACTAGATGAATCTACATAGTTAATGAGCTCATCATCACTAGTGGTTATGTCCTCAAAACGCCATCATCACGATCACTAGGTTGGTTTTCATCTATGTTATTAAAGTCCATTCCAAATCCTAAGCTCGTTCTAATGTAAGCCCTTCTGCTTTTTCAACATAAGCAACATGGGACAAGCGGACTCTCCCAAGCAAAGAAACTTAGCTAACAAATCATCTCTTTCCTTAGTTAATTTCTCAATTTGACAATTTTACGCTTTAGTTTCCATTCACTAAGTTTTAGCTGGTAATCACATTGTTCATACTTTTCACCCAAGCCATTTCATTATTTTCATGTGTTATGATTTTAGCTTCTATAGACTCTAAAGTGATTTGATAACCGCTACCTCGGACCTAGCCCTAATACAATTATCTCTTTCAATCACATAATTGTTAAGCGGTTTTAGATAAAACTCATGCGGTTTGAGCATACCTCGAGATAGGAGGCGAGTTGGTGAAGTAGCCACCATAGCAAGAAGAACAGGATTATCTTCACTTTCTTTGCTCCAATCAAATCCTCCAAAGCCATCATCGATTCCAAAGCGGCATGTTGATTCTTCATCAAAAGCGATTGCTCGGTCAATGCTTCCTTTGTGTCATCAATCGCATCTTCCATCGCTACCATACGATGAAGTCACGGTTCATCATCAAATTCTTCACTCCGGTCAACTTCGATAACTTCTCTTGAGCAACCACACCCTTTGTTTGATTATTGGAATTTCTTTGAGCTCCAGTTTAGGCTTCTCGGATGTTACATTTGCTTGATACTTAGCAAACACGCACTCCCTTGCAAAGTGACCGATCTTTTGACAATTGAAGCATTCAATTTTAGATTTGTCAAAAGTTATTCCTTGTTTTGGTTTGAAATCAATACTTTTGCTGTCTTCTTCATGTACTTTTTGATCCTTGCGGTGATCATAGCAACTTGCCACGATATCAATTTCTTCAAGTGCATCTTCTTCAATACATGCTAGATCCTCTTCATAAGTGGCGAGGTAAGCTTGCTTGTTGTGCAAAGAAGGAGCACACAACTTCATCCGAGTGCAAAGTGGTAGATGGTGGGGCTCTTGAGCATATGATGAGGATTGTAAGCAAAGACTTTGAGAAAGCAGTGCTTTGAGGAGAAGCGATACTTTTGAAGTCTCGCTCTTCTTTCGAGATGATAGAAAAGCAATACTATGAGATTTGGAATTTGGTTGACCACTCATCTCATGTTCATACACCTTGATTGATGATAGAGATCATCAAAGTCCATAACATCAATCCTTGTTGTCCTCGATCATAGTAGCAATCACATGCCATGTAGATGGCAAACTCCTTAGAAACTTCAAATTAGCATCCTCAAGTGATACTTGTGCCTTGTATAACTCCAACATGTTGAGGAGATTCGAAACCTATCATATGCGACATCAAGACTCTCTCTTTCTCCCACTGTGAAAGTTTCAAGCTGTTGTTTGACAGAAGTTTCGTGCATCTTCTTAGAGGCTTCATTCCTCCAAATCTGGTCTTGAGAGCACCCCAGTGCTTAGCATCTTTAGCATCATGAAACTTGAGAAGATGACCATACGGAATGGCGAGACAAGAGAATGTTTAGAGCCTTCTCTTGATTCCTTAAGGTTCTTCTTTGGTAAGGCGCCTTTGGTCTTTGTAGGTTGTCCGGGAACAACAATGGGATCTGAAACTACTTCATTCCCATTCACAATTACATTCCATAAAGCATGGTGCTCAGTAATGGCAATATCTTGCCTCATCTTCATGCACCGAGATCATATTCTCATTTCTTGATTATTGGAATTACGAGTGAGGTGATTGAGGGTGGTGGAGCGACTTGATCGACATCTTGAATATTGTTGAAGTAGGGTTTCTTCCTAGTCGAGTTTCCACACAAGCTCGATACCACTTGTTGGATCGATATACTTTAATCAAACTAACTTAACTAGCTTGTTAAGGTTTAATAACCTCGGATAAATCCTAAGTTATTAACAAAGAAACACCGAGCAATCTTTATCAAGTCGCGGAATTTACTTAACAAAGCTAAGAAGAATAACTTTATTATAAACTCTAAATCGCTTATTATGCAGATACTCTAATCAACTCTAAGATAATCGAACTTTTCTCTAAAACACTAATTCGTAAACTCTAAAACTCTTTTTCGAAATCGTACCTCTAATGCCAATCTAGGAGTCCTTTTATAGGCTCAAGGATATCCTAGTCGGTTTACAATTGATAACCTTGTACGACAAGTAATCTAAACATGGAATACAATACTTTCCATAAGCGAATATATGTTTTCTTGTTCTAGCAATGCTTTGACTTCATCTTGCGATGCTTTGACTCTGTCTTTAGCGATGACTTTGACTATTTGACTTCTACCGGATTTTGCGACTACGGTACTTTCATATCTTGATGCTTTGATATCTTGACACTTTCATATCCCAACATGCATCATAGCCTATG
>CM040241.1:177521556-177921556 GCA_022545495.1 Chrysanthemum lavandulifolium
ATAAACTTTTAGCATAACAAATATAAATGATTCGATCAATCAATCATCCATAACAGATTAATAACAGCTACTGCAATTTAATTTCGATTAAAAAGGTTAGTTAGTTAGTTATACCAACGATCTGTTCAGTAGATGGATTGATAGCAGGAATACGATTCTTCTTCACAGGCTCTCTCCATTCACCGTCAATAAATAATTGTCGCGATGGTATCGGTATCGTCGTTGCCATCTTCTCTGATCAAAAAGTTAACTAACTAAATAACTAAATTAGTAATTAAATTGAGTGTTAGTAGCAGATTTGAAGAAGTGAGATGGTGAGTGTTAGGAGCATTTGTATTGGTATTTTATAAAGAGTGTAATTTGATTATAAAACTTTTAAAAAGTGTAATTTGGATTATAAAATGTGTATTTTGTATTTTATAAAGTTGTATTTTGTATTTAAAAATATAAAACTGTATTCTCTAACTAATAAGTTGCCCAAAAGTACATATGTGTGGGACCAAGTTGCCGGTATATGTACTTTTTTATAATAAAAAAAGACTTTATTTTTTTACTAAAAGATAAAAATATGTCAGTTGCCCAAGAATGTAGGTCCTACTTGCCCAAGAACTAACCTAGTACACTAGTACAAGGTGGGCCTAAAAATATGGACACTTGTCAACTTTATGGGAGAGTTGTCTATGGAAGAGTTGCCCATGGGGTATTTAGAGAAGTGAAAATTTTTTGGGGCATTTGGGGTAAATTGATTGGGCAACCGGGACATTTAGAGAATTAGCCCTTTGCAAAATGATGCTGGAGTTAATGGGTGCTCGAGGAGTCCGTGGCACTCGAGTTCCTAGGTAGGGTCAAGAGGCAGCACCACTGAAACAAAAATTATTAGTATGGATGCCTGTTCGAAACTTCTGATAAATATTGAAATCCCTAATATAGGCCTAATTCACGGTGATTATATTTGTGTTGCCTTTACCATTTAAATAGAGTTTCTCCATCCGGCTTAGAATAAATATTCACTTTTATATTAAATGTCACACCCCAATTTACATGTTTGCGGAATGAATGGAATTCACAGGGGCATTGATCATCATAGCACCACATCACGGTTATATTGAGCGACCTAAAGTGTCGTTATAAAACTCATCGTTGGATATTTCATAAAAACATAATCAGTACAACATCGGTCCCAAAAGGTTTAACAAGTTTGCCAAAATACAAATATGTTACAAATCCAAACGATGTTTTGAAGTAAAGAGCCATAATGTACATAATGTAAGTCGACGCCTTGACTCAAAATATAGGTCCCTAACCATGTCATGATGAGCGTGCCTCGATTACACGAAAATACATTGCTAAAACGTCAACAATAATGTTGGTGAGAAATCATAGGTTTATGTAAATGTTTTATCGACTACACAAGTATAGACCATGCATGACAATCAAGTCACGTAAAAATAATGTTACAATTGCTCTAAGCCCATGACCCCGAAGCTAGACTGTTCAATAATGTATACCCTGCAGAGTGTTTGCGGACAACTCCGTAATGTAATCAAATGAAATGCATCCGTTCACTTGGTTGGGATTCACCAACCCGGATGGGCGTCACCTCGATAGATCTATCCACTCATCCTCGCTCTCTAAGATTAACGGTTCATGTTCAAGTAATGGGGACTTTCAAATTGGCATATGTGGTAACTTAAGCAATGTAATGAATTTAACATACTTGGTATCGTACAAAAGAAAATGTAGTGCAATGTATTCTCCCGTGGGTTTGAAATAATCGAAAGCATGTAAAGCGGGGCTATGAAAACTCACTTGGATAAACGGAAATAACGGCAATAGTGAGTACACCGAGGTTTATAATGATCGTCAACGGGACCTATTATCAATGATATGATATGTCATGAGTTGCAATGTAATGCTATGCATGCACTTCGTATGTTATTTATACCATTTACGGGTTTTGAAAATATTACTCGTCGTCGAAAAATACTCTTTTGACGTCTCGACCAATCAAAAATGACTTTACATGTTTTTACGTCAAAATGTCATCCTACAATGGTTTTATAATGACTTTTGGTGAAATTATCACTTTTAAATGCAAAACAATGTCGTCGGAAAAACCATGAAATCAATAAAAATGGCTCCGGAAAAGTAGTCGTAAAACGGTGTACGTCGATCGTTAGAGAACGAACTCGACGGTTTTGGATAGTTTGTATCGATATCTAAAAGTTTCAGTTCAGGAGTTTTCGTTCAAATGGTCTCGATCATAAAGATATTCAAGGCTCAAGATGGTGGTTTTTGTGAATCGTGTGCAGAAAATAAGTTTCGGCCAATCTTTGAACATCCGTAAATAAATAACCATAACTCCGCTTGACAAACGGCTTTTGTTTTGAAAAATGTGGCGGTGAACTTGATTTTATTAGAAGACACTTCGTTATAAAAGTTTTGCATCATGGTTAAAAGCGCATAAACATGGACGATAGAGCTAATGAAATACTTGTTACGTCAAAATAATATAATTTTCGAAAATTAATACTTACGGCAACTTTATGAAAACGGCCATATATTTGTCGTTTAACTCCGTTTTCTCGTAAAATATGTCCTTAGCTTCGTATCAAGTAAACTAATATATTTTTGAGAAGTCGAAATAATTTGTGAAGCTTAAGGCTCGTTTTGACCCAAAACTCTAAAACTGCATGCTGCCATTTTCAGAAAAATATACTTTTCGTCGTAAAACTTTAAAAATTCACCACGGCTTCGTTATAACTCCGTTTTATCCGTTCAAGCGACCACGGATTCGTTTTAAAGTATATTTTCTAATTATCAATGCCAAAGGTCGTACCATCAGTGGATTTTTCCAGAAATACGTTTTAAGGACAGACCCTAAAATAAAGTTTACGAAAATAGTTTTCACGGACAAAACCTATTCTAATCCCTTCAAATCAACTCCAAAGCTAATCCAATCCTACCATACACCTTCTTAGGGTGTCATGGGTTCCTAATCACCATCAAGACCAAAGATTAACTTGGGAATAATTATAGGATGACTAATAAGTATATAAAACCTTAAAATCAAGAAATAAATGGTATAAATTCCATAACATGCATAAAAGCTTCAAAATGAAAAGGAACATATGAAAATGATAAGAAAACATAAGGATGATAAAAACATGCTTACTAGTGATATGAAGAGGTGTAGGTAACAAAGGTTTATCTTAAATATCCTTGGTTTTTATTTCAAAACCACAAAGAGGATATGTTCTAGGTTGTTTAAACACTTGATCTTGCAAAACTTCTTGATCCCTTTGGTTTTCTTTGCTTGGCGGTTTCTTGATGAGCAAAGAGAGAGAAAATATTTTTACACCTTGAGTATGTGTAGAAGTATGTGTTAATTTTGTCAAGTAAGACTTTGTACAAGTGAGGTGAATTATTTGGGACAAGAAATAAGAAAACCATACCACATTTAAGACTTCCTCCCCTTGGCGGTTTTGGGGAGGGTTGTCTACCCTTATTATTTTTTTTTTTTTTTTTTTAAATATTGTACTAGTAGATATTTTGTGTAATTTGTATAAAAGATGTAAATAAAGTAAAGGTATATGAAAGTTTTTAGTGCAAGTAACTTTTATTAAGTCAAAATAGATTGTATTGAGGTGATAAAATTGTAAAAATACTTTCCTTGTGAAAATCGGGTGATAAAATAATTATCGTAAGATTTTAAGAAAAACGACGTAATAATTAAACGTTAACGATTGAAGTACCAAATAAATGTGAAACACTAGGAAAACTAAAAATATAGTTTTATGAACTAAATGTGAGTTTAAAAATACCTCGGGATCATTTTTGAAAGTAACGGGTTAATAATCAAAATAAAAACTCACGCGATAAAATTAATAAATATAAAAATCACGCGTTGAAGGGTGAAATGAAATGTCGTGCATGAACTAATGAAATGCACATGATGTCAATGAAATGTAGACTACTCGAGTCCATATGAAATGTACGTGATGTCATGATCATGAATTCGCCGCTAAACCTCCAAGGTTACGCAATTTGAAACAAGTAAACCAAGTTTACTAAAATGTTGAAATAATGAAACATGAGCGGTGTCGAGAAATGACACGAAAGTACGGATTGTCACATTCGCCCATCAAAAAGGAATTCATCCACGAATTCAATCGTTGTTAGGTGTAACGGGTTTAGGGTTCGATGTGGTAAACTTTCCCATTCCCGAGCAAAACCCTCAAAGACTTTTACCAACCAATTTTCACTTAATCTCACAACTCATCAAACAAGAACTGTCATGAGATTAGGCTAAATTGGTTTGAAGGAGGACTTTGAAAATTTGGCTCGATTCACGAATTGCTTACACATATAAGTCTACTACTCCCTTCATCGCATGATTCTTCTGAATTAGACATAGGTGATCGGGCTATGTATAATTTAGGAGTAACTATGCAATGCTTGGACTAATCGACTCATATGTCGTTTGGCGTTGAGTAAACTGATGTTAAAATTGTGATGAACATCGAGGAGAGAAGACATGGAGAAGTGCCGTTAAAATGATAGTTAAAGTAAAAAGAATTAAAATCCTCGAAAATGATAACAAATTGGAAAGAAAATAAAATACGATGGATGAGAATATCTTACAACAAGTGGTTTATCAAAAGTAGTACATCTTAGGTTATAAGGATTCGGATACGATGAAAACATAAACTTAGTACAACATGATACATAGAGAAAAACAAGATTGTTAATTCCGAGCTTCTTGGTCTTCCTCGTCATTGATACCTTGACGAGCTTCTCCTCCTCCTAACATGTATGCATTCCCAGAGCACATTCAACTCGTTGACCTTGGTTTTGGGGACATTGGCTCGATAGTGTCCTTGCTCCCCACATCCGAAACATGTCATTATAGTTTTCCTCTACAATCCTCGGCGAGGTGTCCTAATTTTTGGCAGCGGCGCTTGACGAGCAAAGACACGAGTGATGAAACTTACATCTAGTACATAGTGGGTGTGTTCCAAAGCATATCCTTTTCCTTTGCGTCCTTAGCAAGGTGTCCCACTTTTGACAGATAAAGCATATACCACATGGACCCTCATGATGTAGCGTGCATTGATGACATCGTGGTAAGTTTCAATATAAGTTCTTTCCTTTGTTGGTGCGACAACATAAACCACAGCGCTTCTTGTTGTCTTTTATTACATTGTTGGTGATGGTTAGTGTTACTGACTTTGGTTGTTGTTGTTGTAACCTCCTGGTCATTTCCCATTTCCTTTTGTTGTTGTTGGTTTGATTGTTGTTATTGATGCGGTTATTATTATTGGTGATGGTTTGATTGTTGATAATGTTTTCCTTTTGAACTTGAGCCATGAGTATTTGAGTAATCTGGTAGATTCTTCAATTGTTTGTGGATCGAAAGAAGTTACATCTCCTTGGGCATCTTGTGAAAGTCCTCCAATGAAATTTTTCAATAGTTTCTCCTTATCCGAAACCATAGTTGGACAAAGAACGATCAACTCTTGAAACCTTCGATGTAAGCAAGTCTCGCAGTTTCGTGACGATTCTGGCCTCGATAATAGCGACTATTGTCGCTCGTTCTTTCCTTAGTGCCTCGGATATATAATCCTCTATGTACTTTTGGATAGCGGATGGTGTCATTTCTAGTGCGACTTTCTTGACGCCATAATTCTTCAAAATGAAAGGAAAATGAGGCGTAGTCAATTCCTATGTTAAGAATGGGCGCCTAAAGAGAAGTGATAGAAGGTGGTAAGTTTGAGGGTATTTTTCAAATGATCGACGGGTTCCAAAAGATGGGTTATGAGGTGTTGTAAGTGCTTCAAATATAGTTCATCCCTAATATTGCTATCATGCTTGCAAGAAGATAGGTATCATCTCAAACTTTGTCGAAGAATGTTTGTTCTAGTTTCACTTGTAGGTGGAAAGTCATTGATTGTCCGACATGTTCAAACTGTGGCATCTCTTGATATGGAAATGAGGTTACTTGGAATTTCTAGAGAACACAATGCCTTAGGGAAGTTTATATCGATAGCCTTAATTTAACCAAATTTTCCTTTAAAGGGATACTCATTGTAGGGAAGTTCACATATTGTTGAAGCTATGTTTAGTGAAATGTTCAGTAGCCTCAAATAGAAGACTTGGTACATCCCTATAGTGTTGTTTCATGGGTATACGCTTAGTATAAAATCTAAGTAACTCGGTCTAGCTTAGTACTTATGGAATCGCAGAATTTGGATTCTAATTCAAAATAGTGGTTCGAATATCTCGTGATGTCTTAAGATTTTGTTGAGTTTTAACTCATCCTACCTCCTAGTTCTGGTCCTTGTTGGTAATCCCAAAATCCTTCCATTGTTTTCTTGTATCGAGGAATCCTCCTCACGATGGTATAGGAGGTCTTTCCTAAAAGGTCACTCGTCCAATCCTAACTTATCGGTTAAGTGAGAGATAAATGGCGCAAGCATCTATAGAGTGTTAACAGAAAAAATGTTTATGCACAATATGTCCGATTATAAAACTTTGTTCTCAAGCAAGGATAAATAGTTTGTAAAGTATCGATAAGGTCATTGTTTATAAAGTATTATTAAAGTCGTAAATTTTGGGTTTAATGGTACAGGAGTAAGGGAAATGGTCGGTAAAATAGTTGAAAGCGGTTTGTGTTAGATAACGATGAAGTTTATTATCTCATAAGAGGAAATGTAGGACAAATAGTTGGTATTCGGTGTTTTGTTTTGTAAGATAATAGCTTGATGATTTTTTTCGAGTAATCATGAAAATCGTTTCGCATGAGGATATTACATAGTTGATAAAATGACCAAACCGTTTGATAAATTAATAATAAAACAACTTGCGCTAAAGCTTTATGAAACAACGTTTCTAAGATGGTGATAAAATAGTTCAAATAAAAATCAAGTGAAATAATTTCGTGAAATAGTAGCGGGGTAATTTGGAATAAAATTTGTTGGATGGTTTGTAGGATACATAGGAGAATCTTATCGGCGCAATAATGGTCTACTAATTGGTCGAGGATAAAATTGGCCTAACCCTAGTAAGATAGTGATGTATCGTAGAGATAATAAATGATAAAGATCACATTAGCTAGAAAGGTGCTTATTATCATTCTGTTGGTGGTCTAATCGTGTTTCATGTGTAGGAGTAGCGGCGGTCTAGCAACAATAGCCCTAGAACTCTCACGGTCCTCAAACCTATGAGATGATGTAGTGTCTATAGTCTTAGTGGTAGATGGTAATGGTGTGTCAAATCATGCACACTTCCCAAGCCGCAAGTTAGGTGTATGAGTATCGTGTATAAGATGTGATGATACGGATGGTGCTCGAAATGATAATGATGATGAAAATAATGACAATGATGATAATGGAATCCTTGTGGTGAGTTAAGAAAATAGGTTCATTAGGATTAAGTCTATAAGTTCTACCCAATAGTATGATCATCCCAACCGAGTGATAAAATTGCCCGATTCTATAGTGAATCGATAGTGTTCGTGATGGTGTAGGTGTAACCGTCCTCCCAAAGGGTTTATCTCGGTATTCAACGTTATCGGTGAGGAGTCAATTGATGTGAAAATCGTGATAGTGAATGACAAGGAATTCTCCACGTTAAAGTGATGTGAGTATAATGGGATGGGTATTTGAAGGCATCTATGTGACAACCGCTATGAAATGAAAGTGAATAACTCAAAAATGTACATATAAATCGCATGCAAAGTGAACACGCACTTATGATGAAATGATGAGATGCTATGATAATGTAGTTATAGTCTAGGGTCAATGATGCAACCTAGTTCTCTATAATCGTAGCTCGATACCAATCATGTCACACCCCAATTTACATTTTGCGTGAATGGAATTCACAGGGGCATTGATCGTCATAGCACCACATCACGTTATATTGAGCGACCTAAAGTGTCGTTATAAAAACTCATCGTTGGATATTTCATAAAAACATAATCGAGTACAACATCGGTCCCAAAAGGTTTAACAAGTTTGCCAAAATACAAATATGTTACAAATCCAAACGATGTTTTGAAGTAAAGAGCCATAATGTACATAATGTAAGTCGGCGCGCGACTCAAAATATAGGTCCCTAACCATGTCATGATGAGCGTGCCTCGATTACACGAAAATACATTGCTAAAACGTCAACAATAATGTTGGTGAGAAATCATAGGTTTATGTAAATGTTTTATACGACTACACAAGTATAGACCATGCATGACAATCAAGTCACGTAAAAATAATGTTACAATTGCTCTAAGCCCATGACCCCGAAGCTAGACTGTTCAATAATGTATACCCTGCAGTGTTTGCGGACAACTCCGTAATGTAATCAAATGAAATGCATCCGTTCACTTGGTTGGGATTCACCAACCCGGATGGAGGCGTCACCCTCGATAGATCTATCCACTCATCCTCGCTCTCTAAGATTAACGGTTCATGTTCAAGTAATGGGGACTTTCAAATTGGCATATGTGGTAACTTAAGCAATGTAATGAATTTAACATACTTGGTATCGTACAAAAGAAAATGTAGTGCAATGTATTCTCCCCCGTGGGTTTGAAATAATCGAAAGCATGTAAAACGGGGCTATGAAAACTCACTTGGATAAACTGGAAATAACGGCAATAGTGAGTACACTGAGGTTTATAATGATGCGTCAACCGGGACCTATTATCAATGATATGATATGTCATGAGTTGCAATGTAATGCTATGCATGCACTTCGTATGTTATTTATACCATTTACGGGTTTTGAAAATATTACTCGTCGTCGAAAAATACTCTTTTGACGTCTCGACCAATCAAAAATGACTTTACATGTTTTTACGTCAAAATGTCATCCTACAATGGTTTTATAATGACTTTTGGTGAAATTATCACTTTTAAATCGCAAAACAATGTCGTCGGAAAACCATGAAATCAATAAAAATGGCTCGGAAAAGTAGTCGTAAAAGCGGTGTCGTCGATCGTTAGAGAACGAACTCGACGGTTTTGGATAGTTTGTATCGATATCTAAAAGTTTCAGTTCAGGAGTTTTCGTTCAAATGGTCTCGATCATAAAGATATTCAAGGCTCAAGATGGTGGTTTTGTGAATCGTGTGCGAAAAATGAGTTTCGCCAATCTTTGAACATCCGTAAATAAATAACCATAACTCCGCTTGACAAACGGCTTTTGTTTTGAAAAATGTGGCGGTGAACTTGATTTTATTAGAAGACACTTCGTTATAAAAGTTTTGCATCATGGTTAAAAGCGCATAAACATGGACGATAGAGCTAATGAAATACTTGTTACGTCAAAATAATATAATTTTCGAAAAATTAATACTTACGGCAACTTTATGAAAACGGCCATATATTTGTCGTTTTAACTCCGTTTTCTCGTAAAATATGTCCTTAGCTTCGTATCAAGTAAACTAATATATTTTGAGAAGTCGAAATAATTTGTGAAGCTTAAGGCTCGTTTTGACCCAAAACTCTAAAACTGCATGCTGCCATTTTCAGAAAAATATACTTTTCGTCGTAAAACTTTAAAAATTCACCACGGCTTCGTTATAACTCCGTTTTATCCGTTCAAGCGACCACGGATTCGTTTTAAAGTATATTTTCTAATTATCAATGCCAAAAGGTCGTACCATCAGTGGATTTTTCCAGAAATACGTTTTAAGGACAGACCCTAAAATAAAGTTGACGAAAATAGTTTTCACGGACAAAACCTATTCTAATCCCTTCAAATCAACTCCAAAGCTAATCCAATCCTACCATACACCTTCTTAGGGTGTCATGGGTTCCTAATCACCATCAAGACCAAAGATTAACTTGGGAATAATTATAGGATGACTAATAAGTATATAAAACCTTAAAATCAAGAAATAAATGGTATAAATTCCATAACATGCATAAAAGCTTCAAAATGAAAAGGAACATATGAAAATGATAAGAAAACATAAGGATGATAAAAACATGCTTACTAGTGATATGAAGAGGTGTAGGTAACAAAGGTTTATCTTAAATATCCTTGGTTTTTATTTCAAAACCACAAAGAGGATATGTTCTAGGTTGTTTAAACACTTGATCTTGCAAAACTTCTTGATCCCTTTGGTTTTCTTTGCTTGGCGGTTTCTTGATGAGCAAAGAGAGAGAAAATATTTTTACACCTTGAGTATGTGTAGAAGTATGTGTTAATTTTGTCAAGTAAGACTTTGTACAAGTGAGGTGAATTATTTGGGACAAGAAATAAGAAAAACCATACCACATTTAAGACTTCCTCCCCTTGGCGGTTTTGGGGAGGTTGTCTACCCTTATTATTTTTTTTTTTTTTTTTTAAATATTGTACTAGTAGATATTTTGTGTAATTTGTATAAAAGATGTAAATAAAGTAAAGGTATATGAAAGTTTTTAGTGCAAGTAACTTTTATTAAGTCAAAATAGATTGTATTGAGGTGATAAAATTGTAAAAATACTTTCCTTGTGAAAATCGGGTGATAAAATAATTATCGTAAGATTTTAAGAAAAACGACGTAATAATTAAACGTTAACGATTGAAGTACCAAATAAATGTGAAACACTAGGAAAACTAAAAATATAGTTTTATGAACTAAATGTGAGTTTAAAAATACCTCGGGATCATTTTTGAAAGTAACGGGTTAATAATCAAAATAAAAACTCACGCGATAAAATTAATAAATATAAAAATCACGCGTTGAAGGGTGAAATGAAATGTCGTGCATGAACTAATGAAATGCACATGATGTCAATGAAATGTAGACTACTCAGAGTCCATATGAAATGTACGTGATGTCATGATCATGAATTCGCCGCTAAACCTCCAAGGTTACGCGAATTTGAAACAAGTAAACCAAGTTTACTAAAATGTTGAAATAATGAAACATGAACGGTGTCGAGAAATGACCTGAAAGTACGGATTGTCACAATTACAGCGAATTAAGCCAAGATTCCAACTACAAGACAAACTACCTCTATGCTTAAGCCAAGAAAAGGAGTACAAACGAATATAGTCGAATACATCATCTTTACCTACTAAAATTATTTTTAATTGGTTGAAACACAAAATAGACATTTATTTTTAGATATCTCAAAATAGAAAGGTGGACATTTAATTTAAAACGAAATCACTAATGTTTTTTACTTTTCACGTCTTATTGTTATTATCAGAGGCGAATCCACACTATGGCTCAGTGTGGCAAATGACACACATTGGTAGGCCATGTGAAGTGAAGATTTTTTTTACAAATTTTATGTTATGGCTAATATTTGCATGTATCCTACATATGCTGATATGCATATTCCTCAAACAAAAACAAGCCCATTTAGTTTAGAAAAGAAAAAACGACTAATGAACTAAAGCCCATTAGCTCAAGCAGTTATTTTTTGAGTAATGATTCAGTTGATCATCAGTTCTTTGACTTCTTGTTATTAGGGCATAAAAAACCAAAGCAAAAGGAAAACTTGAGGTAAAATTATTTTTTGTGCCACGCATATTTAAATTTTTTGGACCCGCCACTGGTTATTATAGTGTTTCAATTTTAGATATCAAGTGGCGCTGAGTATGTCACAAATTAACCATTCTATTTTTATACACCAATCCAAACACAAAAATAACTAATCACATTTATTCATGGCAAACAAATAGCCAATTACAACATCCAAATAAACAAGAAAACACACACAATAACAATAACAAGATAATAAATCAATCAATACGATACAGCAACATTCATTTAAGAGAGAAATCAAATAATATAAGGCTTATTTTTTGCATGTGATTCCATTGCCTCCACCTTTGCAGTCTAGCATTCCATAATCCATCAATGGTGACACCTTTTCGTCCTTATTTTCTTCGGGAGAGAAGGAACAAAGAGCACAATCAGTTGCAAGAAGCGAACTAGTCTTATACTTGTCATCGCCACCAACCACTGGCATTGCAACCCCTGGTTTTGCTGGATTTTCAAAATCAGGACGATAGGTTCTACCAAGAATTCCTTCGACATTGGATGATAAGCCAAAGAATCTGAATTGTACTTCCAAATGAGCAAAACTATCATTTTCAGGAATCTGATAGTTATGTATCTTGCTATCTTCTTCTGAAACGGGAATCACATTAACAGATATTTCAGCAAGATCGGGTATACTAACAGTTAGACTATTGGTTGTTGAAGTCCTTTCAACTTGTATTTCGCCGTCTTTTGAATTCCATTCAGAGGAATGGCCTTCTGGAATGAGTAATTCAGCTCCATCGTAAGATAACTTTAGGTGGTCAACATTATCATCCCATTTTTCGGTCTTGGTTGCCTCAAGGGTGAAATTATGTTGGCCAAACTTGAGACCCAATGCTTGGATCCATGTATAGTCACGGGTTCTACCTTGAGGTCTAAGTCCAATGAAACGGGCATTAATTTGAAGATCAGAATCTGATAATAAGCTGAAATGCTCGTTGCTCTTGCCATGGAAATAGAATACGATTCCATCTCCACCTATGAACCGTGGGTCGTAGCAGGCAGCTCCTGGTCCATTGCAATTTGGCTTACGTGCTATAAAATTTACATAAATAATAATTACTTAGTTGGAAATCTAAATGTGAAGTATGTGAATACTGAATAAGAGGGTAGATGCCAAGATAACCAAAAGCAAGTTAGTAACTAAATATATTGGATTCTTTTTTTACCATTATTATATTTAACAAATTAATATTCTCAAATTTCAACATCAATTAAATATTTTTCAAATGAATACTTAAATGTATGGAAAATAACGTCTCTTTAGCATTCTTCATGTTACATAAATAAGAT
This sequence comes from Chrysanthemum lavandulifolium, assembly GCA_022545495.1. NCBI lineage: Eukaryota > Viridiplantae > Streptophyta > Magnoliopsida > Asterales > Asteraceae > Chrysanthemum > Chrysanthemum lavandulifolium. The sequence continues at coordinate 177,534,395 of CM040241.1, forward strand.
GAGAATTTATGTTTTTATAACTTACATTTGCACACGGCCTCACATTTGGGTGAGTAACAATCAAGAAAGCACGCTTTGTCTTTCGGGTTCTTTGGTTTAACTTTGGGGCACTCTGCTGGGCACTTGATACGTTTCATGAAACACTTGCTTTTACGGCTCTTGCAAGTTAAAAGCTCTTGTACAGGTTTGACAGGTTTAGGAGGCTTAATACGCTTCACCTTGTTACCAGATGCAGCCTCACTTACCATCGATGCAAGCATCGCTTGCAAGAGTAAAGCTATCAGTAAGAACTTCATAGCCAACATCTTACTTTCTTGTTGTAAATTTTTTTAGTTTCACTACTACAAAAGAAAATGTATGAAATTGATATGAAAATAAGATGATCTCAAAGCTCTATTTATACATGTCTACTTGGTGAGTTTGCAACCAACTTTTTACAATATTCTAGTGTTGCAAGTCGTGTTTGGCCAAGTTTGTCTTAAAAAATTTCTTGAACTCAATAATGTAATATCACCAAACGGTAATTGCAATTGCAATAAAAGATACAGTTGAATATAATTTGTAAATATCAACTTCAACAACCATTAAAACTACCGGAGAACTTTGGCGTTCATGTTGCCATGTATCATTTAATTAAAAATTTGATAGAATAATATTTTTCGATCACATGTTTTACGTGATAATGATTTTACGCATAGCGAGAATATTAAAAAATAACTTTATCACATACAATTTCATAATAAATGTCAATTAGATGTCGATCACGATGCAATGACTATACCAAAACGGTAATCAATAGTATTACAAGGTTATGATGATTGATTGTGAAATATACTTGCTAATCAATAGATGTTCTGTAATATTTGTCATAATATTATATAACGTGTAAACATGTACTTTATATGTTAACCCGTCTTATGTCAGATAAATCATCCGAAATCCCTCGTACTTTTATATGCACGATTCTTTTCAATTAAACTAATTAGCAAAATGATTAGGATTTCACCGAACTTGTAATAAAATACATACATAGATGTTATTTAATTTGCAATTTTCAAAAAATTTAAATGTCGATTACCAAACAAATAATTACGTGTAAAAGAAGTATTATTTAATGTATTATTTATAGCATTAATCATTTGTACATGGTGTATATTATTTTGTAATCTTTAAAAATAAGTCATTTTATGGAGGAAAAGAAATTTCTCCATTATATATAGCATAAATATCAAGGTTATAAATAGTGCGAGGCGTGGCGTAGCGGCATGACCAAGCCTCACGCCTTTGTGGTCAAGGCGAAACTTTTGCGCTTATAAGGCGTGTCATAAGGCGGCAAAAAGTATGTAAATATTCATATAATCATATCATAATTCATATATATCGAGTTTACAAAAACATGTAGCATAAGGCGGCGTGAGGCGTGGCAGCATGGCCAAGCCTCACGCCTTTGCGAAACCTTTGCGGGGCCTTTGCGAGCCTTTTAGAACAGTGATAAATATAGGAATAGATAACCACTTAAAGGTGCCCTAGTGACAAAAGACTTGTGACTGTTAATTTAAAATATGTGAGGTATCGAATTCAATTTGTGCTAGATGCAAATAATCTTAAAGTGGTTTGAGTCTGTGTGGCGATGGTTTCAAACCCAGTGAATTAGTCGGTAAAAAAGATCACAAACCATAACAAAAAGAAAATAAATAAATAAATAAATAGATAGATATAGATAGTGTTTATGCAACGCATTGTCTCGTAACCTTCGATGTTGAGAACTATATATATGTTCCATTAAATTTTTTGACGTCATATAAACACTGCAAATATGAATATATATTGCTATGTTTTCTTTTGGGTTAGCTTATAAACCATATAAGAACCGCATTTTTCCAACAAACAAAACAAAGTATGACATTTAATCATAAAATAAATGGAAATACAAATTAAACTTATCATAGAACGTGTCAGTAAGCCTAACATCATACTAATGTATATGCCTATTATATCCACCACACTTTGTAAGTTGTTACATGTGCACAAAGACATCTAAAAGTCAAAAGTATAACAAGATCTTCCGGTATGAAGATCAAGCCCATATGGCCAAAAGAGACATGCAACCTATGCCCAAAAGAAGATAGATATATGCTAGCACTTGAAGCTTTAAGCTTGTATGAACTTTTGTTTTCATGAAATACACGGCAAGAAGATCGACAAGTGCCATATAGATAAGTATCCCGGCAGATGTTGCATTGAATACGCCTTCTAGAATGAGTGCAAGATGACTATTTTCGTCATATGTCTTTGAGATTTCGTACCTAGCTAATAGCTTCCAAGGCCCGTTTTTTTACCTACCATTTCTTATTTGCAGAAGTCATACCCATTAACTCTGATTCAAGCAGTGATGGTACTGGAATCCCACCCCAATTACTTGCTTGGTAGTATCCATGATCCGATTCTACTATAAACTTTAAGTATATAATTGAAAAGTGATGATATCAAATAACAATAGTTTATTGGCATCCTTTATCCTATATATATATATATATATATATATATATATATATATATATATATATTGCTTGTTTTGTATTGTTTTATATGAGAATTGATACTTAATCGCTTACTTTTGTAAATGTTAGTTGAAAACAAGCATTTTGTGAAAGTTAGCTATTTTGGACGAAAAATGGATCAAAACGGATCATATTGGTAAAGTCCGCTAAACTGAAAGAAGATACGCCGTACAACAACACTTAGACATATGTGAAGACCATTTCCTAACTTTGAAGAATACGTCGCATGGAATTCTTCCACACGCCGTATATGAAACCTTGGCCGACACAGAGATCTGATTTATCAGTTCAAGATACGCCACATAACTACTTATACATGCGCCGTATCACCCTGAAGACTTCACCAAGAAATACCAAGATTAGAAGACACATGCACCGTATCAATACTGGAGATCCGCCGTATCATATGGTTGTGTATGAATATTCTAGAATAAAATAATGTTGGACCCCATGCGAAGTTACCCAGATATGGCGTACCGAGTAACTGATATGCCGTATCGACGTCATTTACAGAAAGTATAAATACCGGAACAACAGCCTCATAAGACATACAAAATTGTATACGGAGAATCCCAGTGCTTTTTAATTCATAAGTAGATTTCACTTTATTTGTATTAGTACTCTTTAATCCATCAGGATTGCATGCCTTGTCTCCAACGTTTGAATCGCATTTAATAAAAGCTTTCCTATCGATTATAAGTTTATTTGATATTTATTTGGATGCTCATGTGTATGCTTTGATTACCTCTTGATTATCGTGGTTTGTTTGCGCTGCCATACGCCTCCCATAATTACTTCATTAACATCTTAGGATAGTTGATGTAAGCCCTAACGGGATAAATAATTTAACTAAGTAATCATTAAATTTGCACTTAATGATTCTGGATTAGCTGTCACATAGCTTTTCGGTAATAATACTTAAAAGTGAATCTAGGGTATTTAGCTAAGCTAAACGTAGGAAAAAATACGCTCACACGAACAACCAACGAGAAAAACCAGAATTAGTACTCATCTTATATAGCTAAGCAATTAAGTGAATATAATCTACTTTACTATTGGACATGACTCTTATTTGTCATTTGTTTTCTATCTGTGTACGTGTGCGTCTATCGCCTTGGTACTTTTAGTTTTTCTTAATCAAAACATCGTACCAGTCTCTCAGGCTGAAACCCCCTTGCATTAGATTAGGTTTAATTAGACTAACTTTAGAATTAAAATACTAATAGATATTTAAGTGTTAAAGTTCCACTATTAATGATCGACACTCTACTTACCAACTAAGCTACACTGATCGGGTATACTGCTCGTTAGTATTTGTTATAGGTTAAGTCGGCTAAATATAAATGTAAAACTTGATAATAATAATTTACCTATACACAACGAAACACATCAAGTATTTGGCGCCGCTGCAGGGGATTGAATTGTTTAATACTTGCATATTTGTTAGTATTTAGATTTTTAACCTAAGTTTAATCTTTTTCTTTTTTATTTTACTAACTTTGTTATATATTTGTATTGCTTGTATTTTTGTTTCTCTGCATTTTTTCTTGTTTTTATTTGATTTCTGCATTCTTTTTTTATTATTTGTAATTTTTATGTTTTCTGCATATTCACTATTTGATGTAATTTGCTGATATGAACGATATGGCGTATCTAATCTCATAGATACGACGTAGTGCATTTTTATTATTCGTACAACATATCTTATTTAATATTCGGGTACGACGCACTAATATCATAGATACGGCATATTCTGTTTTTAATTAGAATTAATTAAAACCCTAAAAGTTATACGGCGCATAAGCTTCTTCTTGTACGACGTATTATTTATTTTTCAAGAACAGATCCGAATTTTAAATAATAAAGTACGACGTATCGATTAACCTCGATACGGCATATCTTTTTTCTAACATTTACAAGCTTAATTTTTTAAACATAAAGGTAGTACGACGCATAAGCTTTCACTTATACAGCGTATTTATGTTCTTTAAATAAGCAATTTTATTTTAGAAAATTTAAATATATGGCGCACTGGTTCTTGTCGAGACGGGTGTAATTCTATCTAATTAAAAGGTCGATATTATTTTTATTTTGAGTATACGGCGATCCGAAAACCGGATACGGTATCGTCTCGTCTAGATATCGCAGACTTTTATTTTCGTATTCGCATTCATTCTTAGTTTCGTGGTTATACTGTATCAAACCTATCCTACTAATGATTGTTCCCTTGTTTTCAGGTAGTGCATGACCAGAAGTTCTAAGCAAGAGCTCATTAAACCTTTTAAAGAACCCGAACAAGCCTTTCATTTGTTAAGGAAGCTTTTTAAGACTACAAGCTTTGATTGCTCGGATTCCCTTGAATTCGATTATTTTTCTAATCCAGAACAGAAGTTTGAAGAAGAGATCACAGAAGCAATGACGGAACCTACCATGGAAGAGTATATGACCAAAACCCGAGATGACTAAGGTTCGGGTGTTGCTAGGCCTAAGTTTGATAAAGACACTAAGTTCGAGTTGAAAGGCCAATTTCTCAAGGAATTGCGCGAAAACACCTTTAGTGGATCAGAGCATGAAGATGCTAATGAACATGTGGAAAGGATCCTTGAGATTGTCTTGCTCACGACTAAGGATGTGACTACTGACCAACTAACGCTTCATGTTTTCCCTATTTCACTCGCAGGAGCTGCTAATAGGTGGCTAAAAAATGAACCCGTTGGTTCAATTACAGCATGGGAAGACCTTAAGAGGAAATTTTTGAAGAAGTATTGCCCACCTGGTCGTACTGCTAAGAAGATGGAGGCTATCAATAGCTTTAAGCAAGAGCCCGATGAAACTCTTTATCAGGCTTGGGAATGATATAAGGATCTTTTATTGAAATGTCCTCAACATTATCTAACTACTATGCAGGAAGTGGTCTTTTTTATCAGGGTTTGGATGTGCCTACGTGACATATTTTGAATTCTAAAGGGGCCGTATCTCAGATGAGTGTAGCCAATGCTAGGAAGGCTATCCAAGAAATGGCTGATCATTCTCAAAAGTGGCATGATGGGACCTCTACTAGAAATCGAGGCAGTGATACTTCTGCTGGTTATGCTGCTATTCAAGCCTAGCTGAACAAACTTAGTAGAGATCTAAAGAAGGTTCATGAGAAGGTCTATGCTGCTGAGGTTGGTTGTGAATTGTGTAAGGGACCTCATTACACTAAAGACTGTCCATCTAAGAAAGAAGGAGAGATAGTTGAAGAGGCATACTACGCCCAATTTGGTCAACCATTTTAGCCATCAGGAAGGTATAGAGCAGCTGCTTCTGGATTTTATCAAAGAGACAACGGAAATCCCTCGTATGAGGAAAGAAGACAAAATTTGGAAGATTCAATGAAGCAACTCATGGCTGATGCTGCAAAAAGACATGAAGATAACTCTGCTTTGATCAAAGAAATTCGTTTTTCAACCGATGCTTCAATCAGAAATCAAGGAGCTTCGATCAAGGAACTAGAACTACAAATCGGTCAAATAAGCAAGGTGTTTCAAGAAAGGGGATCTGGAAATTTACCTGGCTCAACTGAAATCAATCCAAGAGATCATGTCAAGGCAATCACCACTACTGAAGAAGTTGCACCTAATGTACCTTTTCCTACACGATTGGTAGACACTGCTGATGCTAAAAAACCAAAGTTTTTCTTTAACTCTTCCATAAGCCTAAGAAGGTTGCTTAAAGAGAAGTCACTAATTGAACAGGAGATCAAAGCTACTATGAAAGAAGAATGCTCTTCAGTTACGCAGAATGCTTTGCCTCACAAGGAGAAAGGCCCAGGGAGTTTTACTTTACCTTGCAGTATTAATGATATGTCTTTCAATAATGCCTTAGCTGACTTAGGAGCTAGTGTTAGTGTTATGCCTTATAAGACCTTTGCAACACTAGGTTTAGGTAAATTAGCTCCTACTAAGTTAATCATTGAATTTGCCGATAAGACTGTGAAACGACCCGAGGGTATTGCTGAAAATGTTTTAGTTAGAATTGAAAAACTTATCTTTCGCGTAGACTTTGTTGTTTTAGATATGCCCGAGGACATCAAAATTCCATTGATTCTTGGAAGACCTTTCTTGTCTATTGCTCATGCTAAAATTGATGTTTTTAAAAGAAAACTTTCTTTAAAAGTAGAGAATGACAAATTAGTTTTTAAGAGTGATGATCCTATTAAGAGTATTATTAAAAGTGTTTATGTAATAGGATTAAGAGAACGTATGGAGCTTGACTCAGAAAATGAATTGAATGATTGTATTGTTATCAACAAATCTAAGGAGGATGTTAGAGAAATACAGGATACCAATGAAATATTTGTTGAACTACCACCCTACTTAGAATATTTGTGCCTTCGTGATAATAAGCATTTCGCATTTATTGTTTTATCATCATACCCGAGAGGGATAGGACTGTGCTTTTGCAGATCTTCGAGAAACATAACGTGGGAATCAAGTATGATAATTATATGATCAAAATTACTGGTTTAAGGTTGAGGGAGCGTGATGCTTTCGCCGCATATAATGATACAAAGTAGAAGTTGAATGTGAGTCTAACTTGAAGACTCTGGAATAAAGAGAAATGCTTACCAGGAGACAACCCAAATTTTTTTTTACTGTTTCTGTTTCTAGTCTGTCAGAGCTGTACGTCGATACGGCGCATCTCTTATAAAGGGTGCGGCATATCGATTGTACTGGTCATATCTATCTTTTATTTTTCTGCAAATTTATTTTACTTTTGCACTCTAAACTTTCTGTTATATGGTTTTTGATACGATGCATCCTAGTTTGGGACGCGACGTATCACATCTAACTTGTTATTTATTTTAATTTTATCCCAGGCTCGATACGAAGTATCTTAATTAATAAGGTGTGGCGTATCGACTAACCTGATGCTTCATAGTTTATTTTATTTTATTTTAGCTAACCATGAAATAACCATCAAAGCACTAGATGTGATTCTTATGCATTTATAAAGGTTAAGTGGTATTTATACGAAGGAAACTGAAGTGTACAAAGTACCCTGTATTTTCTGTGTGCACCATTCATGGAGGCTTGAACGCCCTTTAAACACAGAAAATAAAAATTTGCTCACAAACGCATCATGGAGGATCATACCGAGAAAATCTCAGAGAATTTTCCCATTCTAATTCTTCTTATTTCCTGTTTTTAATTTTATTTTACACAACGAGGACCTTGTTTATCTTAAGTGGGGGGATGGAGAATTAGAACACGTTACTTGTCCTTATTTTTAAAAAATATTGTTAATATGATCTTAATATATGCTAAATTTTAAAATTTTCTAGCATGTTTTTGTGAAATCAAAGTTGCATGACTGCACACATAACCCTTATTTCCATATTGTGAGAATTAAGCCTTATTCGTTTCCTAATATTTTACCCAAATTCCACAAAAATGTGAGTGTGCCAGTGACTTGTAGTATACTTTAGAACTTGGCTTGGATACTATTCTAGACCACCACAATGAGTATTATTAATTTAATTGGAGTGACTTGTCTAACTTGGTAAATTTCTAGGATTAGACCCAAAAAGCCTTTATATGTCATGTTTTATTAACTAACTACACTTGTTAGTTAACCCCATGTTAAACCCTTTTGTTACTCTCACTTTTGGAGTAAGATACCCCTAGAAAAACCCTCGGGGTCATTCTTTTCGTTTCTCACACCCATTTATATGTTTCATTACACCTATGCACCTTAGCCTACCCTATAGATTAAGTCTGTGGTTGGTTACTTTTTGTAAAGTGTGTATTTCCTGTGTTTTCGTGTATGTTTCTTATCATGGGCACATCGCAATGGGTGTGTGTCTTGTCTAAGTATTGGTCGGGGATTGCACATCGCAATGGGAATGTGATAGTAGTAGTTTTTGATTTTCGTGTGTTTGCTACTATCATTATTATTTTCATATCTGATGTATTGAAAAGTACGGAAAAATTATCCATATGTATTATGATGGTGATATGGTGAAATTTTACACCATTAGTTTTATTCGATGTTTAAAAAAAGTGAAGAAGTGAGATAATCGGTTTATAAAAGCTTAACCGAAGTTATATTATGCGATAACCGATTATCCGTTGGTACGTATTATAAACCAACGATGTAAGTTATGTATTAATGGAGATATCGCCGCTATTTGTTGTACTATATTTATGGATTGCTAGGGAGTTGGTTGTTATGGGAACGCCAACTAAGATTTGTTCTTTGATTGAGTCATCATTGAGTCTAAGTCATGTCTACCTATTAAAGCTTGAGTTAGTCGATGATTTGTGTCTTTTTCAAGGGAAGGTCGGGAAGTGATTAACCACATTTTTTCATTTGTATGGACTTAATCTATTTGTTTTGTGATTTTACTTTAACAACATTCTACCTTATCCCTACACTTTTATAGCTTAGTAAGAATGTCAAGTGCATGAATAAGGTAGTGACCATCCGAGTTTTTGAGGAATTAAATGACGCACAAGCGATCTAGTGTATGTTTTGGTGACCATCCGTTATGAAAATAACGCGCCAGCGATCCATGATACACACTAGTAACCATCCGTTGTTTAAGGAGTCAAGGATTCGTGCCACCGATCTATTGAGTTCATGTAGGAGATGTTTGAACAAAAGCTATGCATAACCTTATAACATTTAACCCATTTTACTTCTTTAAACTTGTTACTCCTTAGCTTTAGTGGGGGAGATGTGTATCCTTGCTAAACTTATGATAGAATATTCGTCACGACTGAATAATTGAGCGAATTACTTAAATGTTACACATAGATTAGTTGAGTGATTTGAGTGATTTAATTTTTATACTTTGTGAGGTGTTTGGTTGTGCAATTGAGATTAAACGAATGAATGTGTTAATACAAATAAGCCGTAAAAATGTTTATTTATATTTTACGATCTTCAAATGAGGTCGATAACAAACGTAAAATCATTTTAACGAAACAAATAAAATACGTAAAGGGAGCGTCCCACGGATCCCCAATATTACATCGGACGGATCCTCAGTGAGGGATCCATGGGATCCGTGGAACAAGATCCATTTTCTCTATAAATAGTGAGCCATTTCTTCATTATTTTCACCCTTTCACATACATTTTCTCTTTGAGTTATAAACTCTCTAACCTCAGATCTAAGTGGTCTATGTATGTAGTTTTGTTTTTTTGTGATTCTCTAGGTTCCTCTTAAAGGCAAGATCACCACCTTTTGAAGTCGATCAAGCTCAAGTCCATGAGTAGCCATGCTTCAATATCATCAAGATTACCAAGGTTCTCTTGTTGATAGTTCTCTTCTTTCTCATAAGAAGTGTAGTGTCGAAGAAATAAGTGAAAGATGTCTAAAGGGTCAAGACGAAGACATTAGTGAAGGGTGTCGATCGTCCGTATTAATAGCACTAATGAAGGGTGCTTAGAAGTCAAGGCTAAAGGCATTAGTGAAGGGTGCCTAGAAGTCAAGTCACAAGGCATTAGTGAAGGGTGCCTTGAAATCGAGTCAAAGGCATTAGTGAAAGGTGCCTAAGGTGTACATTCGATATGGTGTGTTCGATGTACATGATAGATTAGTATTGGGTCAAAGGATATTGATATCCTTGTTGATGTTGTTATAAGGAGTAGATCTCCTTTGGGGTTAGTTGTTGCTGTAGTGTTGGATAGTAGTTCCTCCATTGTAATGGAACTCGGTATCTAGCCTAGTACCGGATAAAGGGTAGGCGACGTTGTGATAGGTTTGGTTCTACCTCCGTGGAAGATCCCTGATCAGCCTTGTCTGGGATAAAGAGTAGGCAACGTTGTGAAGGCTTCTCCGCCATAAGGAGTTGGTGTCGTGTAGTGATTACAAACTCTCGAGTAGGTGACTCGGGAGTGGAGTAGGGCAAGGAAGGTGTCCTTGTAGCCGAACAACTATAAATACTCGCGTTGTTGTTTTGTGCTTCTTACTCCTTATCTTTTCAATACATACTTATATATGCTTGTCTATCAACATCCAACCCACATGTTTAAATAGATTGACATAAGTCGATCTAATAGTTAAAAACCAAGTTTTAATCAGTAAAACTATTCAACCCCCCCCCCCCCTTCTACTTTTCCACAATTGGTATCAGAGCTTCGTTAGCAAGTTTCTTAAAGTATATTGTACTTTAAAAACTTGATACGATCCGTGTTTAATTGAAAACTACAAAGAAGTTTTTTTTTTTCAAAAACAAACACCATGTTTTTAAAACACTTTGTTTGGATGTTGATTAGATGACAAAATTTTTTCTTACTATTTATTTAATTGCACTAACCTTCTTTGTCATGTTGCTTAGTTAAAGCTCATATCTACCAAGCCATGGGAATTTCTTCGTAACAAAAATACCTTCCCTAAGAAGGTATCTTAAACACGAAGGAACCGGAATTGTCTACTGACATTTTAAGTGCATTAGAGGTATGATTTTCCACTTATCTCTAAATAACATTAGCTTAGTAAATAAGTATGCTTATATAGGAATTTATATGATTATCTTTTGTGCATATTCATATATTACACGTAGCTTCGTTAGGAAACTTTTCTCGCATACGTGTTACTCTTTCATCTAAAAGTCGAGGTTTATATAATTTGTGTTTTATTTCATTTAATCCAAAAATCATATTTTTCTAATAATAAAAAAAACACAAATCTCAAAAATTCATCCTTCCCCATAAATCTCGCTCCGACGTCCACTCCACCAAATCCTCACTTTTTCAAATCTTCCACTTTCGAAAATTACCTCTCATTCAAAACTTCATTTTCCTCCTCATCTCATCTCATCTCAAACCAAAACCAAGAAGGTTCTTCATCAACATGGTTTACATCGTCCTCGTACTCATCGCCTTAACACTCATCGCTCTCGTGTTTCCCATGATGAAGTCCTCATATGGAGACATATACTTTGTGTTGTTAATCTACATTGGTGTTATATACACAATCCTTTGTATCGTTCTTAGCATTAAAATGAAATATTACTAATGTTCTAGTTTATCTAGTTTATTTCTCAAATATGTTTGTCCTTTCGTTTACTTTTTATCTTTCGTATTTTTTTGGTCTTGAGATACATTAGAAACCGACAATGCATGCTAAAGTAAACATTGGCTAAAATACATACCTTTATATAAACATATAATATGCAAAAATCTCTTTTCGTCAAAACCCTTTTTCACATCGCTTGGATCCACGGATCCTCAGAGGTATACTAGTCGGATCCATCATGGAAGGAACCGTGAGAACTGTCCTTCGGATAACGCTTTTTTTCATGCAATATAAAAACCGTTTTCTTCTAAAGAAATGTTTCACTATAATGTCAAACATTAAGTGAGTCAATTATCATTGTTAATAAACATCTTGTAAAAATGTTAGGTAATCATTGTTTTGCCCGTGACACGTCACATCCTATTAACTCTTCTTTTCTATAGGTCTCGCTATGTCGCATGAGTATGAGTTCGATTTTTCACTCACTAGCGTCTACACCCCTTACATCTCTCTTGAGCCCAACACACCTGACAATCATGTCCGTGGGTTCAATAATCTCGAAAATTGTCACTTCCATGAAGGACGTATTGTTGACACTCCTCTACAATATGAAGAATGTATCAATACCTCCTTCCGAACCATAGGACTGGAATGTCTTCTCGAAATTAACGAGAAATTATGTCCAAGGTTTGTATTGGAATTTGAGGAAAACTAGAAGGGGGTTGAATAGTTTTGCCGATTTTAAGTTAGTTTCTAAAAACTTTAGATTCGATGTTATGTGAAATCGTATGGATGAAGATAAAGTATAGATCTAAGAGTAATGAAAGTAAATAAAGTAAAGCAAGGGAAAGAAATGACACAACCGATTTATAGTGGTTCGGCTACAAGGACACCTTCCTTGCCCTACTCCACTCCCAAGTCACCAACTCGAGAGTTCAAGCACTATGTCAACAGACTCCTTCAACTTGGCGGAGAAGCCTACACAACGTTGCTTACACCTTTTTCCGGTACAAAGCTAAATACCGAGTCCGTAACACGGAGGACCAAACCAACACAACTATTACACAACAACTTTGTGAAATATCAAGTACAAGATCTTTGCTACAAAAATCTTGTGGAGGAACAAATTAATCAAGGACCCCCTGGTTGGATGACTTGTAGTAAGCTCGTGATCTCGCCTTAGAGAGGGACCTATATGGGAATCACAATAGAAGAAAGAAGAACAACTCTCTAGATCAAGTGATCTTTTGTTAGAAGAGAGTAAGAGTATATGAGAGATTTAGAAAGAAGAGGGGTGAGAAAAAATGAAGAAATGGCTCTCTATTTATAGGTAAAGTCTTGCCTCTGTTCCACGGATCCCACGGATCCCTTCCTTAAGGGATCCGTCTAGTGTAAACCTAGGGATCCGTGGGACACTCCTCTTTGCCCATGGGTTTTTTAGTTATGGGTCATGGGTCATGGGTTATGGGTTGGTCCATGGGTATTTTATTAGATACAATGTATCTAATAGATGCAATGCATCTAGTCAACTTGATATGGGTCAATACCATGGGTTATGAATATGCTCCATGGGTTGTGATTTTTACCCATCCAAATAAACTATTACAACAAATGATTTATTACAACAATTTGTATTAAATCACTATATGTAAATGCTTTACAAAAATAACATGTATCCTTATAACTTTACTTAATATAACATTATATATGTTATCAACAAAACACAAAGAGATCGCTAAATATTAATAAACGTTTTTACGATTTATTTGTATTAACAATCTCCCCCTTTTTGTTGATGACAAAACATAATGTTATGATGAGTAAAACTTAAGATTAGATGTATGTTTTGAAAGCCTAAGTTTTACTTCTTCCCCCCCTTTTTGTCGAAACAAAAAGTTAACCCAACGAAGAAATAAAATGTGAAAAAATAGTCCACGTATCGCTTACTCCCCCTTGACGGTAGCTCCCCCTAGATTGGGGCATCAAGTGAGAAAAATAAAAATACAAAGAAAGGGTTAGTAGTAACATGCATAGATAATCTTGTGATTGACGAGAATCAAGATTAGGAGCCAAGGTATGTAAACAAGGCCTTGTAATAAAACAACAAAATGTAGTGGTATTTATGCCACATACAAGCATGTAAAAGTAAGAACAAGACTTGTTCTTAAAAATAACTCAAAAGAAAAATACTAAGAAAAAAAAATATTAGTAATGATTTCTTCCAAGCTTGCATAAGGTTAGGGATGGAGGGTTTGATGAGTAATGATATTGAGGCGATCAAGAATGAGGTTGAGTATGACTCGCATTTCTTCTCTAATTTCTATTGCAATATCCCTAGTGGATTGGCAATGTTCACAATGTAAGTAATGTGGATAATGAGTGCGGAAGTTTTCCGAATGACTTTGATTTGTGAGATTCGGAAGTTGTGGTGGAAAAGATGGAAAAAGCGGATCAAAGTCCGGAATGTTTGGAGGTGGTGGTGGAAAAGAACCTAGATGTTCTTGTAATAAAATAGGAGCTAAGGGTGGTGAGGTTTCAAGGGCTTTGAAAATTGTGTTTGGAGAAGTGGGAGGTGTTAAAAAGACTATTTCTTTTTGTTTTGGTTGTTGAGATCTTGTTGGAGTCTTAAGGAGTTCCAAAAGAGTGACCTTAGGTGGTGAGTTGATGGGTGATGAAGTTGGTGTACTTGTTGGTGATGAAGGAGGTGCTATGATGGAAGCATCTTGTGGTGAATTAGTGGTTGGTGATGAGCCATTTGATGATGGTTTTGCTAAACAACAAGGCCGAATGCTAATCCGTGCGGTTTTTCTAGATTTGGGTGGTGGTACTTTGGAAGGTGGGAGTACAAAGTTTTAGATTTCTTAAAAGGGATTGTTTGCACTAGGTGATTCATCTAAGTTGAAAGATCTTTTGGATGACATGGTGGTGTTTGTTTGTGAAGATGAGATGAATATGCAAGCATTTTGGGAATCCTATTTATAGAAAAATAATGCATTGTAATGAATACTTGACCCAAAATATGGATCAAAATCTAATGATTAGATATGAATTTAAGGCATATGATCATGTGAACACAAGCATTAAAGAACATACTCCAAAAGAAATAAAAATAAATGATGAAAAATATTGAAGTTTTCATCCAAAGTGAGAAAAATAGAAAATAAATCTAGCTTCTGCCTCACGGATCCCACGGATCCTTCCCTTGAGGGATCCGTCCAGCATTAAGGCTGGGATCCGTGGTACAGGTGATTCAAGCAGCTCAAAATTTTCCTTTTGGAAACATTTGTGCCTAGTGTGTGCCTATATGCAAACTATTTGGAGTTGCGGTTATCTCGACTCCGAAAAAAATAAAAATACAAATAAATAAATAAAATAAACCTAGAAGTGAAAAAGCACACTTAAATGAATGTACCTGAAAACACATATTATTTATGTGTCCTCTTTAGCATTCAAAAGACATGAGATACAATGAAAACGGGTTTTTACTTTGTATTAATAATGAAAAAGTGATTTTCCTAGACGTGAGAAATGGCTTTTGTGAAAGTGATACTGGAAGAGGTATCATTTTAGAAAACATTTTGAAAAGATGTTTCTATGTGTGAATAACAACGTTTATCCTTTGAAAAGAAAATGTGTATGTAATTACGTGTTTGCAACTTGTACTTATCTTGAAAAATAAGAGAGAACTATGAGTTATAAGTGAAAAAGTTATCCTGAGTTTTGAAAATTCCCGTATTGCTTGTGAGTTGTGCGTGAAATAGAGATCCTAGACTTAGAAAGAAGAAGGCTAGTGTTTACATACCTTGTAGAGTTAAAAAGCAAATTACGACGATTGTTCCATGAGATCAAGACCAAGACGAAGTAGGTTGAATTGTTCCCGCTTCAACGGTTTGGTGAGGACGTCGGCTATGTTGTCTTCGGATGCTACCTTCTCAATAGAGATGTTCCCCTTTTGAACATTGTCTCTTAAGAAGTGATGACGAATCTCTATATGCTTCGTGTGAAAATATAATACCGGATTCTTGCTTAAATCGATGGCACCTTTGTTGTCACATAGAATGGCTATGTCACTTAGATGAATGTCGTAGTCAACTAGCGCTTGTTTCATCCATAGTGCTTGTTGGCATGCTTTGCCGGCGGAGACATATTCGGCTTCGGTTGTTGATATTGCTAATGCCGCTTTGTTTCTTTGAGAACCAAGATGTTAAACAACATCCCATAAAAGTATATACCCCACTTGTACTTTTTCGGTCAACATAATCACCGCATATACAATTGTTTCTACTCCGCACCTTAGGATACCATAATCCTAATTGAGTCGCACCATTAATGTATCTAAATATCCTTTGACGGCTTCTAGATGTGATGTTTTAGGGTCTTCTTGAAACCTAGCACATAGAAAAACACTAAACATGATATGCGGCCTACTAGCCATGAGGTAGAGAAGACTACCAACCATGCCACGATATTTTGTGTTATCAACGGATTCGCCGTCTTCATCTTTTGTGAGTTTAGTGTCGGATGACATTGGTTTCCTAATTGGTTTTGACTCTTCTAAACCGAATTTCTTTAACATTTCCTTAATGTATTTAGATTGAATAAAGAAGATACCATCTTCCACTTGTTTGATTTGTAGACCAAGAAAGAAACTAAGTTCTCCCATCATACTCATCTCGAACTCGTCATGCATGATTTTAGAGAAATCATCACACATGTCTTGACAAGTAGATCCGAATATAATGTCATCTACATATATTTGAACAATGATTATATGTGACTCCTTTTTCTTAGTAAAAAGTGTGTTATCAACTAACCCCATGGTGAGGTTGTGTTTGATTAAGTACGACTTGAGTCTATCATACCAAGCTTTTGGAGCTTGTTTAAGACCGTAAAGGGCTTTCTTTAGCTTATACACATGTTTAGGTTTTTTGATAATGCTACACGCGTCGTTCGGGGTCAAAGGAACTTCCTTTTAAATCGAGTAAGTTTTATAACACCCTAGGCGATGAACCAAATCGTAGTGTAGTATTAGGGTAAGCCACGGGTATTGATATCGTTCTCTAGGGAATAGTGTTGTTAGGCTGAAGTGTATGTCGATTTAAGTCTAAAGGTGAGGATGATTATTTTGTATTTTATATTTTATGAATCTCGGTTTTGGATGGGAGGGTGGAATTAGTTGCTAGTCAACTATCCCAAAAGATACTAACTAAATTATGGGTCTACCAAGAACGTGAAGCGTATCTACTTATGATGTATTACTCCTTGCTAGCTATCCAATTCTACCTACTGAATTGTCACGTCCTATTGATGGTTGAATTGTCACGTCCTTATTCTTAACGCGTTGTGTTTTCTAAGGTCGTAAGGTGTGCATTCCCTAACTCTTTGAAGTCACCTTTAAGTGTAGTAAACGAAATCCACTAAGTCATTCATAAACTAACTTTGAGGTTATATTTGGGTTTAGTAAACGAAATCCATTAAGTCATTCATAAACTATCAAAGATTTGTCAAGTATTAAACACAACGATAGCCTAGTCGCACTCCAAAGCCAATTACAATTAAGATAAGAGACAACCAATCAAACAAGAGACAGTAGGATGCAAGAATTATAAACTAAACCAATTAGACTCATTGAAATTGTCACACCCCTAATGATGAAGATAGACACAAGCATCAATAAGAAATCAATAAGATCTAATTAATTACATACAAGTTTCATACAATCATAAGCAAACACTAGGTGAATTAGCCAAGCATAATTAATGAAGAGCAAGCAACAATCATAATTGAAGACATACCATAGGATTGGATTAACAAACAAATCATTACACGATGTTTATAGAGTGTTTGAAACCCTTTAAGTTCTTTGGAAAACACCTACCTAAACCCCGAAATCGGACTTAGGGTTTAAGGCTTACAAAAGTGAAGTTATAATGTTATATTTATAGGCAGATTTTCTATCGGCAAGAGAGTGACGTTCGACCATTTTTTCACCAAATCAGATTTTCTCGTTCGGTCGCGTGGGCTTTTGAATCACCTAAATCGAGTTCATATGCAAAAGTTATGGCCAAAACAAGATGTACTTCTTGACGCATATTGCGACTTGTGACGCGCCACCTTATGGTTGTGTGTTGTCGGCTTCATCTTCGGCCGCCGTCTGGATCAAATATAGGCCGTCGAGTTGCGACGCCTACTCTTTTAAAACATGAAGCCGTCACTTGTAAATGAGCAATTTGGCTCTTGAGTCAGTCCCAAAGTTGTCCAACGCGTCCACAGTATAACTCGACGTCCCTTCGGTCTCAACGACTGAGTGTCTCGATTCTTGACTTTGGCCATTTTCTTCGTGATATTCGCGCTTTTCGTCCGAATAAGTGTCATTCCAGCATTTTGCCTTTAGGATACCTAAAAGTGAAAAGGAACGATATTAAGTAATAACGGATACAAAAGTAATCAAATAAGGGCTTAAACAACCCCTCAAAAAGGTACATTTTAAAACCTTATCAAATATCCCTACACTTGGTATTTGCTTCGAAAAAGTCATAACAAGCACGAAAATTACATACTAGCACCTCACATGGGGTGTTTGGATACTCACATCTCTCGGGTGTATATGAAATATAACATGTTGGAAATGGAAGATAAACACTCATTAACCGGTCCTAGTACATAGATTACCATAAGCTTGAGACTAGATCAAACCTCCATCGCTTTGGCGTAAGCACCTAGGAAAGACTATCAAAGAGGTCTTTTAAAGGGTTGTAATGTTAGGCTTACGGTAGGGAAACAAAGGGTTTGGTGGAATAGGCTATTTAGTGGTGGCAAGTCAAAAATCTTTATGTTACAAGCATACGAAGAATGGCGTTGCTAAGCCAAGACTCGACACTCTAAACTCTAGATAACTGAAACACACAAATATAAATGTAAATGATAGATGTAGGATGGTAGCCCGTTTTTTTTTTTTTTTTTTTTTTTTTTTTTTTTCAACACTCTATTTTTTTCTTTTTTGTTTCTCTTTTCTATTTTTTCGATTTTTTTTCATACACTTTTACTCTACCATCCTCTACGGTAACATCAAAATGATAGGGATTTATAGGCACATCCTACACTTGAGTTTTTATTATTCTAACACTAATTTGACCCGAATTGAAAAGATCAAAACACTTGGAGTACATTATTAAGCAAACAAAGGAATTTGAATTTAACGTTCCCTTCCGTCATTTCATAAACTTTAACTTTTCCCATGAGTCCCAATCATCCCAAATCAGTATACAAAGGATATGACTCGACTTAGCAACTCATGCAAGCAATTAGATAATTGAACTAAGGGTTTTAGGGTGATAACAATAATGCGCTAAAAGTGAGTGCATACAAGGTAGGCTAAAGCGATTTGGGTGTACATTTGGGGTGGGGTGTAAACAATGCTCTTCAATGATATTCGGAAAACCGAAACATCACGAGAACCGCGAAAAGGATAGGCTCGAGGGTTAACTAGGGTATCGTGTACTAAAGATGAGTACAACGCAAAGGTGTGGGGAATTACTCAACCGATGTGGAAGAAGTAATTATATTACGGTATCAAACAAGGGTTATCCTAATGCCTCTTATCATTTAGTTATTCCTAACTACACAAGTGTAGTCTTACTAGCGATCTCGGGATGCATCACAAAACAAGTTCTAGAATCTATTATACTACCGGTTCACATACTAAGCATTAAAGATGAATGCTTTAATTCCTACTAATTTAAGGGCGATCCTCACATTTTGGGTGGAATTTAAGTGGTAAAGGGTTTTTGTGCTAGTCATATAATTTCCTATCCATGAGACGCTTTATTAAGACTAATGGCCCACTCCTATATGTCATGAAAAATTTTAAATTTGGTGCTAAAATTACCCTAACCGACATTTTCTCATGGTTTATTACACAAATGAAATTGGACAAAGCAAATATTCAAGGATAAGCATAGTTTCAAAGTTCCCGTTTTATTTTATCTCCCTACACTTAAACTGAACATTGTCCCCAATGTTCCCCGAAAGTATCAAAGTTATGATAATGGAAGGTAATTAAAAACGAAAGAAACTAGTACTCACGATTAGCTTGGTAGGATCCGTGTGAAGTGGTGGTTACATCTTTCTTCAAGAAGAATGTTTGCGTGAAAAGCTCCTTCTCATCTTATGTATTTTCTTCTTGATAAATTAAACCTGCACACTTGAAGAAAACAAACGACCCAACTCATCAAACCGAACAAAGAAAAATCACAACAAGATTCCAGACTTAAATAAGATATAATGCTTGTAGAATGGATGTTTGCGATTTTCGGAAAATTAAGACCGAAAAATTCCAAAATTTATAAGTAGCACATAAAATGAGAAAAAGTTAGAAGTCGTTTCTACTCCTCCGGAAGCCGTCAGTTGCGATCTGACGCCGTCAGTTATCATGACGAAACCGGTCTGCGATTTTCGGAAAAATTCGGAAAATTTTATCTTTAAAATGGAAAAATTTCCTGCAATAACATCCATTATGACTCGATACAAGCATTTGACTCGAACAAACACACATGTATATCTTTTAAATAATTGTAATTCTCATGTTCACGTTTCTTTTGAAAACGCGTAATCCTCCTACACTTATTCCTTATGTAAAATACCTTTATATGTAATTAAGACGAGGTTAAAGACAAAATAAAATATTTTTACAAATTCAAACATGAGAATAAACAATTAATAAAAGATATCGACACACAAATGAAAATGAAAAACAAATACACATGGGTTGCCTCCCAAGAAGCGCTTGTTTTTGTTCGAGTCACGAGCCCGACTCTACCCTTATTTAACGGATAAAGGGAGGTTTTCCCACACTTAAGTTTAAGTGCGGGTGATAGTAGCGATACACACCCTTAGGGTGGCGATTTCCACGTGAGGTGAAGGGGTGTGTGAATGGCTTCCTTCATCCTAAAACTACCGGACTAAATTGGTTGATGGATGGGTCGGTTCCTCTTTTGTCTCCTAGATGTATATCTAAGGATGGAAAAAATACTTGAGGTTCCGGTTCATCAACACTAGGAAATTCCCTAGAACTAAGAGTAAGACTGAGACTACAAGTGTTCAAACCTATATTCTCTAGTTGCGTTTGGTTCAAATGTTCTACCTCCATTGGGATTCCTAAAGTCTCATCTACTACTTCCGGGTAAGTCACGTGCGGTGTGTATGCCTTAAATGATGGTGGGACTTGTGGGATACCTTGTAGGTCTAGACTTTTCACCTTATCCTCAATCACATCTACATCATCTATATGCTCGTCATGTATTATTTCCTTAGGTCGTGATGAAACCAAATCTAGTAATTGATCCAACTTATGGTTTAATGCATGGTTGCTTACCATAATATTTTCACAAATTTGGTCAGTTCTCCTAAGGGCCTCACTAAAAATAGTTTCTAAACACGGAGGTTGTTCACAAAAGTCTATCCTAGGTGAAGGCTCAAACGAAGCATAGGTTTCACTAGATGAGGTATTTTGTGGGCTTGATGGAATGGTGAAACCCTCAAAGGTTTATGGACTTGGTTACTTTCTTCCCACCATCTTGGATAATCCGCTTTAGTAATATCATAATTCTTTATGAAAAACCTAATCGCGGATATAGTGGATTCAGCGTTCTCCATAATGGTGAACGGAAGAGTCAATGGACAAGTTTTACGAATAAAGGCACAAAGAAGGGATAGACTACAAGGAAGCTAATAAAATAAAAATCTCACTTGATAGGAATCTTGTGAGTAGACCTAAACGAGATATAAATCAAGCCTAAACAATAACTATTCCCGGCGCGCCTAAAACTTGATAACGCTACACGCCGTTCGGGGTCAAAGGAACTTCCTTTCGTGAGCAAGTTTTATAACACCCTAGGCGGTGAACCTAATCATTGTAGTGTAGTATTAGGGTAAGCCACGGGTATTGATATCGTTCTCTAGGGAATAGTGTCGTTAGGTTGAAGTGTATGTCAATTTAAGTCTAAAGGTGAGGATGATTATTTTTGTATTTTTATATTTTATGAATCTCGGTTTTGGATGGGAGGGTGGAATTAGTTGCTAGTCAACTATCCTAAAAGATACTAACTAAATTATGGGTCTACCAGGAACGTGAAGCGTATCTACTTATGATGTATTACTCCTTGCTAGTTATCCAATTCTACCTACTGAATTGTCACGTCCTATTGATAGTTGAATTGTCACGTCCTTATTCTTAACGCTTTGTGTTTTCTAAGGTCGTAAGGTGTGCATTCCCTAACTCTTTGAAGTCACCTTTAAGTGTAGTAAACGAAATCCACTAAGTCATTCATAAACTAACTTTGAGGTTATCTTTGGGTTTAGTAAATGAAATCCACTAAGTCATTCATAAACTATCAAAGATTTGTCAATTATTAAACACAACGATAGCCTAGTCGCACTCCTAAGCCAATTACAATTAAAATAAGACACAATCAATCAAACAAGAGATAGTAGGATGCAAGAATTATAAACTAAACCAATTAGACTCATTGAAATTGTCACACCCCTAATGATGAACTTAGACACAAGCATCACTAAGAAATCAATAAGATCTAATTAATTACATACAAGTTTCATACAATCATAAGCAAACACTAGGTGAATTAGCCAAGCATAATTAATGAATAGCAAGCAACAATCATAATTGAAGACATACCATAGGATTGGATTAACAAACAAACCATTACACGATGTTTATAGAGTGTTTGAAACCCTTTAAGTTCTTGGGAAAACACCTACCTAAACCCCGAATCGGACTTAGGGTTTAGGGCTTACAAAAAGTGAAGTTATAATGTTATATTTATAGGCGATTTTACGTCGGCAAAGAGTGACGACGTCACACCTAAAGAGTGACGGCGTCATGACCATTTTCACCAAACTGTAGATTTTCTCGTTCGATCGCGTGGGCTTTTGAATCACCTAAATCCGAGTTCGTATGCAAAAGTTATGGCCAAAACAAGATTAGCTACTTGAGCGCATGTTGCGACTTGTGACGGCATCACCTTATGGTTGTGGCGCGTCGGCTTCATCTTCGGCGCCGTCTGGATCAAATATAGGCCGTCGAGTTGCGACGCCTACTCTTTTAAAACCCAAGCCGTCACTTGTAAATGAGCAATTTACTCTTGAGCCGTCACAAAGTTGTCCGACGGCGTAAGTATAACCCCGCGCCGTCCCTTCGGCCAAAGACTGAGTGTCTCGATTCTTGACTTTGGCCATTTTCTTCAGATATTCGCGCCTTTTCGTCGGAATAAGTGTCATTCCAGCATTTTGCCTTCAAGATACCTAAAAAGTGAAAAGGAATGATATTAAGTAATAACGGATACAAAAGTAATCAAATAAGGGCTTAAACGACCCCTCAAAAAGGTACATTTTAAAACCTTATCATTTTTCAAAATCGATGAAGCCCGAAGGTTGAGCTACATATACTTCTTCATTAATAAAACCATTTAGAAAGGCACTTTTGACATCCATTTGATAAAGCTTAAGATCATTAGCACAAGCATAAAGCAAGAAGTATTCTTATAGAATCTAATCTAGCCACGGGGGAATAGGTCTCATCAAAGTCTATTCCTTCTTGTTTATTATACCCTTGGGCAATGAGTCTAGCTTTGTTTCTAGACACTACACTGTTTGCATCTAACTTGTTTTTATAAACCCATTTGTTCCTATTATGGTTTGATTACTAGGTGGAGGGACAAGTGTCCAAACATCATTAGAAACAAATTGATTTAACTCTTCTTGCATAGCCATTACCCAACTTTCATCTTTTATGGCTTCTTGTGTATTTTTAGGTTCTATGGTTGAGACAAAACAAAACAAGCTACTTTGGTTTTGAACTTGAGACCTTAAAGTTCTTTCATTTAGCTTTCCTATGACCTTATCTACGGGGTGATCTTTGGACTCTTTAATGTTTATGATTTTTTCATTTAAAGGTTCTTCTTCTTCGTTTATCGTTTTCTTTATTACAATAGCTTCACTTTCGACAATCTCGTCATCGACAAGAGGTGGAGAAGGTTGGGGTGGACTTTCATCAAATTTAACGTTTAATGACTCTTCAACCTTCATTGTTTCTTTATTTAATATGACGTAAGCTTTGCTATTAGGAGAGTAACATAAAAAGATACCTTCGGTTGATTTAGGATCAAATTTTGTAAGGTAATCTTTAGTGTTAAGTAGAAAACATTTGCTACCAAAGACTCTAACGTGATCTAACGTAGGCTTTTTGCCTCGAATTAACTCGTATGGAGTTTTACCTAAAATTGGTCTAATTAATACTCGATTAAGTATGTATGTTGAGGTATCAACGGCATTGCACCAATAATTTTGAGGTATGGATTGCTCATTTAGCATGGTGCGACTCATTTCTTGTAGGGTTCTATTCTTTCTTTCAACTACTCCATTCGATTGTGGAGTGCGAGGAGCTGAGAAGTTGTGAGTAATACCATTAGCGTCACAAAAAGCTCCAAATTGCACTTCATTATCGAATTCCCTACCATAATCCGTTCTAATAGACACTATAGGACTTCCTAGTTGTCTTTGGATTTTCTTACTTAATATTTCAAAGTAATTAAACGTTTCAGTTTTGTTCTTTAAAAATTTAGTCCATATGTACCTAGAGTAATCATCCACTATAACCAAAGTGTAGTAGTTTCCTCCATAACTTTGGATAGCGGATGGACCAAATAAATCCATGTGTAGTAATTCTAGACACTTAGTTGTAGACACCATGTTTTTAGCTTTGTGACTAGAATGGACTTGTTTTCCTACATTACAAGCATCACAAAAGTGATGTTCATATTTTAATTTAGGTAGATCTCTTACTAGATCTTTGGATGATAGCGATTGAAGAAGTCGCATATTGGCATGATCC
The DNA here is from genome assembly GCA_022545495.1 of Chrysanthemum lavandulifolium. Taxonomy (NCBI): domain Eukaryota; kingdom Viridiplantae; phylum Streptophyta; class Magnoliopsida; order Asterales; family Asteraceae; genus Chrysanthemum; species Chrysanthemum lavandulifolium. The sequence goes on from CM040241.1 coordinate 177,558,872, forward strand.
AATCTTTGATGCCATAAGGTCGAAGTATCATCCATAGAAGTAAGACAAAGTTTGTCTTTAGGTTCATTACCAATTTTATTGACATAGACTCCATGTTTCCTAATTCCTCTTCCTATGGTTATGTCATTTTTTAATATCTTACTACCGGTTTCGTTATAAAGTACGTTGCACTTTTTATCACATATTTGTCCTATACTTAAGAGATTAAAGTTTAGGTTTTCTACGTGACACACATCGTTAATGGTTAGAGATTTGTTAGAAATCGTACCTTTACCGATGATTTTACTTTTGCTATTTCCAAATACCACATTTCCTCCATTAAAGGATTCATATGTGGAGAATAAATCTTTATTGCCGGTCATGTGCCTCGTGCACCGCTATCCTTGATCCATTCATCCGGATCTAGGTCGACCTTTATGCGACCTAAGAAAACAATTAACTCAAAGTTTGGTCCCCATTTGTTCATGGGTCCATTAGTGTTAAACATTCCATTCATGTTAGACATGTATGGATAAGGTGAATATGCATTCCATGGTGCAAAGTTTTGAAATGGAAATCCATTTTGCATATTTGGGTTCCATCCCATTTGATGGTTACTTCTCGGGTAAACATTATTAGGTCTCCTAGATGTGTTTGGTTTTGAAAATGATGGACCTTTGTTTCTTACAAAACTTTGATTATATCTTGAGGGTGGTTGTCTAATGGTAACATGAGTTGGTTTCTTCTTATTAACAATAACAAAATCAGTTCTAGGAGAGGAAGCTATGTTTTTACCATTTGTTTGCTTGAGACCCACGGATCCCCGGTCGTACACTAGCGGTTCCCTTTTGTGGGATCCATGGGATCCGCCACAACAAGGGCCTGCTTTTTCTATTGCTTTACGAATTATGTTTCTTTGTTTTCACTAGTTGATGCATCAAGTTCTTTGAATACCTAAACCTTTTTGGTTGTTTCGCTTTTAACACTATCTAGTACCATATCTAGAGTATTAGTACTCATTCTAGCAATGTTAGAATCTAGTTTATCAACTAGTGTTTGAAGTTGAGCATAAAGTTCACATTCGCCACTTGCTATTTTGCCCTTTTCTAGACGTTTCAATTTTGCCCTTAACTCTATGACTTCCTTATCTAAACGTTGGTTTTGATTTTTCAAAAACTTGTTTTTGTTGATTACTTTTAAACTAATTTTGCAAAGTTTATCATATTCATTATGCAACGAGTCACCATCTAATGATGAGCTACTATAGTATTCGTGACATACCTCGTCATTTTTCATGAGACAAATTTCTTCGTCCTCCTCCTCGCTCATTCCCCATGAACCGCTCACGAATGCCTTTTGATCATCGCGTTTGGGACACTTACTAATAAAGTGGTTTGGGTCCCCACATTTAAAGCAAGCACGATCATCCCTTAGCTTCTCGTCCTCTTTGCTTTTCCGGAATCCTTTCTTGTCGTCATACGGTTGTTTGATGTATCTTCCCTTCCTTCTAAAGAACTTTTTGAAGTCCCTTACCGCCATGGCATACTCCTCATCATCACTATCCGAGGATGAGTTCTCTTCATCGCTTGAGACCTTCTTGGCTTTGAGGGCAAGAGATTTGTGCTTCTCTTTCACTTTTGAAGCCTTGGAATCTTTAGCAAGGATAAGCTCATATACCTTTAAGTTGCCTATGAGTTCATCAAGCGTGAGGACCGTCAAATCTTTTGACACTTCGATTTCCGTCACCTTAGATCTCCACTTGGATGGAAGTGCCCTTAGATATTTCCTAACATGGTTACGGCTAGAGAAATATTCATCAAGTGCTTGTAAAGATGTAATTATAGTATTAAAGTTAGCAAAAGAGTGATCTATAGTTTCCTCATCCGATATTGAAAATTGTTCATATTGTTGAACAAATAAGTCTATTTTATTGTTTTCACTTGTTGATTACCTTGATGAGTTACAACTAAAGAATTCCAAATTTCTTTAGAGGTTTTGAGCATGGAGATTCTTTCAATTCCTTTTGGGTAAAGCATTATACAAAACCATTTTAGCTTCACTATTTTTGGAAAGCTTTTCTTAATTTCATCGGTGAGTTTATCATGAGGTATGTTAACAAAAATTCCATTTTCATCTTTTGAGGTGGCTTCAAAATCGCCTTCAACAATGATGTACCAAAGATCAATATCTTTAGACTTCACATACGTTTCAAATCTATTTTTCTAATATATAAAACCATTAGTTTCAAGTAGTGGTGGTCGTTGCATAGATTGACCTTCCTTGTAGTTTTCAGAACCCATAGTGACCGAAAAGTTTTTAAAATACGGTTTACTTTAAAACTTTTATAAACTTAGCTCTTGATACCAATTGTGGAAAACTAGAATGAGGGTTGAATAGTTTTGCCGATTTTAAGTTAGTTTCTAAAAACTTTAGATTCGATGTTATGTGAAATCGTATGGATGAAGATAAAGTATAGATCTAAGAGTAATGAAAGTAAATAAAGTAAAGCAAGGGAAAGAAATGACACAACCGATTTATAGTTGTTCGGCTACAAGGACACCTTCCTTGCCCTACTCCACTCCCCGAGTCACCTACTCGAGAGTTCAAGCACTATGTCAACAAACTCCTTCAACTTGGCGGAGAAGCCTACACAACGTTGCTTACACCTTTTTCCGGTACAAAGCTAAATACCGAGTCCGTAACACGGAGGACCAAACCAACACAACTATTACACAACAACTATGTGAAATATCAAGTACAAGATCTTTGCTACAGAAATCTTGTGGAGGAACAAATCAATCAAGGACCCCTTGCTTGGATGACTTGTAGTAAGCTCGTGATCTCGCCTTAGAGAAGGACCTATATGAGAATCACAATAGAAGAAGAACAACTCTCTAGATCAAGTGATCTTTTGTTAGAAGAGAGTAAGAGTATATGAGAGATTTAGAAAGAAGAGGGGTGAGGAAAAATGAAGAAATAGCTCTCTATTTATAGGCAAAATCTTGCCTCTGTTCCACGGATCCCACAGATCCCTCCCTTAAGGTATCCGTCTAGTGTAAACCTAGGGATCCGTGGGACGCTCCTCTTTGCCCATGGGTTTTTTGGTTATGGGTCATGGGTCATGGGTTATGGGTTGGTCCATGGGTATTTCATTAGATACAATGTATCTAATAGATGCAATGCATCTAGTCAAATGGATATTGGTCAATACCATGGGTTATGGATATGCTCCATGGGTTGTGATTTTTACCCATCCTAATAAACTATTACAACAAATGATTTATTACAACAATTTGTATTAAATGACTATATGTAAATGCTTTACAAAAATAACATGTATCCTTATAATTTTACTTATGATAACATTATATTTGTTATCAACAAAACACAAAGAGATCGTTAAATATTAATAAACGTTTTTACGGTTTATTTGTATTAACAGAATTCTTTCGTTAAGTTGAACTCGTTCGTAACGAGGATCGCTATCTATCTATTTGGTTTTGGATCAAACACCAAAAGTTTGTTTTAACCCTTGGGCAATTTTCTCACATCCTCCGAATTCTAAATCATGGACAATGTGCCTTCATTGAAGATTGGTCTCTTGATTCTCTCTTCAACTTTCGTGAAGAAAATAGTCCATATTGTTCACACATACCTTCCCCGGAAAACTTGACTCGCATGATATGCAAACCTCGACCCTATTACTCCGATCCAAAAAAATCGAGAAATCCTTCCCGCTTGTTGTGCTCAAATAATGTATTGTTTTCTAACACAACAATCATACAATCTCGCCTACTTCTTCAAAAGGCGAATTGTAAATCTCCAAGGCTCCAAGAATAAACTAATCTCTTATTGAATGTTCTTGACACACACCTTTATCATCACATCATGTACTTCCACCCTCAATTTCAAATTCCGTTGTACGTACTTGTGAACAAGATGTTGGAACCTCTAAACACATCTGTCATGAAGACCTTCTTCATCCCTGAATCGGCGAACACTCATCAACCATTTGATGATCCATCTAGCGAAAACGCTCAAGGAACTTAGTTTTCTTTCAAAATAGGGTCAATCCTTAGTATCCATGCTTTATCAATGTAATGCATTTTCCTTCATGAAATAAAACATTTAACATTTGATATCTCTACTATATTAGTGTTAGAACTTCTTAGAAAAAACTAACCTTGAAATATGATGCCTTGTGTAACCCTTGCATACCTTTTGTAAAGGTTCTGTTTAGCAGGAAGACGGATCCCTAAGTTTGTGCTAGACGGATCCCTACTCTTAGGGAACCGTGGGATCCGGCAAACAAAAATGCAGTTGCAATCATTATACTTCAAACCATGTCTTTAGATCACGTCACACTAGCTAAACATAGTGCCTTAGGACCAATTGAGTTCTTATCAAGCTGAGTAAATGTTTTGTACTCACGCATAACTCACTTAGATCACACTCTACACGCTTGTAGATCCATTGTTTCACCTAAATTTATTACTCTTCCGTTCTTAGGTCACACATTATTCCTCACATGATTATACATCTAGCTTTAGAAATCCGTCAATTTTAGCAAATAGATTTTTGTCATCGTTACCTCAAAATGGATCAAATTCTAGGTTTTCCATTTTCTATAACCTTTAAGATACTTTTCAAAATGGTATCTTAAGTTACAATCTGGTCTCTAGGACCATTTTGCTCCATTTGACACTCTCAAGTTTTTAGTGTCACCTTTGTTCATTCATTGGTACTCATAAAAGTTCCAATTTCTTTCATAAAATGCAATCATTAGCTACATCACTCATTGCCCTTGAACATTTAAGTACCCTTTCATTTAAGATACTTAGGAGGACTGAAACACTCAAGATGGTATAGGTCTTAGACCTTAGAAACATCATTTTTACCTTTTCCTAACTGCTGAGAGCCGGATCCCTAGGATTAGCCTGGACGGATCCCTCATTGGAGGGAACCGTGGGATCCGTGTGACAGATTCATGTCAACTCTAGCTAAAACAATCATTTCAAGCTCATCTTTCTAACTTAAAACACTCCATCTCATCTTAATTAAGCTCCTAGATCAGTATAACTCTGAAGTTGACTCTTGTGTATGCTAATCATCACATTCCAAGGAATCATAGTGGCTTAAGTCTTGAATGCACTTTCCAAATCCTTTGCTTTATAAACCACATTGTTAGGACTCCTAAAGTCATCATCTTCATCCTCATTTTCAGCACTTAGAAACCTTTACAAACCTCTCTGAATCATCTCATCATGAGGAAAACTCCTAGTGGTAACTCATCCACAAAAGGACCACCCAAGAAAATTGCTCGTGTTGTACACGAAATTTCCTCAACCGAATCATCTCCGGTTAAATCCACAAATGCTAGGATTTCTCCTCCACCAACTCAACCAATCAAACCAATCCTTCAAAGGATAGTCCCCACAAAACTACCAATGCTAAACACCACCATACATCCTAAACCAAACAATCCCATTTCCACTAAACCATCACCCTTGGTGCGTAGAGCCTTATCATTTACCACTCCGCTCTCATCACCACACCTCTACAATCTAGAGGATTTTCCTCCTAGGCCATCTCATCCTCCACCACCGGCAACATTCTCCTCATTAGGAGGAATAGTGGAACAAAATCAAGGTGTTGAGTCAACACTAGCTCCGGATTTCTTTTCTCCGTCACCATCAAATAATCCCTTTTGGATTATGAGAAATCATCAAAGTCAACCACCCGACCACATGGAAGTTGACACCTCTCTACCACCACCATCATTCTTGGTCGAGCTATCTTTGAATGCGCCTCCGCCAATCCCTCCCTCTTTTGAGGCTCCTCAACCTGCTCCGCTTGATCCTTCACATCAAACAATTTCCTTTCTTCCATCACCACTACCGAGCCATGACAAAGATTGTTATCATTGTCAACATGTTGAAAGTTTGATACATGAAGTACGTGAAGATCAACGTTTCATGTTTTATCACCTCCTCGAACGTTTCGGCGAGATTAAACCTAAAAAAAGTTGAGATAAAGGATTCTAGTGGTGTCCTAGTATCAAGTGCGACTTAGATAGTCTAGTAATTCAAAGTCATGTATTGCTTATTTTCTTAGTTTTTAGAGTCATGTACATCATATCTTTAGTTTTACTAAATGAAATTACATGATATTTGTTATATTGTTCTGACTATATGATTATTGGTCTAATACATATCTCTATTTGATGCCAACATCTTTTGGTACATCACATTTGCTGTATTTTAGTTACATACAGATGGATCCCTACGTTTTGCCTAGACGGATCCCTCCAAGGAGGGAACCGTGGGATCCGTGCAACAGAAGACCAGTTTTCTACTAACTTGAATCTTATTTGCAGGAAATTATGCATTATATACTTGTATTCTAACTTTTGTTTTCTAGATTTTCAATTTACACGTGAAGACTTTGACACCCTAAGCTAGGGGGAGCTTTGTGTCAAAGCATTACATTGCAAAATCACTTGCAATATTAGGATTACATTTCATGACGTCCCTTTGCAAAGTTGCAATCATCAAGGGGGAGCATATTCGTCACATAGACGAAATCTTTGGCAAACTTAGATGCAAATGAACTAGCTTAGTATTCTTTTTACTTGACGCCCTCACAAAGGGATGGACTCGTCACGGGGGAGTTAAGACCTTGCTCTCTGTTTTTTTCTCTTTCACATGTTTTTCTTAAAACGATGTGTTAATTTATTTTCGAAGCTCTTTTTGTTTCGACAAAAAGGGGAGAAGAAAGTAAAAACTACAAATTCAAACTTTTACGAATTCTAGTTTTTCCTTAAAATAATTTTATGTTTTGTCATCAACAAAAAGGGGGAAATTGTTAATACATGTAAGCTATAAAAACGTTTATTTATATTTTACGATCTTTAAATCTTTTGTCGATAACAAACGTAAAATCATTTTAACGAAACAAATAAATACGTAAATGGTTTGAGCCACTAGTTTTCTAACACACTTACGTTTTCACATAAAACACTAAAACAAGTATAAGTGATTTTATGATACATATGTACAACAACTAGTGTTTACATATTGGGTAAATATATACATAACTAGTATGTATTATAATGGGTAATATAAATGAGTAGAAACTTAAGTATTTGACCCATTGGCCAAATACATTGAATGTAGTTGGGTATAACCCAAAGTCCATGACCCATACCCATGGAGCTTGACCCATAACGCATTGCATGACATCATGCTTAAGTCATATATGGATGATATCCATGACCAATGATTTTAATCCATGACCCATGGTTTTAATTCATGAACCATGGACTAGATGCATTCCATCTTGTAGATACATTGTATCTACTTGGATACCCATGATTTATAACCCATGACCCATGACCCAAAACCCATGGGCAAAAGGGAGCGTCCCACGGATCCCCAATATTACACTGGACGGATCCCTCAAGTGAGGGATCCATGGGATCCGTGGAACAATAGCCATTTTCTCTCTATAAATAGTGAGCCATTTCTTCATTATTTCTCACCCCTTTCACATACATTTTCCTTTGAGTTATAAACTCTCTAACCTCAGATCCAAGTGATCTATGTATGTAGCTTTGTTTTTGTGTGATTCTCTAGGTTCCTCTTAAAGGCGAGATCACCACCTTTTGAAGTCGAGCAAGCTCAAGTCCATGAGTAGCCATGCTTCGTTATCATCAAGATTACTGAGGTTCTCTTGTTGATAGTTCTCTTCTTTCTCATAAGAAGTGTAGTGTCGAAGACATAAGTGAAAGATGTCTAAAGGGTCAAGACGAAGACATTAGTGAAGGGTGTCGATCGTCCGTATTGATAGCACTAGTGAAGGGTTCTTAGAAGTCAATGATAAAGGCATTAACGAAGGGTGCCTAGAAGTCAAGTCACAAGGCATCGGTGAAGGGTGCCTTGAAATCGAGTCAAAGGCATTAGTGAAAGGTGCCTAAGGTGTACATTCGATATGGTGTGTTCGATGTACACGATAGATTAGTATTGGGTCAAAGGATATTGATATCCTTGTTGATGTTGTTATAAGGGTAGATCTCCTTTGGGGTTAGTTTCTTGCTGTAGTGTTGGGTAGTAGTTCATCCATTGTAATGGAACTCGGTATCTAGCCTAGTCTGGGATAAAGGGTAGGCGACGTTGTGATAGGTTTGGTTCTACCTCGTGGAAGAACCCGGTATCTAGCCTTGTCTGGGATAAAGAGTAGGCAACGTTGTGAAGGCTTCTTCGCCATAAGGAGTTGGTGTCGTGTAGTGATTACAAACTCTCGAGTAGGTGACTCGGGGAGTGGAGTAGGGCAAGGAAGGTGTCCTTGTAGCCGAACCACTATAAATACTCGCGTTGTGGTTTTGTGCTTCTTACTCCTTATCTTTTCATTACATACTTATATATGCTTGTCTATCAACATCCAACCCACATGTTTAAATAGATTGACATAAGTCGATCTAAATAGTTTAAAACCAAGTTTTAATCGGTAAAACTATTCAACCCCCCTTCTAGTTTTCCACAATTGGTATCAGAGCTTCGTTACCAAGTTTCTTAAAGTATATTGTACTTTAAAAACTTGATACGATCCGTGTTTAATTGAAAACTACAAAGAAGTTTTTTTTTTCAAAAACAAACACCATGTTTTTAAAACACTTTGTTTGGATGTTGATTAGATGACAACATTTTTTCTTACTATTTATTTAATTGCACTAATCTTCTTTGTCATGTTGCTTAGTTAAAGCTCATATCTACCAAGCCATAGGAATTGCTTGGTAACAAGAATACCTTCCCTAAGAAGGTATCTTAAACACGAAGGAACCGGAATTGTCAACTGACATTTGTTGTGTCATTTGTAAAGACATTCCTAAGTGCATTAGAGGTATGATTTTCTACTTATCTCTAAATAACATTAGCTTAATAGATAAGTATGCTTACATAGAAATTTATATGATTATCTTTTGTGCATATTCATATATTACACGTAGCTTTGTTAGGAAACGTTTCTCGCACCTGTGTTGCTCTTTCGTCTAAAAGTCGAGGTTTATAAAATTTGTGTTTTATTTCATTTAATCAAAAAATCATATATTTCTAATAATAAAACAAAACACAAATCTCAAAAATTCCTCATTCTCTATAAATCTCCCTCCGACGTCCACTCCACCAAATCCTCACTTTTTCAAATCTTCCACTTTCAAAAATTACCTCTCATTCAAAACTTCATCTTCCTCCTCATCTCATCTCATCTCAAACCAAAACCAAGAAGGTTCTTCATCAACATGGTTTACATCGCCTTCGTACTCATCGCCTTAACACTCATCGCTCTCGTGTTTCCCATGATGAAGTTCTCATATGGAGACATATACTTTGTGTTGTTAATCAACATTGGTGTTATATACCCAATCCTTTGTATCGTTCTTAGCATTGAAATGAAATATTACTAATGTTCTAGTTTATTTCTCAAATATGTTTGTCCTTTCGTTTACTTTTTATCTTTCGTATTTTTTTTGTCTTGAGATACATTAGAAACCGACAATGCATGCTAAAGTAAACATTGGCTAAAATACATACCTTTATATAAACATATAAGATGCAAAAATCTCTTTTCGTCAAAACCCTTTTTCTGTCACTGCAGATCCACGGATCCCTGTAGGTATACTAGCCGGATCCCTCATGGAAGGGACCGTGAGAACCGTCCTTCTGGATAACAGTTTTTTTTCATGCAATATAAAAACCGTTTTCTTCCTAAAAGAAATGTTTCACTAGAATGTCAAACATTAAGTGAGTCAATTATCATTGTTAATAAACATCTTGTAAAAACGTTAGGTAATCATTGTTTTGCCTGTAACACGTCACATCCTATTAACTCTTCTTTTCTATAGGTCTCGCTATGTCGCATGAGTATGAGTTCAATTTTTCACTCATTTGCGTCTACACCCCTAACATCTCTCTTGAGCCCAACACACCTGGCAATCATGTCCGTGGGTTCAATAATCTCGAAACCCGTCACTTCCATGAAGGACGTATTGTCAACACTCCTCTACAATATGAAGAAGGTATCAATACCTCCTTCCGAACCATAGGACTGGAATGTCTTCTCGAAAGAGGCGACGACCAAACCACACTAGACACGACCAGAAGAAGTTTCATAGGCATAAGTAGGTCGTGTTAGTGCTTTTTAATTCATAAGTAGATTTCACATTATTTGTATTAGTACTCTTAAATCCATCATGATTGTGTGCTTTGTCTCCAACGGTTGACTCGCATTTAATAAAAGCTTTCCCATCGACTATAAGTTTATTTGATGTTTATTTGGATGTTCATGTGTATGCTTTGATTACCTCTTGATTATCGTGGCTTGTTTACGCTACCATATGCCTCCCACAATTACTTCATTAACATCTTAGGATAATTGATGTAAGCCCTAACGAGATTAATAATTTAACTAAGTAATCATTAAATTTTCACTTAATACAGATTTGGGATTAGCTGTGACAAAGCTTTCTGGTAATAATACTTAAAACTGAATCTAGGGTATTTAGCTAAACTAAACGTAGGAAAGAATACGCTTACACGAACAACCAACGAGAAAGATCAGAATCAGTACTTATCTTAAATAGCTAAGAAATTAAGTGAATATAATCTACTTTACTATCGACAGCCTCTTATTTGTCATTTGTTTCCTATATGTGTACGTGTGTGTCTATCGCCTTGGTAATTTTAGTTTTACTTAATCTAAACATCGTGCCAGTCTCTCAGGCTGAAAACCCCCTTGCGTTAGATTAGGTTTAATTAGACTAACTTTAGGATTAAAATACTGATCGATATTTAAGTGTTAATGTTCCACTCTTAATGATCGACACTCTACTTACCAACTAAGCTACACTGATTGGGTATACTGCTCGTTATAAATATAAAACTTGATAATAATAATAATTTACCTATACACAAAGAAACAGATCAAAGAGTCTTCAAGCTCTGATGGGATAGAAGTTTTTCCTCTCCAAGTTATTGAACCTCCTGACCCTCTCCCAGCTTAGAATCCTATTCTAGCTCTACCTATTCCAGTTCAGAAGCCTATCCACAAACTCAAATTTAACCAAGATATAGTGCTAGGCCTGGCAACACACAAAACTTTTATTGCTTTTTGTGAAAAGACCTTTGGGGCTAAAAAACCAAAAGGTTTAGGAGCACCTGGATGCACCCAAGGCAAAGGCAAAAGGAAGATGGTGTAGGATCTCCAACTTAAGCTTTTGTGGTAGGTTATCATGGTATTTGGAAGTTTATGATGACAGTTGTAAAACTTCTTAACTTTTTATTACTGTAATTAATGATTCTAGTATAACAGATAATCTTTTGGAATGATGCAACATTTGATGATAATGTATTGGACTTATGGTAGCAGTTTAAATTGTGTTATTGTCTTTTGAAAATTTGTGTTATTGATTTGTGTTTAGGTTATGGGTTTCTGCAAATTATGGGTTCATGATTTCTGCAAAAACCATGGCCTCATGATTTACATGTTGGTATTTTACATGTTTTCTCCAAATTTGAAGTTTACATGTTTCTGCAAATTTGAGTGAGTCAAAATATCCAAATACCACAAACTGCAAACTTTTGTTTGTTGACCTTCTTGAGTCAAACATATTTGGTAATTCACAAGCAACCATAAATCAAAAACAATAAATTAACAACCAAATTTTTCATTGATATGTTTTTAAGGTTACAACCATTTCATTCATCTAATTAACCAACCAAAATACTAGAAACATACTAAAAACATAGAAAGACCATCATCAAAAACTACTTGACTCCATTTCACTCCAACTTGTTAGAACCACAGTTCTCTTCCTTGTTTTATTTCATTTTCTTGATTTGTTGAAACAAAAGTTCAAGATTTTTAATCATGTTTTCCAAAGCATTAACATCTGCTAACCCGGTATTATCATCCTCTTGATGCCGCTCCTCATCTTGCTCCTCCCCTCATCATCTTACTCCTCCTACTCATCATTTTGCTGCTCCTCCTCATCTTGCTCACCCCCCTCATCATCTTCCTCCTCCTTATTAAGTTTCAAAATCTCATCATAGTAGAAGTCTTATATCCACAGCCAATTTAGAATCTTTCTCCTCGTCCATTCATCTACTTGCCTATATGAACCGTATTCAGTAATGGGTTCATCCCCAAAAGCATCTAGGACTGTGTCAAAAAACAAATGGTTGTCTAACACTTTTTCATACTCTTCTTGATCATTTTGAAAGTAATTTTTCTGCCATTGTTTAAACTTTTCGTTGTTTCTGATTTGTGTGTTTGTGTGTGTTCTTGGGTATCAAAAATCGATCATTCTATCTTTGGTATAAATAAGCGTTCCCAAGTGTTTTAGGCGGCTAAAGTACCAAATTCGCGCAAATTTGTACAGTTACGATTTGTGTAACAAGAGGAACCAAACGGTTTGTGAACTCAGGGATCAAACGCGCCAAAAAAAAGTGAAAAGACGAAAATATCTAGTTGACTAGTCAACATACGAGGAAAGTTAATACTTGTTAGCCAAAACGGGAACGGGTCACGTTTTACAAACTCTGGGACTCTGTACGTCACTAAAACAAAACGGGGGACCAACTGTGAGAACGGGGCGAAGTTTAGGGACGATCCGTGTAATTTACCCATAAAAAATGTATTGAAAAGTGGAGTGATGTGAGATTGTTGGAATGAAAAGTGAGAAGATGGTAAAAGGAGAGAAAAAACTAATGTGACAGGTGAAAAAGTACAAAATCTTGCATCAAGTCCCTATCATGGTTATTTTTCAACCTAATTCTCTAAATGGTCATCGCAGAATGCGCATCTCATGAACTCCACTAAATTGCGCCACTTGTCCATTTACAAGGCCCACATTGCGTCCACAATTGCGCGGCCGTGACTACTCATCCGTTCGCGATTTGGTGATACTTTATTGAAAAGGTAACAAAATCTTACTTTTAGATATTCTTTGATTTTGTTACCTTTCCAATAAAGTATCGATCAATCGGCCGTTAATCTTGAACCGCCGGTTGAGTAGCCGTTGGTTGCGCAATTGTGGAAGTTAATGTGAGCCTTTGTAAATGGACAAGTGGCGCAATTTTAGTTGAGTTGCAGAGATGCGTGATTGTGTATGACCATTTAAAAAATCAGGTTAAAAAATGACCATGATGAGAACTTGATGCAAATTTTTGTACTATTTTTGTATTTTTCTAAAGGGTTTTGGTCGTACAATAGACGTGTACTTTACGAAATGTACCGTTTTGGTACGTGAACTAATTTCCGTTCCATTTTTGTTGTCTACTTTTATGTTTTGTACCATTTTGCACCGCTAAACTTGTTTTACCGAAATCATAATCACTATTGCTGCGTGTGCACGCCCACGTCGATTTCACTAACAAAATAAGTTAAATAATAGGGTTTTGGCCGCTAAATGAATCGTACTTTTTCAAATGTACCGCTTTTGGTGCGTGTATCGTTTTGTCCATTTTATACGTTTCGTCCGCTTTTATCGTTTTCTTCGTTTTCTTACATTTTACCCGCTTTTGTATGTTTTGTTCGTTTTATACGTTTCGTCCCCTTTTATACATTTTTCTTACGATTTCAAACGTTTTACCCCATTTTATCGTTTTCTTATGTTATTATCCGTTTTATACGTTCGTCCGTTTTTACGTTTTATACATTTTTTTCGTTTTAATCTGTTTCTTTACGCTTTTATGTTTCGTTCATTTTTATGTTTTCGTCCATTTTTACGTATTCGTCATTTTTTTGTTCTTGTGTCTTTTTATGTTTTCATCCGCTTTTACGTAAAAAAGAAACCGAAAAAATGGACAAAACGTAAATATACGGACGGCGTAAAATAACGACCAAAACGATAAAATGTATTTAAAACGTAAAAATCGATGAAAACTTAAAAACGGTGAAACAAAAAAAAAGGGATGAAACGTAAAAAGCATTTAAAAAAATGGACGAAAACGTAAAAACAGCGTAACGAAAAATGATGAAAACGTAAAAAGCGATTTAAAACCAAAAAGCAATGAAACGTAAGAAACGGACGAAAACATAAAAAAAGACGAAAAAGTTTAAAAATGGATGAAACGTAAAAAGCGGCGAAAACTTAAAGAGCGGATGAAACGTAAAAAAAAGCGGATGAAAACGTAAAAGCGGACGAAAACATAAAAAACGGATGAACACTTAAAAAGCAGACGAAACGACTGCGGGACGAGATGCAATTTGGACAAACAAGAAGGACGATCTATGTAATTTACTCAAAAATATGCCACATAAGCATTTTGCGGTTTATACATTCCCAACCGGTTCTCAGAAATACGTCGTGTAAAATAGAAACAAAACATAAAAGATGAAATAAAATGAAACGGAAATCAGTTCACGTACCAAAACAGTATATTTTGTAAAGTACACGTTGTTTATTGTATGGCAAAAACCCTTTTCTAAATTGAGTGGTGCGATGGTAGGGGGTCCTAATACATTTGTAATCCTGAAACCAAGAAATCTGTTTCATTAAACAAACCCGGTCACAATAGGCTGCCAAGTGTTACCTCAATTCACAGTTTCAGACTCTTGAAAAACTAGAGTAAACTTTTAGTTCCACACGTATCTATAAATACAATAGTTGAGCATCTTCCGATCAGTTGCAACAATGAAAGCAGTCGTAATAACAACACCAGGAGGGCCAGAAGTGTTGAAGCTACAAGAGGTAGAAGACCCAGTTGTGAAAGAGAATGAAGTATTGATAAAAGTGGAAGCAACTGCTCTTAACAGAGCTGATACGCTTCAAAGACAAGGAAAGTATCCGCCGCCAAAGGGTGAGAGTGACTTTCTTGGTTTGGAATGTTCTGGTGTTGTGGAAAAGCTTGGGAAGACTGTTTCTAGGTGGAAAGTGGGTGATCAGGTATACTTTTCATCTTTTTTTTTTTTTTTTTTTTTTTTTTTTTATGGTGTTTGGTTGGTTGGTTTTAAGGATGTTTGTGGTGTGTCAACTGGTTGTTGGTGACTAGATTTTGTGATTTATACTTACTATTTTACTTAGGCCGGAACAAGGGGGAGTCCCCGGGGCCCGTACATATGCATTTTTGTGGCGTAGTGCTAATTTTTGTGAAAAAAAACCTTGATTTTTCCTAAATGCATCCGGTCTTGAAAAATTGTGTGCCTAACATTTTTTTTTAGATGCACCTGGTCAAATATTGTCATGTTTCCGTCATTTTCATGTACTTTGTGTTTTTTATCACTTTAGTTGTTCTACTATTTTTTCGTTGTCTTAGGTCACTGAATCTGCAAGCTAGACACTTACCAGTCACTATTGAATTGAGTAATGTAAAGTTAGAATTTTTCTAAGTTGAGTAATCTGATATCACGTTTAATATGTTTGGTGAACCAAGTGGAAAAACTACCAGGGGCGACCAAGGGGGTTCCTGGGAACCCCATGGATATTTTTCCGGCAGAGTTTACTTATTAACCCCCCGAACACTACAGTAACCTAAGTGAACTGAAATGCTAAGTGGAATAACCTCTGTATGTATTAAATTGTAGATTATTATGCTGTTGTTGTATGTCAATTTGTGTTTTCTGTGACTTGATGTGTAGAATGATAGTTGGTAATGTTATGTTTAGAGGTTAGGAGCATCGATAAAATTGGACCTCAAATTATGAACCATGAGGGTGTTTGGATTTACTTTTTTGTAGAAAAAAATATGCAATAAGACCAAAAATAACATATAACTTTTCGATCTTATTTATTTTTAATGGGGTTTATATATGCGGTAAGAAAGTAATTCTAGTTTCATCTCAAGTAAGTACCTTAGATAAGCAATTTGGGGGATCCAAGCATTTTAAAGTGCTATTGTTTTCAAATACAGAGTATAAGATATGCAGTTTACCAGGAAAAAAGAAACGCAGTCCCAAACACTCTTATGTGTAGCATCATTATGCCTCAATTTGTAGAATTTGTTATTGTTGCTGAAATTATTTGGTTGATGTTATAGGGTGAGTGCAGTTGCTGATTGCAGCTGAAAGTATGCATGTTTGACGTTTATCAGCTCAAATTTTCTGTGACATTACCAGAATTAAATAGCTGAAACATGAGCATAAGCTTGTTTTATTTAGCAGATTGTGACTTGAACCATTGAAGAAGATGAATACAGCTGTATATTAACCTGCTACGACAACCAACTATTTTTGTTCTTAAAGATAGACATGCCGTCACCCTTCCAGCTTGTACATTAAAAAATATCAGTTGTACTTTGTTTGCATAAAAACCAGTTACATGTTTTGTGTATATATAGGAATCAGTCTGCTGAAAAAATTGCACATTTGACGTTTACAACCCATATAGCTTGTTTGACCCGCCAACCTATTTGACCCGTTTACATAAACAGCTTAAGTTGGTTAAACTATTCTGGTTGGGGTTGAGATTTTCCACAAGATTATATACATGGGTGGTGTTTGGGTTGGGTGACACTGATCCGCCAACTGGACCCAATTGCATCCCATATTGCACCTTGTGTTTGTACTTAAATGATGACTGATGTGTGTGAATGTGAATTTGATTGTGTGTATATGTGATTTGATGTGTATATGATTTTTTTTTATGTTGGGAAAGTTGTATAGATACTGATGTGTAGTTAAACAATATGCAAACATTTAGTTGTTACAAATTTGAATCAGATGTCCTGTCAAGTTAGTAGTGGTTCATGTCTGATAATATGGGAATGCTGAGCTGTAGGTATGTGCTCTTTTAAGTGGTGGAGGATATGCCGAAAAAGTAGCTGTACCTGCTGGTCAAGTTCTCCCTATCCCATCTGGTATTTCTTTGAAAGATGCTGCAAGCTTCCCAGAGGTGGCATGCACCGTTTGGTCAACTGTCTTTATGACAAGCAAGTTATCTCCAGGAGAAACATTTCTGGTAAAGTCAAATGTTTATTTTCTTATGTTTATGAGGCAACAACTGTCCCCCTCTAAATTTTAGCTTTACTCTACAAAAGTGTTGCTATTGAGCTGAAAATATTGCATATTTAATGATCATTTCAGTGTTTAGATTGAAAAGGAGTCCATACTTTCTGGAAACGAGGAATAAGTCCTTGGATGTGTAGCAACATTTTAAAATATATAGACACGTAGTTCTTGGTATGTTTGTTTAGTTTCTTTACTATTGAATGAAACAAGATTTGAATATTGAACTGCTAAAGTGGTTTATCAGGATTATTTAGCTCATAATCCAATCACTTTCTATACACTAGTCTCATTATTTGACCGTAACAGAAGTGAATTACTACTTTGTGCTAATGTTATGTAACTGTTTAGATTTGATAGCACACAATGCTAAATTTGTTACCTAGAAAGTAGGAAGGAGGGCATGATTCCATTAGTGCCCAATAAGAAACCTAGTTTGGGCAGGAAATATTTCTGGTCAATAGTGCAGTTGGCAGACGGCTTTTTCTCTTATACGCTCTCAAACATCTTTGAAATTATAATATTTTCAGATACATGGGGGTTCTAGCGGCATTGGTACATTTTCAATTCAAATGGCCAAATACCTCGGCATTAAAGTCTTTGTCACTGCTGGTAAACTCTCATTTTCAGTTTTTCCTAATCGTACACTCCTGATTTACTGATTTAGTAGCATAATTAAATAGCAATCATAGAACAAGGTTTTATTTATATATGACTATGTAGGGAGTGAGGAAAAGTTAAATGCCTGTAAGGAGCTTGGAGCTGATGTTGGGATCAACTACAAGACTGAAGATTTTGTTGCACGAGTGAAGGAGGAAACAGGGGGCAAAGGTGATATACTCATATACCACTTGGCAATTATGACTTGTGTGTGTGGTTTCTGTCTGAGTCATTGACTTTCCAGATGGTTGTACTTGGTGATACACTGCAAACAGACCATCTTGTAAACACGCACCAATTTTTTTTTTTTTTTTTTTTCAAGAGTTCATCAGATGTAAATGGTTGTATTTTCTGTCTACATTTTTAAAGTTGAGAAATTAATCATTCAAAAATAGTCTTCTTTTACGCATTGTTAGAAGGACATTAGTTAGTTAACAATTAACTTATGAAATAGTATCAATTATTCAGTTTTCCTTCATTAGCGTCTAACACTTGAAGGGACAAACAATAGGGGTTGATGTTATACTGGATAACATCGGTGGATCCTACTTCCAGAAAAACCTAGAAAGCTTAGCTATCGATGGCAGGCTTTTCATCATTGGTTTCATGGGTGGAGTGAAAACAGAAGCAAATATATCATTGTTGCTGGCAAAACGCCTCACTGTTCAAGGTATGTATGCTAAACTATCCTTTCTTGATGCACATGCATTATGCTGTATTATTTGTATTTATTCCAGACTTGCCGGAGGTCTTTCTCCCTTTACCCTCGGGTAGGGGTGTGACTGTCTACATCTCACGTCCCCTATACCTCGCTCCGGCGGGATTGGGTGATGTTGTATTTGTATTTATTCCAGCTTGACTGAAAAGGTTTTATCATATTATCATGTGGTTGTTTCATCTTGGATTATATTCCAAATCTTTGTTAACCTACTAAACCCTGTCTCATCCTGAACATAGCTTTTAGGACCTGTTGATGCTTGATTGTATGTTATTTTAACTCAAAAGATACATAGCTTAATATAGATACTTTGTGGAAGTTTTCAAGACACTTTTTGTCTATATGTTCATTGTTGGTTCATTGTTGGCGCTACAAATTGTTGACTATGTTGATTTATGTTCACATAATTATAGAAGACTAGCATTAGTCAAACGTTGAAGTTTTCATTGGCTGCGGCGTCTTTTCTTTTATTTACGCTTCTATCATCTTCTTATTGTCATAGTTATGAGCTTGGGAAATGAAGAAAAGTGAACTGAGCTATCAAAGTAACAGAACACTTTGGTAGTTTAAGACAGAAGAGTGCCAAATACAATCATTAATTTTTAATTAATTTTATCCGACTAGTCATATTAATGCATCTAAGATCTCAGTTGATTTCTAAAATCATTAATTTTTGCCAACTTTAGTATGCTTTCTGGCAGTCTCTCTACCCTTGGGTAGATGTATGTCTTTCTACATCTTACCTCCCCCATACACCGCCCCATCGGGATTCGGTATTGTTGTTGTTGCTGCTGTTTTTAGTACTTTTTTTGGCATTCCAATGATTAGTTTGTGATGGAAAAAAACCAAAAACAAGCATGGGTGCAATTAATTAGGCTATGATGAACTCTAGTGTTTCATGAACATGACTTTTCTGCCGATCATTTGTAAATACAAATTATGCTAAATGTACCACTATCATATTCTTTCTTGGTTCTTTCATTGTACAGGATGACACATGTTCCTTAACAAATCTGTTTGATACAGGTGCTGGTCTGCGAACAAGAAGTTTGGAAAAGAAAGCTGAAATAGTGAGTGAAGTGGAGAAGAATGTTTGGCCGGCGATTGCACTAGGAAAGGTAAAACCTGTTGTATATAAATACCTGCCTCTATCGGAAGCAGGAGAGGGTCACAAGCTTATGGAAACCAGTGCACATATTGGGAAGATACTCCTACTTGCGTAAATCTCGCCTTCAACCACAAAGTTTGTATGATGCTTTTGGGTACTTGATAGTTTCAACTTCTATTTATTTCTATGTGTATTCTGTGGTACGCTCTGCACTTTAATAATACATGTTATTGCAACAAAACAGTAGACCTCAAAATTGTTTCCAACAATAGATGTTCTTGCTGGTCTGTTTTTGTGGTTCACTTAAACCAATCAAGTGTTATTAGACAAACATACTTTTAATGGTGGAAAATGGCACAAAAAGATACCTAACTTACGGTGTATTTCCGATCAAGGTACTAACTTTTTTTTCTGAAACAAAAAGGCAGCAAAGTTTTTTTTTATAGCCGATTTGGGTTAATTCGTTAAATATCTCATTTAGTCATTAACGACCTTTCGTTAGATATCTTCTACTTGATCCAAGCTTGCATACATTTTATTGAATACCACTTTTTTTTTTTAACTTTCAATGGGTGTTGGGGCCATGGATAATCGGCTAAAAAAGGGAAACCTAAATCGGCTAAAAAAGAAAGTTGTTAATGACCTAACGAGATATTTAACGAATTAACCCAAATCGCCAAAAAAAACTTCGCTGCGTTTTTGTGTCAGAAAAAAGTTAAGTACCTTGATTGGAAATAGACTCTAGGTTGGGTAACTTTTTTTTTGCCATTTGCCCTTTTAATGATGGTTTATAACGAGTGTGAGTAGAAAAACCCAAAAAACAACCAAAAAAAAAATAAAATAAAAAAAATAAATAAAATAAAATAAAATAAAAACTCAAACCGAAATAACCGACCGATGGTTCAGTTATTACTTTTCTAAAAATCGAATATTTTAGTTCGGTTTCGGTTTTTGTCAAAAACCGAACCGAACCAATATTATTATATAATAAATATATTTAATATTATATAAACAAAGGAGTAAGTGAATCAAATTTACAAATTCATATTCATTTTGTGGGTGGATTTCAACATATATGTCTCAACGTTTATATGTGTACTTGACGTGTATGTGTGTTTACTTCACAATATATATAATATATATATATATATATATATATATATATATATATATATATATATATATATATATATATATATATATATATATATATATATATATATATATATTCGACAATGATCATACTATTTGTGTTTGACTTGCTAGTGTGTGTTTCATCTGTATGTGTATCTTGAGATAACATTATTAGGCCTAGATTAAGAGAAAGTAAAGAATAATAACCAATTGTCTTATGTAAAACAAGTTTGTTGGAAAAAATTAGCCATGCTCAAACATAAATGGTTAAAAACCAAAATAACCAAAAAACCGAATCGAAATTGTAGGATATTAGTTTTCACATACACATCAAACCATAACAACAAGGTGGCGTATAAGTGGAATTCTAGAGAGAAAGTTAGAGGTTTAGGAACTTGGTGAGAGAAAGTGAAAGATATTATTATAGCCCAACTTCTACCTTGGGGTAGAGAGTATTTATAGTCTTACATAAATCGCCACACATCGGGTGGATCGGGCATACAGTGGGTAAGACCGTCCAGTCCTCCACGGTGTTACTTAACTAAATACTACTTAACTTAAAAGAACTACGACTACGAGCTTTCTAACGATTACATATACTTGAGGTGACCGACTCTTTAATATATAAATTTCTAATTCTAACAATCTCCCTAAGGGAGGTCACCTCAATCATGTACCAAAATTACATTGAATACAAATAGATATTACATTAACAATTGATCTTGCATTCTTGATGTAGTCTTTGCTCCTAAGCTCGTAGTCATTGATTCTTCACATTGCATGTTTAGTTACTTCAAGTGGAGGTCTTTCTTGATCCACGTGATAATAAATTTGTGCCGACTTTTGAGATCATTAGCAATAAAAATCTCGAGACATCCTTTGTGGAGTTGGTATTATGTGATGTTGTGACTTTAGGACCGACATGCTCACATTCGGATCATGATATCTTCTCATCGTAGTAGCGGAAGCATTTGTTGAATCATGATATTGGCGGCGCAGTAGCGAAGCATGGAGTGAAAATATCGAGTCATTGATGCACTAATCATGATTTCTTTTGAGATGAATGTGTTAAGTGAGCATGCGGCTATGGATTGACCGCTTCATTCGATCACCGCAAGCGTCGGTGTACCGCATACAACAATTAGCAATAATCGCACGAAAGTGTCTTTGATCACTTCGTTGAATTGAGTACACGCCCACGGTTCCCGTTGATCGATACATGTACCGCCGTGATCGAATAATTCGAAGAATTTCCTTGACGGGGTTTCGCAATTGCTCTAGTTGTTCTCAAACCGAACATCTCAAAGAAGACAACACGGGTGAGTGAACCGATGAAGTTTAAGTCCACCGATTGATGAAAAGAGATTTGAAAAACAATCGTGTATTGCTCAATAGAAATTGTTTTGCAATACAACGAAGGTTTTGTTGAAAATCAATTATCAATCATAAAACACCTTTGGTTTGAAAAATGAGTACACGGTCGATGTGCTAAAGAAAAGAGTTTTTATGCACAAAGACCGGTTTTTCAAAGGTATCCGTCAATCCATATCCCGAACGAGATTGATTCAAGAGATTGAATCGCCCCATTGTTTCTGTTCGGTTGTCACATGGTTGATCTATAATAGATCTCACATGCCACCTACCGAAGAGCTTGTATGATGTTGGCTCGAGGCTTTCCATCTTTATTGTGAATATGTAAACACATCACTCGGATGTCCGCAATACCACAAGGATAATGCGTAGGACTCAAGATATAATCTCTTTCCACATTGTGTGAAAGCAGAGTCTTCATTGAAAGTGTCCTAATGAGATTTATTGATGATCTCGTGGCTCTAGACTCAATTTTGTGCATATTTGGATCCCGTCTTGGAGACTGGGAGAGGTCTCCTTCTTCAATATCAACAATCTCTAAGAGAAAGTCGATAGATAATGTCGGTTCCCGTGAGAATGAAACAAGCCCTTTTAAGAGGAACTTGAGTGGTTTGGAAAGTTGAAGTGCATGCGTCCTTTGGGTCCATGACGTCTTGTCTTCAATACCGATGTTACCATCAGTAGCATATGAAGTGAACCCATACCTAAGGACTTCTACACTAACTAGTGGATTGTCCCTGGGTAGATCCCTCCGGTTCTGGCGGATCATGGGAACACATACCTAACCTTATCATCCTTATATCACCATACATAAAGTAAAGTTGGTAGGTCTTTTTGGTATTGTTCATCTGCCATATGGAACCAATTGAAAACCATTTGAAAATCAATTCAGATACTTATGATATATTATCAAAGCATTTTGTACCGAAATTGTTTTTGATATTTTAGAACGAGAACTCCCCTCAACATGTGCATCAAGTATTTAAAGATGTTTTGCACACGGAGGCAAGAGAAAGAATTAACTTCTTTGATTACCATTTTCTAAAGATATCAACATCACTTCCCACATCAAATCAAGTAGATATAGCATTTGGAAGGATGAGGTTTCCATAATTTGCTCCCCTCAATATGTGCCTCGAGGTTTGAAAAGAGTTTTGCACATACTAGAGGGAACTTGCACATTGAGATAAGTTGATCACATTTCAAATCATAGGTTTAAGATAGATGCTCCCCCTCAACATGTGCATGGAAAATTTGAAATCGTTTGTCACATGTGGGAAGGATTTAATGCCAAATAACTTTTTAGTTTAATTGAAATCATTCTCCCCCTCAATCAATGACATAGGTTGTTGATTGAGAGATAGAGATTTTGACAAATAAGTCCTGATGATTATCAAAAATAGAGACCGAGTTATTTTTCAAAGCATTTGGTTTTCAATGAGATAAATGTTTATAGAATCGAGCATGAAATTTGAAAACATGGTAAAACATGGCTCTGTTCTTTCTTTTAAAACCGGTTATTGCACGAAAATGACAATAAACCATTTTTCTCTTTCTCCCAAAAATATTTTTTGATTTTTGGATTCTTTGGATTTTTTTTTTTTTTTTTTTTTTTTATAAAAATTCGAACAACATCTAAAGTCCCGTGTCATTCTTTGAATGACAACATCAAGACCGTAGATATTATCGAATCGAGAGAAACATGACAAAAGACAATATGTTTTTGAAGATATTTGAATTTTGATTTTTATGGATTTTGAAAGTTTTATATTTTTCTATTTGATTTTGAAGGTTTTATAATTTTGTATTTTGATTTTCGAATAGATATATACAAGAGATGATGAAGATAGACCTTTACTCCTCGTCTTCCTCCCGAGGACGTTTGAGTGTTTCGGTTGAAGGCTTTTCAAGCCAAGTCGTGGAAGAATAAACTCAAAGCGTTCTCTTGGAAGAGCTTTTGTGAAGATGTCGGCTAACGATATTGGACCTCACAAAATAGAGTTCCACCACACCTTTTTCCACTTGTTCCCGATGAAATGATGTCGAATGTCGATGTGCTTTGCTCTTGAGTGTTGAACGTTGTTGCATGAGAGCAATAGCACTTTATTATCACAAAGACAGGAGGATTTTGTTGAATTCAAAGCCATAGTCGATAATTGTGATCTCATCCATAAGATTTGAGCACAACAGATGACATGGCTATGTATTCCTTTGTGTAGAGGAAATAGAAGTACTCATTTGCTTCTTTGAAGACCACTCACAAGCTTATCACCCAAAACCGAAAGCACCTCGGGCGTGCTTGACGTGTATCTTGACAACCTACATGATCAAGCATACGCATAGGCCGTTAGTGACATACCGGTGTCCTTGGTGCCAAAGACCCATATTGATGGTTCCTTGGAGATACCGAAGACCCGTTTAAGCGCTTCAAGGTGCTTTTTAGTAGGCTTAGCTCGTATCTAGCACATGCAAACAATGAACAAGATGTCGGTCTACTAGCGTTGAGATACATCGGGGATCCAATCATACTACGATATTTCGTTTGGATCATGATCCCCGAGTGGTCCTCATCTAGTTTGGTTCGGTCAATCATGGGGTGTCAACAGGTCACTTGAATCAAATCCAAATTTCTTTAAAATCTACATTGCATATTTAGATTGATTTATGAAAATCCTCCGGACTTTGTGAAATTTGTAATCCCAAGAAAAATGACATTTGTCCCATCATTGACATTTGAAACTTTGAACTCATTTCATTTGAAAACGATCACATTCCATTGGTGCATCGAGGCAAAAATAATATCATCAACATAAATTTGAACATGAATTAAATGTTTGCACGACTTCGGTGAACAATGTAGGATCAATCGCTCCTTTGATGAATCCGGTTGATAGAAGAAACTTTGATGATGTATCATACCATGCCCTTGGAGCTTGCTTTAAGCCGTAAAGAGCCTTCTTCAAACGATAGGCGTGAGTAGGATGCTCTTGATTCACAAATCCTTCGGGTTAGCGGCGTGAGCGACTTCTTTAGGATCTCCGTTCGGAAAAGCCGTCTTCACATCCATCTAATAGACTACCATGTTCTTACTAGCGAGATTAGCGTGAAGATTACGATTGCCTCGATTCGAGCAACGAGAGCAAAAGATTCTTCAAAGTCAATACCCTCCTCTTGACGGTATCCTTTTGCAACTAATCGAGCCTTGTTCTTCAACACATCACCATGCTCATCAAGTTTCACTTTGAAGATCCATTTAAGAGCAATAATCATAGCACGATGCGGAGGCGGTACTAACTCCCATACATCAAGTCGATCAAACTCATGAATTTCATCTTGCATGGCACCGAACCGACTATCTTCATTCATGGCGGTTTAACATCCTTTGGTTCGATCTTAGATAGTACGGAGTTGAAGAAGCACCATAAGGCATCGGTTGCAAGTTGTTTCGGGTTGATACAGACGAGAGGGATTTCCAATGATGTTGTCTAATGGATGATCGTGAGTCCATTTTCTCGAGGTGTTCATGTGGCGGTTGTTGAGGCGAGGTAGGCGAGTCGATGTCTCCAAGAAGATGGTTCGATGATGATTCGGGAGTAGCAAATATGTTTTCAAATGGAGCATCTTGAGAGTAGCAAAGGGATTAACTTCATCATTAATGCGAAACATTTCCATGATGTACATTTGAAGAATGATGATTTGTTGATGAGATCAAGGATCGGCGACAGTGCTTCTTGACTTAAAGATATTGAGGCCAAGGATTGACTTCATTCACGGAATATGAGCATCCTCTCGTTGTAGGGATCAACACCTCATTAGTAATTGAATCATACAGTTCATCAAACATAGGATCAAACAATTTCTTTAAATCATCTTCGGATGGAGGTACATATGGAGTTTCTTGAGAGAGTTTGGAACAAGGATGAACCAATGGGACTGTTTTGAAGTGCGGGTCTGAATTGGAGTGTCCGGAGCCATTTGACCGTCGACTCATCAAACGTAACGTGAATTGTTTCCATGATATTTCGGGTTCTTTTGTTGTAGATTCGGTATCCCTTTTGTTTGATGCATATCCTACAAATACTCCAATGTCGACTTTAGCCCTAAGTTTGCCTAAGTCTTGACCTCATTAGTTGGATAGCACAATGCACCAAACACACGAAGGAAAGATAGATTAGGTTTTCTGTTGTGGACAAGTTCATATGGAGTTTTTCATGAGCAGTGTGAATCGTGGAACGATTTTGTGTGTAGCATGCGGTGGCAATTGCTTGACCCGGAGAAACATTGGAACCTTTGAGTAGATCGGCATTATTCTAGCGGCTTCAACAAGAGTACGATTTGTCTTTTAACTACACCGTTCTGTTGAGGGGTTCGTGGAACACTTCTTTGATGGTCGATTCCAACGCTTTCATAGAATTCACTAAGTTGTTTGTTGACAAACTCGGTTCCATTGTCATTACGATAATTCGGCGGTTTGTTTAGTCTAACTCGCAATTTGTTTGATGAGTTTGATGATGATATCGAGTTTCATCCTTTGTCCTTAAGAACTTGACCGGGTGAATCTAGAGTAATCATCAACCACAACTAACACATATTTCTTCCCAAAGATATTCTGCACCTCATTGGTCCACATAAATCCATATGAATCATATGAAGAACTTACGTGACGAGTTAGTAGGTTTGGGTTTATGGGCATACTTCTTGCTTTTCCCAATTGACATCTTGAACAAAGATGATCCTTTTCATACTTTAGTCTAGGTAAACCTACAACTAAGTCCTTTACGGAAAGATCGTTGATAGTGCCGGTTCAAGTGATTGAGACGACGATGCCATAACCATGACTTTGTTTTGAAAACTTTGATAACAAGCAGATTGGAGAAGCCCTCATCATGTCATCGATAGAGATGGTGTAAAGATTTGAGCCACGAGTTCCTTTTAACAGTTCCTTACCATTAAGATCTCTAACAAAGCGGTATGTTTTAGAAGGCTACTTCTAGATCGAATCACGAAATTGACCAACGAGAAGTTATGACCCAAACCTTCCACATAGTAAACTCTAGAGATGACACTATCACCAACAACATAATCTCCATAACCCATAATAGCACCAAAATGATCATTACCAAATCTAATAGTCCCGATGAATTTGCTTACGAGTTCATGAGCGACCGGTCTCCAGGTCATATGCTTGGAGCGACTGAGTCCGGTACCACGAGCGATTTGAACGATCTGCGGTTGAACATAGACAAGAATGGATAATCGGATAATTGGGATCCCATGCAAGAATGGGTTCCATTTGGTTAGTAACAATGTTTGGAACACCCACATCGAAATAGAAGCATTCATATCGTAGTGAGGCTATGGAATCATTGTGAATAGATGCGAGTACTAGTGTGCATATAGCCACATTCACTGTGTGATCACTTCTTAAAGGAATAGTTCTACCGGTAGGCATCCATTTTCTAGTGGGCATTATCGATTAGTCTTATGACCAACGGTATCCAATAAAGCCTATTTTCTTGAATGTTCTTCCTGTGGGTTTCCTTTGTTTTCTAACTTTCTTCGTTTTGCCTTTTAGCCTTCTTAGCATGAATTTTAGCATTAACAATATTAATGGACAATTAACATCATTAGCGAAACATTAACACCACATTCATGATTAGAAACCGAATTCAGCGGACATCGGTACAAGGTTTGCAAATAGTATCGAAATCGAATTAATTACGATCGCCTATGGCTAATACTAGAATCAACACGATTCGTTTTATTCGATTCAAACTTAAAGTTCCTAGATTGTTCTTCTCTTTTCGGTGCACATTCTTAGCTTGCGAGGTCCTATCATTCCTTGTATTGTCTTGAGACTTTGACTGCTCCCTTTAATGTCATGATTACTCTGTAGGGAATGGGAACATTAGTTGGTTTACTACTCTTTGCATCACTGTTTAGATGTCTTTGGGATCTGAACTACATGCAGGTGCACTAAGGTTCACTTTCTTAAAACTAGAGTCTTGAGATTTGTACTCTAGAAGGCACACTTGAGTTCTCTTTCTTAGCATTGATGGATCCGAATCGAACTACTTAAAGGCACACTAGCATTGATGGATCGGAATCGAACTACTTAAAGGCACACTACGGTTCACATTCAAAACATTGGGAATCGAATGCATATCATACTTGGCATTAGGCATCGAGCATGGAATCAAAGGATTAACTCTCTCACCTAATGACTTTGGGCATATTGTGATCAAGCATTCTAAGATTTCTTGAGATCGTTTGGCATATAAGCATGCATGTCCAATTGCATTATCATGAGGTTTCTCTAGCTTATCATCTTCAACAATCTCACGCAGACATTCTAGGCAATCCTTAAGGGATGAGAAGTATGTTTGAATAGCGAGTTTGTTGTTCCTTAGATGAGGAGGGACATATGTCACAGATAAAGCATATTTATTACAAGAGTGAACCTTTGATACAACATTCTCCCCATTGGTCATTGGCATTTTCCTTTTACGACTCTTGATTCTCAATTTCCTTTTGCAATGAAGCTATTTGTTCGTTGTTTTGTTACAGTGACTTTAATTGATTCAAATAACTCATTGAAATGACGTTTAACCTTTTCATTTTCTTCTAGAAAACTTTCGTTTTCCTTTTGTAAAGCATTTACTAGGTTTTGAAGATGAAACGTTTGAGAATTCGAGAATCTAAAGGAGGAGGCATTTGGGAGCTGTCATATTGTTCGTTTGACCCTTTAGTTGAGAGATTTGGGCTTTTAACTTTCGATTGTGTTGCACCGAGCTTGAATCATTCATCACGTTTGTTAATTTGAAAAGCGCATCAAACTCGGAGCATCGATGATGTCTTGATATTTGAAGTTTTGACATTTTCTTTAAGATGTTGATATTTTAGTTGTAGATTAAAATACTCAACTTCTAGTTTAGAAAATGTTTAACCAAATTGTCGTGATCATCCGGTTCAATTTTCTCGTTTAGTTTAGAATTAGATTTTCAAGCTCAATGACACGATCATGGGATACTTTCGAGAACAATGATAGTTCATGAAATTTGGAAGCATTAATAGAGCATTTTGAAACAACGAAAAAATATCTTGAGCAACACATTCGGTAATAAGAGTCTCATTTAAGGTATGCAAGTTCTTCCTCTCAATCTCATTATATTTTAGTGCGCTCATAATCACTAACTTCAACTACCATTGCATCAAATTCCTTTTCCATTCCCTTGATATCGGTTTCTATCCCTTTTAAGACTCTCAGTGATCTTTCGAAGTTTAAAGAAAGGCATGACCTCGGTTAAATAACATTCTTTCATTTGCTCAAAACCCCTTTCTCCTTCCGTTATACCAGTGGGTGTGATCCTTTTCTTGCAAGTTTTCTCAAAATCAACAAATAGTTGAAATATAACATATTGGCTAATTAAGGTCTTGCTTTTAGTGGCAATTTTTCTAGGAACAAGATGCATTGGTGTATTAGGAGGATACACAATCGCTCTAGGCATTTTCCAAAAGGGGGGGTTTGTTTCAACAATATTTTCACTTTACGCTTATCTAAATCCTTTTCCGAACACTTGTTCGGGAGTCAACAATGTCCGAGGCTTAAACATGTTCAAGGAAATCCAGTTTTCCTTCTTGTAGTCATGGGAGTGATAATTATTTTTCTCTTTGCATTTAGGGTTATCTAATTTTTGTTCATCCTTTCCCTTGTGACTTCATCGATTTCTTATCTTCCTCGATTGCACTCAACGCAACTAGGTTTCTGTCTAGGTTTAAGAATCTCATTTCCATCATAGATCACACTTTGAGTTGCTTTTGCAATCTTTCCGTACTCGGGGTTGGGTTTATCTATAATGGGAACACTATGCTTATCGCTAGAACTCTATGTTTAGTGACCATGTGAGATCTGAATGGTGTTTCCTTGTACGTACAACTTGTTTTCAAGCTTGTTTTCAAAGTTTCAGATTAGAAAAGTCTCTCAAGAGTTTTGATTCCTTTGCATTAAATTCTTGCTAAGCATTTTCACATTTTCTTGAAGTTCTTGTTTTGCTTAGTTGTTTTAGAAAGTTTTTCTTGCAAGGAATTTAATTCTTGTTTCAATACTTCTTCTAAAGTTACTTTTTCTAATGATTTGTATGTACTTGGTCATCCATTTCACCTTCACGGTGGTCAACTCAAATTTTGCGTTGTTCATAAATAGCAACACGTTCTTTATAGACATTTAGTTCGAAATTACGAGAATCATCGAGGCACATGCGGTGTATTCATCAAAAACATAGTCATTGTTGATGCGAAGATGCATCACTAGGTACACCTTCACTTTCACTTTGTTTCACGTATTGATCATATGGGATAATATCGATATTACCCATATTTTCAACATTGATTCAATAGTTTCGGTTGATTGTACTTTGTCATGCATCATTGCACATCGGCGATTATCGTATAGTTTTAATACCTCCGAGATGAGTTTGTCTTGGGATGGACCAACATAGTGGTGAAGAAGAGACCTTGGGAGAAACCATTGGAGAAATGCTAGCCATAAAATTGTGTGTCGAGGTCCATCATCCACATCAGTCGATGCATCACAATCGGCGACTTGAAAGGCATTCGATGATTGTGACCTATCTCACGAATAGGCCGCTCATCTACATCTCGCATCATAGGTCTTGGCATTGCCCTCGACAAGAAGCAACAATTCCTCTTCATCCAAAGCGGTACCATTGTCACGAGCTTGTGCCAGTGACATCTTATCTCGAAGTAATCGGCGATTCGTGGATGCTTTGAGATGTGCGGTTCCTTGCAATGTGTCCCTCACCACCATGTTATAACATTTGATTGGCTTAGCTTGACCTTGGTTACCATTCCTTCCTCGATTCGGTTGCCAACATAACCTCTCCCGACTCCACCTCTTCCCCGATCATCTGTCTTTCCTAAGCGGTTGCACCACGATCCTTCCATCTTTAACATGGCTTGATTGTGTGGGTTAGATCTTTATTACGAGGTTGTTGTTGGTTTGTGGGAGAGAATTCATGTTTTGACTAATCGGAAGAGCTAGTTGATTAATGAAGTTACCACGTGTGCATCGGCATCGACTTGTTTGAACATAGGATCGGGAATGAGTTTGTGATTACCATTGCCCAAGGGTATGACTTGTGATGCTTTGGTTGTGATTCGATGTTTGAGTAGAAGGCGGTTGAGTCATTAGGCGAGCTTGTCTCTCCACGTTGGTTTTGAATCGATTGAGAATCAATTTTTCAAACATGGCATGTCTCTCATTACGAAGGAGGAAGGCATAGAGTTGCTCATAGTTTGTATTCTTCAATCCTTTAGTGAGCTTCACAAGGTGACAAACTTGTGCCATTCGAGTTCATGTTGTTCACAAATTTTGAGTTCAAATGAATGTTAGGCATAGTCATTCGATGTTCCTCATGTCATTCACTAACTTATGAAATCTCACATAGTACTCATAGACATTCTCATCGGTTTCATCTTGAAGTGTTCAAATTGGTCATAGAGTTGGGATTCTTTGTCTTCCATAGTTAATTCGAACCGAGAGAAGCATCTTAACATTATCCCAAACCGCCTTTGCATCGGTGTTATGGTTGATCGACTTGTAGATGTCTTTAGGAAGACCTTGAAGAACAATGTTTGAAGCCACGATATCTCGCATCGAATCTCTTTTTATCCTTATCATCAAGCTCATCATACATCTTAGGTCTGTCCATTCCATAAACAGAGTACCATCTTCATTAGTATCAAGTATTTCTCTAGTTGTCTCAACTCGATATGGTCCTTCATCAATGGATTTGAGAATGTTGACACCATTTTCCTTTCAAGGCGAGACAATCGATTCGTTGAGCCCAAGAATCGTAGTCGATTCTGTCAAGCATGGGTGGGCGAGTATCGGACCCACCGCTGAACATCCTCGGCAACAATGGAGATGATAGTAGGAACGTTGGTAGACATGTTAACAGTTATGCGTGATTTTATAACTCTATGATTAAACCGGAAATAGATTCTTTCACGGATTTTACTAAATCAAGAGACAACCGTAAACAATCACCCAAGTCGCTGAAGAAAATGCACCAAGTCGCTAACACTTAATTAGCTACACCACTAAGTCGCTAGAGTCCCAAGTCGCTAGACAAATGCAAGTCGCTAAGTAGTAACTCGCTAAGCCTCAAGTCGCTAGCAAAATTTTGGCGACAATTAGCTACTCAAGTCGCTAAAGAGCAACTCGCTCTGCACTCAAGTCGCTACCACTGTCGCTACCGTGGTGGAGATTCCACTACTTGTCTTTGTAACTCGCTAGATCTAAGTCGCTAGGTCAAAAGCGTAACTCGCTACAAATTTGTAAAGCAAGTCGCTCTGAAGAAAGTAATCCGTGAGTTAAGTCGCTAGCAAGAAAAACCACATAAACATCACTTTTCAATCCAAAACAACCCAACCAAGATGATTCAAGCTTACCAAATGAAAACCTACACACTTGTGATGATTCTAAACATAAAAGTACTAACAAAATCCAAACTTTAACACAAGAAATCAACCAAATGATGCAAAACCACTAAACTTTTTCAAACTCAAAACCACCTAAAACCACTAGAAATCCAAAGATGTGCAAGATATGATCTAACCATGGCTCTTGATACCAATTGTAGGATATTAGTTTTCACATACACATCAAACCATAACAACAAGGTGGCGTATAAGTGGTGACACACGGTAAATTTTCACAAAATTTAACCGATAATTAGTAATTTATTATTACTAAGCATGAGTCATGAAGCATGCATAAGCTTTGCCTGATCATTTGAGTAGATAACTCGCGTACAATAGATAATTTCACCACTCTTGCATTCATATCATTTCATGAATATTTCATTTTGTCTTATGATTTAAATTGTAAGACGAGAGGTTATCTCGTTTTCCCCAGTGACCGACACTGCACGCGTACCGACACTATGATAAGGACTTGATAAAACAAATGACAAACTCCCGTAATGAAAAATATTACAAAAATAATAATATCTCCGATACGTAACCATAAGATACTACATTATAAAAGTTATCAAACAATGATGCTTCGGTCACAATTTAATATCACGGGACACAAAATATTTAACACACTTTCACTTGAGCAATAACTTTTATAAGACTCAAATACAACTTATATATAAGTATAATGTATATGCTTACCTTTCCAAGTTTACACAATAAGTAAATACATCTAATTTACTTACACAATAAACAAATGAATACATAAAATAAAAAGTGAGATAAAATCTCTTTGTCTTTCTCTCCCATTCACGACAAAACAAGAACCAAGAAACCAGAGAAGATATCATATCCATCTTCAACCTCTAGACTTGTACTCCCTAGGTAGGTCGAATCTTCCCAAAAGAGATAATCCAACATGCCTAATCCTTCATATCCTCATCTCTCTTACCATATTCATGAAAGTTCTTGTTTCACAAATCTCTCTTTGATACTCTTGCTACTACACGTCAGAATCCAAGGGAAATCAAAGCAAAATCATCCAAGGAATCATATCTTCACACATATTTAGCTTGAGCCAAAAGTCCAAGATGTTCTTAGCTTTTGAAGATAGCCGAATTTGGCTTCAAACCAAGACCAAAGGAAGAAAGATAACCAAACTCCTCCCCAATATACTCCTATATCTCTAGTCGAATTGCAAAAGCTCCAAACTCGCTTTCAAATCAAGTTTTACCAAAACTAGGGTTTGTGAAAGTTAGGGTTTTCAAAAATTGATTTGGGGTTTTGCAATTGGAGGTGTGTAGAGCTAATTCAAGTCTCATTTGGTCCGAAACCACGAAGCCATTCTCGTCCTCACGCATCACCTTTGAGTTGAGGTTATGAACTTTCCTTGTTGTAATATTCTTTTGTTGTTGTTATGTGGTTAAGTTAATAACTTGTACTAAAATGATATTATAAAGTTTTACCGTGTTTAGTTTCTTTAATTTTTTCATGTCGAAAATAATTTGTCACTTGAATGTGTGTTGGGTTTTGTCGAGAGTTTGAAACAAGAAAAATTAGAAGTTGAGTCTTTTGATATTGTTATGTTGATCTTGAGTCTTGTCGAATTGCATAACCAAGATTAGATAGATTGAGTTTTGCAAGTTATACTCTTAGTATTAGTAAACAATCTTGATAACATGAACTCGTGTGGTCTTTTGCAC
Source organism: Chrysanthemum lavandulifolium (assembly GCA_022545495.1). Lineage (NCBI taxonomy): Eukaryota > Viridiplantae > Streptophyta > Magnoliopsida > Asterales > Asteraceae > Chrysanthemum > Chrysanthemum lavandulifolium. The sequence goes on from CM040241.1 coordinate 177,593,043, forward strand.
TAGAGTCCGCTTTGGTTTTCTATCGAGATTAGGGAACAAAAATAAGGCATACGAGTTAAGTTGTGAAGCCTACTAGTAACCCATGTCGATGCTCACATTTTCAAGTCGACCCTTATGTCATTTTAAAGTATGTCGAACTTGATTTTTACCTTGTTTAAACATGAAAAACATGCTAGTGTCTCATTGTCTTGTTGACTCAAATCTTAGAAGTGAACCTTGTGTCTAAGTTTCTATGAACGCCTAGGAGAACTCAAGTCGAATGTGCATGGTTACTAAAACATTTTCGAGTAGCCCATGGTTGTGTCAAAGTCCATAAGAGTAGACGAGATTGAGACCAAGTTGAAGTAGTACTCAACTTATACATGGTCTCATCACTCACTTGCTCACTTCCTAGTTTTTGATGTTAGCCAACCTTGTTCGAAACCAACGACTCGAACTATGATGCCCACGTTAAACTTATAAGACAACTTGTGAACTTGAAATAAAACATGGAAAAGTATTGTTCTAAACTCATATTATCAAGTTAGTATTAGAATGAACTTGGGCCTAAGCCCTTTTCTCTTCTTTCTCTCGTTACACCAACACGTTGGGCCAAGCCCAACACTTGATACCATGTTGCAATTTAAATTGGGCCGCAACCCATAGTCTTTTATTTTTAAAAAACGTGAGTGAACCGAATGAGGTGATACCCGGGAAACTTATCGGACAACAAACACTAAAACCCGTCTCCATCAATTCTTTCTTTCCACTTCGCATGCATCGCCTTAACGCCATTCGTGTACACTAGTAGTAACTTAACGAAATAATATACAAAGGTTGGACATGAACAACTAATGTAAGAACATGATTCATTTAATAAAGATTACGTCAAAATTTAGCATTGATGTGTAAACAAATGTACGTCAAGTAAACGTCACGCTTAGAACTTTATATATTAAAGACAAGTTTTGATAAATAACTAAAGACCACAATGTCATTTCATTATATATTAAAATTGAAAGTTTTCAAACTTAACATAAACATTTTCTAAAGGTAATTAGAAAATAAATCAATTAGTTATAAATTTTGACAATACCATTTTGTGTCAACTTAAATAAGTATATACACATTTATATACTTACTAGTGGAAATGTTGTAATTATTATTCATATCAAACTTTGGATTATAAAACCCTATTAACGTCAATATAAAAAGTATATACACTTTGTATACTTACTAGTAAAACCATATTAACAATTTTTACAAACTTACGCTTAGTATTAATACAAATATATTGAACCACTTTAAGTAAGTGATACTTAAAACAATGAACTAAAACATTGCCCTCCTTATCTAGGTCGCGTGTCGGTGCCGCATCACAACATTCACTAGATCCCACATTTGGATTGCACATTTGCTAAGGTGAGTTTTCATAGCCCTCTTTACTTGATAAACTGCTTTATACACTTTGGGGTGAGAAATATGCAAAACCTTTTATGGACCAAAACTATTACATGATTACTATTACGTGGTTTAGCCTAAGCCCTTATGTCCCTAGAGAATGCCCTTTTCATGAACCGTCAATTCCCCATTGGGAAACGCGAATGTTATAAATAGATCTATTGAGGGTGACTCCTCCGCTCGGTTGGCCATGCTTAGGCCAAGGCGAAACGTATACCATGTCGGAACCGAGTGTTGAGGACAAAACACTCGCTATGGGCCCCTATATTGTATGACATCTTTTAGCATACGAAACCGTCGTAGTATCGGTTGCATGAACTTAGAGCTAACGTAATAGACTTTCATCCATATATCATTATATTCGTTGTAATGATTATATGACTTTGCTTATGGTCCAAACTTACTATTTTAACTTAAACCTATGAACTCACCACTTTTAGTGACCTTTTAGCATATTTTCTCGTGTGTTTAGTTGTGATCAATGGATGCAAGGCAAGAGGCGGAGAAATGGTCGTAGTAATTTTTAAAGAAGTGTTTTACACAAAATGATGTTTTACTTTGGGACCACTAAAATTATGGGATGTGCCCATTTATCTAAACAATGTTGTAAGATAATGTTTTAAAATATTTTATGAAGTTAAACGGAGTATGTATTCCGCTCTTTATTACTTGTGTTACGATTCACCAATCCCGTAACGCCCCGAATAACACGTATGCTTCCGCTAAACAAAATTTGGGGTGTTACAGATTGGCATCAGAGCCTAAGTTATAGAGAACTAGGTACATATAAATCCTAAACTATAACTACTTTTCACAAAAACATCATACTACGACCTCCGATTTCCGCTTGCCTTACTTGCCATTTTACTTAGAATTCATTTAAATAGGATTACATGTTTTATTTCCTATTTACTTATGCACTATTTCATATTCATCATGAGCATATTTTTCCACATACTTACACATATGCACCGCCTTGTCACGCACCATGCCTTCACTCACCTTCCTCACGATGTTCGGGAGGACATCCTACTAGCTCACTCACCTACCATCCGTCGCCTTGCACACTTAGCCACCGATCCGTATATTCAGCCACACTAGCAATTCACCCGGTTATTGCACCTACTCCATCTATACCTACCCTTACCACCACTCCATCGCCTTTGTTGACGCCAGCAGCGAAACCCCGTATGATTGTGAGAGTACCGGATATCGAGAGCGGTATTCATTTGTGCCCGCACTAGCTTCTCGGATGACCCGCCCGCTATATGGGTCCTTCTACTACTTGAGTCATCGACACCATCATCCACCGAGTCACCACCTCATCGAGACTCCGAGATCTACCGATTCCTACTCAGAGGAAGACCCGAAGAAGATCCGGAAGAGGATCCTGAGGAGGAACTACCGGAGCCTATGCCGATTGAGAGTGTTCCCGGATATGTTAGCACAGCAGCAGATATGAGTACACAGGGTCCGGAGATTGTCCATAGTATTCAGGAGCTAGGACAGAGCTCCAGGATGGCTCAGATATTGAGCGAGGACATGGACATTGATGCACCAGTTAGATTAGGACAGAGGGTCGCTTTCCTCCACATCGGGAGGAGAGTAGTGAGGTTACTTGAGGATATTGATTGCTTGATCGCCTGTACCACATATCGCTAGTCCGAGCTACAGTCCATCATCACCTTCATTCATACCATCTGCAGCAGACATGGAGCGCCTTGCTCGCGCCACTAGACGACTTGAGACCATTGAGGAAGCCGCACCGGTTGAGACACGACGGAGCTGATCTATCGGATCTCCGGATGGTGATCTAACCTCACCGAGAGGATGTTTATTCGCTTAGACTCTCATGAGACTCTACTAGGAGTCCATACCGATCGCCTAGAGAGTCGATCCAACACGCTTGCAAGCTTGCGAGCGCGTGTTGAGGGTTTAGACCGAGTTACCGATGTGTTGTTTGAGAGCATGGAGCTCGAGAGACACGAGAGGATTCGACCGGGTTTTAGGGTTGAGGCTCGTGTCGAGGATGTCGAGAGTTGGACAACAGAGCACGAGCCTTGGGCGCAGGTCAAGCCCGGATGCACGGACGACTAGAGGAGCTAGAGCGCATCCGGTGGATGGCTAGAGATACTACCGCCAGAAGGATGGCAGAGGACCACAGATTTAGAGTCCATGTTAGCATCTCGGATGAGACGATCACGAGTTTGGAGGATACGCAATGAGAGTTGATTGCTACCATTGAGCGACTCCGCATCGAGCGTGGACATCCTTAGATAGGACTTCGTGATGTATCACACTAAACCGGATTTATAACGCTTAGTGTTAGCTATTACTCTTGTACTTCGGTTGTATTTCCGTTGTATTTCCGTTGTATTCCATCTAGTATCTCATCATGTACTTTAGGAACCTTGTAACCAAAATTCTATCTATGTCAGACTTATTTTCCTATCCAATTGTCTTTTCTTTTATAGATTGCTCATATGATCTATCTACGATAACCACACTATTACTTGGCACTTACCTTGACTAAAAGGTTATATATCTCATCACCTTTCTTACTGCAGAAATGCCGCCAAAACGAAGATCAAAACGTACCAACCCTGGTGGAGCTTCCAATGCTCCAATTCCAGCGAGAGTCACTCGCAACCAAGCTGCAAACGCTGCTATTCCAAACAGAGTCACACGCGATCAGACTGCTGAAGCCACTACTCCTGTTAGGGCTACTCCAATCCAACCTACCATGAATCAAGCTATGATAGACCAACTAGTCAATGATCGAGTGAACGCCGCTTTAGCCGCAAAGAAACCACTCGCCTACTAATGCCGGAACTTCGAGACCACCCACCCACAACCGCACTTGTACTTACCAAGACTTTCGTAAGATCATGACCGGAGGTTTTAGTGGAACCGGGGAGCCGCTTGGTCCGACTAGATGGATCGAAAAGCTCGAGACCGTGTTCAATTTGCAATTGTGAGGAAGAGTCTAAGGTTAAGCACGCATCATGACCGGAGGTTTTAGTGGAACGAAGGAGCTGTCGGTCGACTAGATGGATCGAAAAGCTCGAGACCGTGTTCAATTTGCAATTGTGAAGAAGAGTCTAAGGTTAAGCACGCATCATTCACTTTCACGATGCCGCCTTGACCGGTGGAACAATTTTCTCAAATCGCTAGTATCGATGTTGCCTATGCCATGCCATGGGAGAGCTTCAAGGAGATGGTACTTCGAAAGTACTGTCCTCGTAATGAGATCAAGAAACTCGAGCATGAGTTTTGGAACCTCAAAGTTCAAGGCACCAATATGGCTGCTTATAATCAGCGATTTCAAGAACTAGCCTTGTTGTGTCCTGAAATGGTTCCCACTGAGACCCGATTGTTAGAGAGATACATCGGAGGACTGCCCCAACCTATCAAGGGCAATGTCACCACTTCTAAGGCTGCTGATCTTCATGAAACCATCGAAGTAGCCAACAAACTCATGGACCAAGTGATTGAGGATTCCATGGATAAAGTGGATGACAATAAGAGGAAATGGGATGACCACTCCGGTTACAACAACAATGGGTACCGTGGCGAAGAATAAAGGAAACCACAACAACAATCAAAACAAAAGGCAAAATGTTGCTAGAGCATATGCACTGGGATTGAGGAAAGGAAACCGTGACGCAGGATCGCACCATCGTAAACCGATGCACTCGCATCACAAGGGACATGTCAGACAAGTCAAGTGTCAGAATCGCGAAAATCGGACACTTAACCAGAACCGCAGTCCAAGTCATTGGCAACAGCTCAAACAACCCCACTCAGACCCAAAAGTCGGTATAACTTGCTTTGGTTGTGGTGAAAAGGGCATTATAAGAATGAATGCCGAAAGACCAGAACCAAGGAAACCGAGGAAATCCGTGAAGCCATGGAAATGGCGTGATTCGTGGTAATGTTGGACAACCGAGTAATCGTGGAAATGGCGAAGGAGCTCGTGGGAGAGTCTATGTCGTAACCAAAGTGGAAGCTCGGGAAGACCCGAATGTTGTGACGGGTACGCTCCTTATAAATAACCGTTATGCATCCATATTGTTTGATACGGAGCCGATAGGAGTTTTGTTTCTAATGCATTTAGTCCACTACTCGATATTGCCCCAACCGCATTAGGAAATGCATACAATGTGGAACTAGCTAACGGTAACGTAGAAAGGGTAGATACCATCATAAGAGGTTGCACCTTAACTGTTAAACCACCCATTCAATATCGACTTGATACCGTAGCATTGGGTAGTTTCGATGTCATCGTCGGAATGGATTGGTTAGCAAAATATCATGCTGCAATCATTTGTGACGAAAAGCTCGTTCAAGTACCCTATGGAAATGAAGTTCTAACAATAGAAGGGGACCGGAGTGACAGAAGAAACGCTTCAAGATTGCATGTCATTTCTCGTACCAAGGTGTTGAGGTGTATCGAAGAAGGATGTCACATCTTCCTAGCACAGGTCACCGGAAAGGACGAGAAAGAAAAGGAAGAAAAACGTCTAGAAGACGTACCAATAGTGAGAGAATTTCCTGAAGTCTTTCCTGAAGACTTGCCAGACTCCTCCGACCCGACAGTTGAATTTCGATCGATTTAGTGCCCGGCGCCGCACCGTGGCAAGAGCACCTTATCGATTAGCTCCAACGTAACTCCGTGAGTTATCAAACCAATTGTCGGAACTTGCGGAAAAAGGGTTCATTAGACCGAGCTCATCACCATGGGGAGCACCAGTCCTATTCGTCAAGAAGAAGGACGGAACTTTCAGAATGTGCATCGACTATCGCGAGTTGAATAAACTAACCATTAAGAACCGCTACCCACTACCGAGGATCGATGACTTATTCGATCAACTTCAAGGTTCAAGTGTTTATTCAAAAATCGACTTAAGGTCCGGATACCATCAACTAAGAGTTCGGGAAGAAGACATTCCCAAAACTGCCTTCAGAACTCGTTACGGACATTATGAGTTCCAAGTCATGCCTTTTGGGTTAACCAACGCACCAGCTGTGTTCATGGACCTCATGAACCGAGTGTGTAAACCCTACTTGGATAAATTTGTGATCGTATTCATTGACGATATCCTAATTTATTCCAAGAGTGTGAAAGAACACGAAGAGCATCTTAGATTGATCTTGGAATTGTTGAAGAAGGAAGAACTGTATGCAAAGTTCTCGAAGTGTGAGTTTTGGATATCGACTGTGCAATTCCTAGGTCATGTAATCGACAGTCAGGGTATTCATGTAGATCCCGCTAAGATCGAGTCAATAAAGGATTGGGCGACACCCACAACTCCTACTGAAATACGCCAATTCTTAGGACTCGCTGGATACTACAGAAGATTCATTGAAGGTTTCTCAAAGATTGCCAAATCTTTAACCAAGCTAACCCAGAAAAACACCAAGTTTGACTGGGGAGAAAAAGAAGAAGAAGCTTTTCAACTCCTTAAAGAAAAGTTGTGTAGTGCACCTATTCTGGCCTTACCAAGGTAGTGAAGACTTTGTTGTTTATTGCGACGCTCACACAAGGGGCTAGGAGCGGTGTTAATGCAAAGAGAGAAGGTGATAGCATACGCCTCGCCAACTAAAGACACATGAGAAGAACTACACGACACACGATTTGGAGTTAGGATCGCTTGTGTTTGCACTCGAATTTGGAGACATTATTTATATGGCACAAAGTGTGTCGATACACCGATCACAAGAGCCTACAACACATTTTGGATCAAAAGAACTAAACATGAGACAACGCCGATGGTTGGAATTACTCGGTGATTACGATCATGCGAGATTCGTTACCATCCGGGTAAAGCGAATGTAGTTGCTGATGCTCTGAGTAGAAAAGAGCGACCAAAACCTCTTAGAGTCAGATCCTTGGGTATGACAATTAGTTCACCTCTTCCAACCAAGATTCTTGAGGCTCAATTGGAAGCACTCAAGGAGGAAAATCGTCCGAATGAGAACCTTTACGGAATGCCAGAAAGCGAAAATGGATTCGTAAAAAGGTCGGATGGAATTTTGTGTTTCAAAGAGCGAAGTTGGATACCACTCTACGGAGGAATTCGCGACATTATTATGCACGAATCCCACAAGTCTAAATACTCCATCCACCCAGGATCCGACAAAATGTATCTCGATCTGAAGAAATTGTACTGGTGGCCAAACATGAAAGCCGACATTGCAACATATGTCAGCCGATGTTTAACCTGTTCAAAGGTTAAAGCTGAACATCAGAGACCCTCAGGTCTACTAGTACAACCCGAAATCCCGAGTGGAAATGGGAACGATAACAATGGACTTTATCACTAAGCTACCTAAAACCTCTAAAGGCTACGACACTATTTGGGTAATAGTTGACCGTCTCACCAAGTCAAGACATTTTCACCGATGAAAGAAAGTGACGGAATGGACAAACTTGCACAACTATACCGAAGGAAATCATCGCACGCCATGGTGTACCAATCTCCATCATCTCGCATGAGATAGCCGTTTCACCTCAAATTTCTGGAAATCGCTTCAAGATGCTTTAGGGTCTAACCTCGACATGAGCACCGCTTATCATCCTCAGACCGATGGACAAAGCGAGAGAACCATTCAAACTCTAGAGGATATGCTAAGAGCATGTGTGATAGACTTTGGAAATGGCTGGGATAAGCACTTGCCATTAGCCGAGTTTTCTTACAATAACAGCTATCACACAAGTATCAAAGCCGCACCATATGAAGCACTCTATGGTCGGAAGTGTAGATCGCCTGTGTGTTGGGCCGAAGTTGGAGAAAGTCAACTTACTGGTCCAGAGTTAATTCAAGAAACTACCGAGAAGATTGTACAAATCAAAAACCGACTACAAGCAGCTCGTGACCGTCAAAAGAGCTATGCAGATAAAAGGAGGAAACCACTTGAGTTTCAAGTGGGAGATAAAGTTATGCTCAAAGTTGCGCCATGGAAGGGCGTAATCCGCTTCGAAAACGTGGAAAGTTAAATCCTCGTTACATTGGACCTTTCAAAATTCTAGCAAGAATCGGACCGGTAGCATACCGACTCGAATTACCACAAGAACTCACCAAGACACAACGTGTTTCACGTATGCAACTTGAAGAAATGTCTTTCGACGAAACTCTTGCTATTCCCTTGGAAGAAATCCAAGTTGACGAAAGATTAAATTTTGTCGAGGAACCCATCAAAATTATGGATAGATAGATCAAACGGCTTAAGCAAAGCCGCATTCCTATCGTCAAAGTCCGCTGGAACTCTCAAAGAGGCCCAGAATACACGTGGGAACGTGAAGACCAATTCAAACGTAAATACCCACGTCTTTTCTCTACTTCAGCAAACAATTCTAACTGAAAACCGAGGACGGTTTTCTCTTCCAAGGCGGGGAGGATGTGACACACGGTAAATTTTCACTAAAATTTAACTGATAATTAGTAATTTATTATTACTAAGCATGAGTCATGAAGCATGCATAAGCTTTGCTCGATCATTTGAGTAGATAACTCGCGTCAAGAGATAATTTCACCACTCTTGCATTCATATCATTTCATGAATATTTCATTTTGTCTTATGATTTAAATTGTAAGACGAGAGGTTATCTCGTTTTCCCCAAAGGACCGACATCGCACGCTGCATCGACACTATGATAAGGACTTGATAAAACAAATGACAAACTCCGTAATGAAAAATATTACAAAATAATAATATCTCCGATAAGTAACCATAAGATACTACATCTAAAAGTTATCAAACAATGATACCTCGGTCACAATTTAATATCACGGGACACAAAATATTTAACACACTTTCACTTGAGCAACAACTATTATAAGACTCAAATACAACTTATATATAAGTATAATGTATATGCTTACCTTTCCAAGTTTATACAATAAGTAAATACATCTAATTACTTACACAAATAAACAAATGCATACATAAAATAAAAAGTGAGATAAAATCTCTTTTGTCTTTCTCTCCCATTCACGACAAAACAAGAACCAAGAGAACCAGGAGAAGATTTCATATCCATCTTCAACCTCTAGGCTTGTACTCCCTAGGTAGGTCGAATCTTTCCCAAAAGAGATAATCCAACATGCCTAATCCTCCATATCCTCATCTCTCTTACCATATTCATGAAAGTTTTTGCTTCACAATCCTCTCTTTGATACTCTTGCTACTACACGTACGAATCCAAGGGAAATCAAAGCAAAAATCGTCCAAGGAATCATATCTTCACACATATTTAGCTTGAGCCAAAAGTCCAAGATGTTCTTAGCTTTTGGAAGATAGCCGAATTTGGCTTCAAACCAAGACCAAAGAGAAGAAAGATAACCAAACTCCTCCTCAATATACTCCTATATCTCTAGTCGAATTGCAAAAGCTCCAAACACTGTTTTTCATCAAGTTTTACCAAAACTAGGGTTTGTGAAAGTTAGGGTTTTCAAAAATTGATTTGGGGTTTTGCAATTGGAGGTGTGTAGGAGCTAATTCAAGTCTCATTTGGTCCGAAACCACGAAGCCATTCTCGCCCTCACGCGTCACCTTTGAGTTGAGGTTATGAACTTTCCTTGTTGTAATATTCTTTTGTTGTTGTTATGTGGTTAAGTTAATAACTTGTACTAAAATGATATTATAAAGTTTTACCGTGTTTAGTTTCTTTAATTTTTCTATGTCGAAAATAATTTGTCACTTGAATGTGTGTTGGGTTTTGTCGAGAGTTTGAAACAAGAAAAAGTAGAAGTTGAGTCTTTTGATATTGTTATGTTGATCTTGAGTCTTGTCGAATTGCATAACCAAGATTAGATAGATTGAGTTTTGCAAGTTATACTCTTAGTATTAGTAAACAATCTTGATAACATGAACTCGTGTGGTCTTTTGCACTAGAGTCCGTTTGGTTTTCTATCGAGATTAAGGAACAAAATGAGGCATACGAGTTAAGTTGTGAAGCCTACTAGTAACCCATGTCGATGCTCACATTTTCAAGTCGACCCTTATGTCATTTTAAAGTATGTCGAACCATGATTTCTACCTTGTTTAAACATGAAAAACATGCTAGTGTCTCATTTTCTTGTTGACTCAAATCTTAGAAGTGAACCTTGTGTCTAAGTTTCTATGAACGCCTAGGAGAACTCAAGTCGAATGTGCTTGGTTACTAAAACATTTTCGAGTAGCCCATGGTTGTGTCAAAGTCCATAAGAGTAGGCGAGATTGAGACCAAGTTGAAGTAGTACTCAACTTATACATGGTCTCATCACTCACTTGCTCACTTCCTAGTTTTTGATGTTAGCTAACCTTGTTCGAAACCAACGACTCGAACTATGATGCCCACGTTAAACTTATAAGACAACTAGTGAACTTGAAATAAAACATGGAAAAGTACTTGTTCTAAACTCATGTTATCAAGTTAGTAGCAGACATATGAACTTGGGCCTAAGCCCTTTTCTCTCTTTCTCGTTACAACCAACACGTTGGGCCAAGCCCAACACTTGATACCATGTTGCAATTTAAATTGGGCATGCCCATAGTCCTAGTCTTTTTACGCAACAAAGAGTGAATCCGAATGAGGTGATACCCGGGAAACTTATCGGACAACAAACACTAAAACCCGTCTCCATCAATTCTTTCTTTCCACTTCGCATGTATCGCCTTAACGCCATTCGTGTACACTAGTAGTAACTTAACGAAATAATATACAAAGGTTGGACATGAACAACTAATGTGTAAGAACATGATTCATTTAATAAAGATTACGTCAAAATTTAGCATTGATGTGTAAACAAATGTACGCCAAGTAAACGTCACGCTTAGAACTTTATATATTAAAGACAAGTTTTGATAAATAACTAAAGACCACAATGTCATTTCATTATATATTAAAATTGAAAGTTTTCAAACTTAACATAAACATTTTCTAAAGGTAATTAGAAAATAAATCAATTAGTTATAAATTTTGACAATACCATTTTGTGTCAACTTAAATAAGTATATACACATTTATATACTTACTAGTGGAAATGTTGTAATTATTATTCATATCAAACTTTGGATTATAAAACCCTATTAACGTCAATATAAAAAGTATATACACTTTGTATACTTACTAGTAAAACCATATTAACAATTTTTACAAACTTACGCTTAGTATTAATACAAATATATTGAACCACTTTAAGTAAGTGATACTTAAAACAATGAACTAAAACATTGCCCTCCTTATCTAGGTCGCGTGTCGGTGCCGCATCACAACATTCACTAGATCCCACATTTGGATTGCACATTTGCTAAGGTGAGTTTTCATAGCCCTCTTTACTTGATAAACTGCTTTATACACTTTGGGGTGAGAAATATGCAAAACCTTTTATGGACCAAAACTATTACATGATTACTATTACGTGGTTTAGCCTAAGCCCTTATGTCCCTAGAGAATGCCCTTTTCATGAACCGTCAATTCCCCATTGGGAAACGCGAATGTTATAAATAGATCTATTGAGGGTGACTCCTCCGCTCGGTTGGCCATGCTTAGGCCAAGGCGAAACGTATACCATGTCGGAACCGAGTGTTGAGGACAAAACACTCGCTATGGGCCCCTATATTGTATGACATCTTTTAGCATACGAAACCGTCGTAGTATCGGTTGCATGAACTTAGAGCTAACGTAATAGACTTTCATCCATATATCATTATATTCGTTGTAATGATTATATGACTTTGCTTATGGTCCAAACTTACTATTTTAACTTAAACCTATGAACTCACCACTTTTAGTGACCTTTTAGCATATTTTCTCGTGTGTTTAGTTGTGATCAATGGATGCAAGGCAAGAGGCGGAGAAATGGTCGTAGTAATTTTTAAAGAAGTGTTTTACACAAAATGATGTTTTTACTTTGGGACCACTAAAATTTATGGGATGTGCCCATTTATCTAAACAATGTTGTAAGATAATGTTTTAAAATATTTTATGAAGTTAAACGGAGTATGTATTCCGTTCTTTATTACTTGTGTTACGATTCACCAATCCCGTAACGCCCCGAATAACACGTATGCTTCCGCTAAACAAAATTTGGGGTGTTACAATCTTTCAAGCTTAGCATTGTTTTCTAAATTGGCGCATGTCAAATCCCTTCTCCTTAACATTTGACTTTCCATAGTCAAACAAAGACCTTCGATTGCTTCCTCTTGATCAAACCTGTGGTACTTCTTTAGTAATCCAAGATATAGTTCCCAAGTTGCCTCTTCTTCACTACCATTTAACCATTGTACTAACACATAAACAATGACCCTATTGTTAACCTTTCCAAATCTCCATCAATGATTTTCACCGGAAACACCGATAAGAGCCCTTCATTATCACACATGGGAAGAGTTCCAGTTTATCAACCACCCTTTGCAAAGCTTGAGTTGGGATACATGAAATCTTGGATGGATTTGACTACCACTTGAAGTCAGAATTTATAAGCCACATTGCCAATCTTCTCTATGATCTTGAAGGGACCATAGTACTTAGTCGAGAGTTTGTTGTAAGGACTTTGCCTAGTCATTAGTTGCTGTATGGTTGTAATTTCAAATAGACCCAAACACCTTCTTCAAAATTTCTATCGCCTGTGTTTATCCGCCAAACTTTTCATCCTATCTTGTGCTCTCTTAAGATGAAATTTAAGCATGTTAATCACGTGCTCTCTTGCTGCATTGTCCTATCCACGCTTCAACTGTACTTTCTCTTGGCAAATAAGGCATGTGGATGGGTGGTGTTTGACCATATAACACTTCAAATGGAGTGGTTTGGATAGCAGTGTGAAATTTGTGTTATACCAAAACTCGCCATTGAAAGCCATTGTGTCCACTCTTTTGGCTTCTCACCGACATACATCTTAGGTAGCACTCTGACACCTATTCACCACTGTCTGTCCATCCGATTGTGGATGGTAGGTCGCTGACATTTGCGCTTAACTTTCAAAGCCTTGAACAATGATTGCCAAAAGCACTTAGGAACACTTTGTCTCTGCCACTTACAATGGTGTTTGGCAAACCATGTAACTTGTAGATGTTATCTAAGAACACTTGTGCCACTTGTGCATTTGTGAAAGGATGTTGAAGAGGATAAAGTGAGCATACTTATCGAGCCTGTCCACCACCACTAATATAGCGGTCTTCCCATGAGATTTTGGTAGTCCTTCCACAAAGTCCATGGATATATCACTCCATACTCTAACCGGTATAGGCAAAGGTCGCAAGAGTCCTGGATAGGCCCTAAGATCGTGCTTTGCCTCGACACACATCACATTCCCCGATCCATTGTTTAACCACTTTTCTCATTCCTTCCAATAACAAATAGAACTCGTCTTCTCACAAATACTTGAACACCGTAATGCCCACCAACTAATTCATTGTGGATTTGTGAGAAGATTTTCTTTACGAGTACCTCATTACCTCCCACCACCAATCTACCTTTCCTTCTTAATCGACCATTAGACCAAGTGTACTTTGTTGATTGAAAATTAGGATCTTCAAACCGCTTTATTAATTTGGCCAACTTCTCATCGTCACCCAACTTTCTTCAATTTTTGAGAAGTCCAAGGTCACATTAGTAGCTATTATTGCCAATAATTGACCTCGCATTTCCTTCCTAGACAGAGCATCAACTACCACATTTTCACTACCCTTCTTATAGACAATTTCATAATCATACCCAAGCAATTTAGGCAACCATTTAGCTTGGAAAGGAGTAGTAAGCCTTTGATCCAACAAGTATTTGAGGCTGAAGTGGTCAGTCTTAATCTTGAAATGTCTACCCATTAAGTAACTCTTCCACTTCTCAAATGCCAAAATGACAGCTAAAAATTCCTTTTCATAAGTGGACAAAGCTTGATGTCTGAGAGATAAGGCCTTACTCAAGTATGCCAATGGATGACCATCTTGCAACAACACAACACCAATACCGACCCACATGCATCGGCCCACGTTGAATTCTTTCTCTTTGGCAACCCCAACACCGGTGCTTGTATCATGGCCAACTTCAATTTCTCGAAAGCTTCTTGAGCTATGTCGACCACTCAAAAGAGTTCTTCTTCAAGAATGCGCTTAATGGCTTACCGATGATTCCATACCCTTTAATGAACCTCCTATAATAGCCCCATGAGTCCCGTAAATCCTCTCGCTTGCTTTACATTCTTGGGTGTAGACCAATCTTTCATAGCCTCAATCTTAGAAGGATCTGTTGCAACCCCTTTATCAGTGATGATATGACCCCAAGTACTCCACATGAGACACTACAAAAGTGCACTTGCTCCTTTTTGCAAACAAGGTGTGAGCCTGCATAGTCTGCAAAATCATTTTAAGGTGCATAATGTGTTCTTCAATTGACTTGCTATAAACCAGAATGTCATCAAAGAAAACCAATGTGAACTTCCTCAAATAGGGTTTAAAGATCTCATTCATTAGTGATTGAAATGTGGAAGGAGCATTTGTGAGTCCAAATGGCATCACTAAAACTCATAGTGGCCATCATGAGTTCGAATGCGCCTTATGAATGTCTTCCTCCTTCATTCGATTTGGTGATACCGGACCTTAAATCAAGCTTTGAAAACACCAACGATCCATGTAATTCATCTATCAATTCCTCAATCATAGGTATGGGAAATTTGTCTTTGACAAGATTCTTATTCAATTGTCTATAGTCAACACACATTCTCCAACTGCCATCCTTATTTTTAACCATGACTATAGGAGAGGAGAAAGAACTTTAACTAGATCCGATGACACCAACATCCAATAACTCTTGTACCATCTGCTCAATTGCATCCTTTTGGCTAGGAGGATGCCTATAGGGTCCGATGTTAACCGGAGGAGTGTTTGGCATAAGAGGAATGTGATGATCATGTGATCTTTTGGTGGTAAACCAGTGGAACTTCAAACACTCCTTTAAAGTCATTCAAAATTTCTTCAATCTTATGTGACTCAATCATACTTGTCCCTACCATACTATAGAATGACATAGACGTACACACAATGTCATAGAATTCAACATAGCAATCGCTCGTTCTCTAGGTTGCATCCATTGAAGTGTAGCTTGTTGAGAACCTCTTAACAACACCTTCTTATTGCCCACATAGAACCTCATGGTTAATTTCTCAAAATTGCACATAATTTCTCCCAAAGTAGACAACCACCGATTCCCAACACCACTTCACAACCTCCTAAAGGTAGTACCATATCATCAATCATATAAGTTTCTTCTCCCATGATCACGGATAAACCACAACACATCAAAGTACTAGTCATAGCTTGACCATTAGCCACGACACTTGCAAAGGACACATAGTTTTAGTCTTACACCCAACTTTTGACGATCATCAGAATCAATGAAATTGTGTGTACTTCCACAATCCACGACACATGCACCCCTTGTTTACCTACCATACCCTTAACCTCATTGTCGATAATTGTATACACCAGTGAGTGCATTCAATGAGATTTGAGCAACCATTTCATTATTATGATCAATTTCAATAGTCTGATCATAATGCCCCAAATGACCCATTTCATCATTAGTCAATTCTTCTTCCACAAACTCAATTTCCTCATCTAGCACCACTTCTAATGAATGCAATTGACCACTACATTTGTGTCCAGGCACATATTTTTGGTCACAGTAAAAACAAATATTCTTAGCCCTCTTATCCTCCAATTCTTTTTGAGTCAATCTCTTAAAGGGTCTATTCTCACCATATGGTGTTCTTGTGGGTGCAGCAAAGCCATAGGTCTATTAACTGGTTTTGGTAAAATGCCTCCATTTTACTAACATAACCAAGATAATGATCTCACATTAGGTTGATAGGAATTATACCTTGGTTTTGTGGCAATGAGTGTAGCTTGCATTTTGCCATTGAAAACACATCAACCAGGGTATGAAGCTTAAACATTCTCACAGGCATGCTAATTTCATCCTTCAACCCTCCAATGAACAAACTTATTGCAAGAGACTCAGTTAATTCCAACCTATTCAACAACTCTTCAAACTTATCTTGATAGGCTTGAACTGTGCTAGTTTGTTTCAAATTCTTGAGTTCAACCATGGCATCTTCAAACACATTTCCAAATCTTTTCAAAGCCTCTCCTTCATACAACTCCCATGGACATCCAACACCATACTTTTTGACAAATTGTTGATGCCAAACTAAAGCCTTGTCATACACATGCATGGCTGCCAATTCAACCTTCATCTCTTCTTCAATGTTATCAATCCTAAAGAATTGTCTACATCTGAACAGCCATCCCTTGACATCATCTCCAGTGAATCATGGAAAATCAATCTTAGAAATTCTTCCATACTTTGTTACCAGTTGACCACCATTTCTGCCATTATTACCAAGACCACCAAGATTTTCTCTCCTTTGGCTAGTACCTTCACCATGATCAACCTTGTTTTGCAAAGCAGTTACAGTATTCTGCAGTGATGTTATTGCAGCCATCATCTGATCCAATTTGCTTTTAAAGACCGATTCCCACCGATTACGTATGTGGTTCTCACCATTACCATTTGATCTTGTTTGCACCATTCTTGAAATGATATTATCACAACTCATCAACTATGGGTGATAACTATCAATTAACCTGTTCTTGATTACTCAAACCAATTGCTTCTGATCAGCTTGTTCAAGATTAGAGAATTTAACCACTAATGGGCTAATCTTGTGACCGTACAATTGTCTCACACTAATCTGATTGTGAAAAGAACAAGTGAAGTTAGTGGTGCCTAACTTCGCCGGAAAAATAACCGTTTCTTGCCGGAATTGAAACGGAGAAGATAACCGGAAAATCAAGAATGTCAGTGTAACACTCTTGAAAAGAATATGGTGCCAGAAAAGGGCTCTGATACCACTTGATGTATACCAAATTGTAAACAACCAGAAATCAGTTATGAAATGTAGTTGTTGATGAAAACAAACAAGGGATCACATAAGAAGAAATGAAACCGTATTTGTAATCAAATGATTCACTTAGTTTGTAATGGAATTAAGAGAGAAGAAGATTACAAGTCTTTTCGGTGAATGAGTTACAAGTGAAATGGAAATGAGTATTTATACAATTGGGAGGAAGGAGCAAAACAGATTTTCCCGCCAAAAGTTATAACTAACTTTTGGCTTAGCAGTGCTTTCCAAGCTTAGCATTGTTTTCTAAATTGGCGCGTATCATTCTAACAAATAGCTAAGATGGTTTGCCAAAAAAAAAAAAAAAACTGGTGAAGTTTGTCATATTTTTGTTTGTTTTTCTTAATACCAGTCTTTAGCACCTTTTTCTTAATATCGGTCTTGGGTTCTATGGACCGTGGTATTGGTGTTTAGCTATCATGCTCCGTGTTGAACTATAATTGCTAGCAACACAAACCCGAAAGTATGACAGGATCAGTTTAGAAAAGTATAATTTTGGCATATAATCAATTTCTGGTTTGAGTTGCACTGTGTTCAAGTTTATGTGTCATGGTTTGCAATGTAGTGTTATTTGCGTCGTCACATGGTCAATAGTTTCATATAGGTATGGAATTTTTTGAATTTCATTAGCCACGTTAAAGCATACAAAAAGTATGATTAGTAGAGAATTTGGGCCAAGAGTTGCTTCTGGTTCTAGTCTCTTAACCACCTGAACTTTGAAACCATGATCATGGGACAACTGTAATCGTAAATTCGTTTAACTTTCATAATTTCCAAGACTTCCTTTGATTTGGGGCATCCAGTTACAACATCACAAAATCAATAACTACATCTATGGATTAGTTACAACCCCTTGCTCGTTTTGTGTCATCACGGAGATTTTTGAAGGGTCACCACCAAGCTCTTCATGAAGAACCAACAAGTTCTCACCAGGATTCACCCAGGTGCGCGGTATATGATACCTGAACAAATATCATGTCAAATCATAAAACCGCCTTGTAACAATTACATACGATATCTTGAGTATGTTAATTACTTACAATATTTGAGCTGGTTGGCCACACTTTTTCTGACATTTTTGTGCATCATACGTTCCCCTGTAGTCACAATTATCGGTGCAACCTGATGTTGGTGACAGGTAAGCTGACCAATACCGTCCTATATTCTGCCCATTGACCCAAGCTTGACCCTTCCCCATACTCGCAAGATTCAACGATAGAGGACCTTCCCCTTCAGGGGCAATAAACGTGGACTGAGAATAAGAAACAAATATTAGAGTACTACGAAGTATACAGGTGTTTAAGGATTATAATGACTACATACCTTATACCAAATTAGACTCTGATTGATAGGCAAGGAACTGCCTTGGGTCCATATTGAACTATTAGCAAGATCTGTGTTATCAAGTCCAAGGCTTTCCCCTTCAGTTCCCACCTGAATGCAGATTAATGTAGTGCATAGAGTTAGATGCTTGAGATGATAACATGCCAAAATGAATAGTCAAAGTTAAATATGAACCTGGTATGTCCACACGTTAGATGAATAGTCCTCTTTCACATTTTTCAAATCTGCAAGGATGACTGAGTAAAGGCCTGCCCCCATGATGTCAAACCATGGACCATAGTTCTGGAGTACAAATATACAGAAATAAGAAAAGAAATAATAATGGCGATTCAAGACATTGTACAAATCACAATTGCAGAATATACGCAATAAGTTTTTTATATCTTACACTGACTCTCCAGACAAGAATGTCTATATATTTATTCTTACATGTAAATGACAATAAAACTTGGGAACAAATTTTTGAGTGTTGCATACAACCTTTTGTAATATATGAAGTGTATACAGCCTGCAATAACTAGAAGAGAATAAAGAGATGCTTACTTGTACACCAACAATCATACTAATTATATCCAATGTGTTGTTTCCTTGCTCGAGACTAATTTTTTCGCTTATGTTGAAGCTGGCATCATCATGATAACCATAGCCAAATGCTACAAGAGAATTTCAAAATATTTGATTTGAGTACAATATAACTAATGCATATTTTGTACTAGTTTTAAGTTCACATCTACAATAAGTAGCACAAACAGAACTTACCTAAGACTTTTTTGTTAACAAAAACCAAGGCAGCATGTCCCAAACTCTCAATGAGCAAAAATGCATCTTTCTTTTCATATGCTTCTATGCTGCAGAGGTGACAGAAAGTTATTACATAAGTTGTCACATTGGACCGACATCCCATAAATTAACTTTTCTTCTCTTAAGACAATTATCAAACCTTAATTTTGACATGAATTACCTTGTAGTGTACCATAAAAAATCACTTGTGTCTTTTGTCGTATTTATTTGCTCTAGCAAACTGTTTGCCGTGAACGAGTCATTACTCCAAACACCCACTTTTTCTAAATACCAACTCCAAGATGAATTTGAGAGTGAAACTTTACTCGCGCTTGCACTAGGAGTGGATGCAGCATCACCAACAGTTTTCTGAGCTACAACCTTTATACATACATAATCATTTTTCTGAGCTACAACCTTTATGCAACCTCCCATAATTTTTTTATGTTACTTTCATTCTTTATGGTGCAAATTTAATTTGATCAAAAAATTCTTTGTGGTGAAACTTTAATACTTATGATAATAATAAACATTTTTATGCAACACCCTTCCAAAAATCAAAATCCGTTCCAAGAGTCAAAATTGGAGAAGTGGGTAATAACCTTCGAAGACTAAAAGAAAAAAATGTCCAAAAAAGTAAGGAACAAATGTTACTGTCACATCAAATTTCCTTCGTTAAAAACTAATGGTGGTATGGCATGTGAAAGTCACGTGACTATAATAATTATGGCTAATATATGAACCAAATGACAAAATATGAGGTACTATAAGGTACCAATTATACTTTAGGGTAGTAGTAAAACACATTTTGGGCATACATCAGGATATATAATATCAATATAAAAGAACACAAAAATAAACTTACCTTCGCTGTGTTGAAAACGACATTCTTACAATCAGGAAGGATGCTCACAGACCATGCAGGGAGAAAATATGCTTTTCCGTTAAATGTCACATTTGCATCTAAACTAGTACCATAATTTGCGAGAAAAGCTGCACAATCATTAGGTGTTGTATAGTATACGTCTGCCTGATGAATTTATACAGTAGTAATTATGTCATTTGTTCGTATCTCAAGAGAATAAGTTATAATATTTATTAATATTTACTACGCATGAATTTTGATATATTTTGCATACCTCTAAATTCATACCAAGAGATAGCTGCTTTGGATCTCCATTTAACAAATATTCCTCACATTGCTTTATTGCCATATGCAGGTCTCGCAAGTGACCCCACTTTGGCTGCCTTATAAATCCTGCATTGCACAAGGTATCTTTGTAAATCTCCTACAACTTCATAATAGCTAGTAGTAGTCCTTTTAGATATTAGAATTGCCGAAAATACTTGATTATTTTTAGCAAGATATTGAAAATTACCATACTCATCTATTGGGGCGTCATAATCATAGCTTGTAGCAACCAAAGGTCCTCCAGCTGTCCGTCCGAAATTTGTTCCACCAAAATACTGCAAGATATATACAGGAACATCATGTTTATGAATTTACACATCTATGTCATTAATAAATAATGTTTAACATGAAACGAAAAAGGATAAGTTATATATACCATATAATAGTTATGAAAAGTGCCTCCTTTTTCAAAGAATCGTGCAACAGCAAAGGCCAGGTCTTCGACAGGTCGATAAGGTACAGGGTATCCAAATGAAAGAAACCTATAATATCAAAAAGTATGGTATACCACTTTTGCATGATCATATATGACTATTTAAAATGCTTTTATGGAGTGAAAGTCAAAGCAAAAGTTCAACTGTACCATCCAGTGTAGTCTTCTGTCCACATTTTGGGCTTTGAAGGAGAATTTGGGATAAAAGTATCACAGTAGAACCCATTACATGTGTTTATCTACATTATTTTATGTGCATTATGTTAAAAACTGAATTATTACTAACACACTCCTATACAACTGTAGTTGTGAGATGAGTATACTTACAATTGGATCAGGTGCATCTTCCTGTGAGCACATCACCCAAGGAACTGATATATTATAATTTAGAGCAGTTTCTGCTGCCCATTTTACATATAGCTCTCCACCAATTCCATAAGCCCATTCGACATTTCCGTATTCATTCTCAACCTGTTAACTCAACAGAATAACTTCATCATAAATACAATTCTCTCATATTCTCACAAGCAAAAGGGAAATACAGCTTAAAGTCATAGTTAAATTCTATGAGTGACTGAGCGCAATATGTAAACCTGAGCCAAAATGATTGGTCCTCCTTGTGATGCAAAAAGATTCTCCTCTTTCATTAAGTTAACGATTTTAGTAAGAAAAAGTTCCATTTCTGCCTGCATCATATATACTAAAAGTTAAGCACATTTACGAAGACACTACACAAGAATCTTTCCAAGCACATGTAGGCTATTCCAATGTATAATGGAGTACCTGAAAAGGGCCATTTGTGGTCCGGAATTGAATTCCAGGAATGAAGTGTAACCAAAGAGGGAATCCTCTGCTCAGTGAAATACATTAATTAAATTAAAAATCAACCAAATTGTACTTAATAATAAAGTATTCGAATAATTAAGAACCGACCCATAATTCCATTCAGCACACGCATACGGACCAATACGAAGATGTACAAACAAGCCAGCATCCTGCACTGTCTTGACAAACTTAACCAAGTCAAACCGCCCTTCAAAGTAGTACTGCAACATAAACAATGTAAACCATAGTCACTACAAGAAAACGAGTGTCAAACTAGTTGGTGCATACATTGTTTAAGTTAATATTATACCTGTCCCTTGACAGGCTCATGATAATTCCAGAATACATACGTCTCAATTACATCTAACCCTCCTTCCTTCGCCTTTTTGATAATACCCGGCCACATCTACATTACAACCTCAAATTCATCAAAGACGTTTTTCATATCATACACATAACATAAACCACAATAAACATCACAAACAAACGAAACAAATACAAACTTACTTCGGGAGTGGCTCGAGGATAATGAACTGACCCAGACTGCAAAATCCGCTTTCTTCCATCTATGATCAAAGCTTTACTATCATAACTTACACTCACGGATAACCCTACCTCAAAAAACCAAGCTCCATAAAGTACACTTGCAAAAAAAATAAACCCGAAAATTCCATCTTTTGTCATTAACTCAGTTTAAGATAGCAAAATGTGTAGAGTTTGATAAAGTGATCATGGTATTATATACGGAACAAATTATCAGATGGTTGTTTCCATGTGAATTGTTTGTAACATATGTTGCTATCGAAATGAAGAATAATTATGAGATAAAATTTGAATAAGATTTTGTATTATAACTGTTGAAAGTACATGAAAAAGGTTGATCACTAGTGTGGAAACGTATCGATGATGGTTGTATATATGACTAGTTTTTTGTTTAAAGGTTCAAAGGATAAGACAGTTGGTTTGTTTGCATTTCTGTTTTTTTTCCCGCCAAACTTAAGTGTGCCGGTTTTTAGTTTGTTGCTAGATTAACAAAGAATATATCATATGTAATTAATTAGTAATCTTTTTGGAAAAAACGAAATGTGTAATAACTTGTCTGCGGATTCTACTTAATAATGAGTTGAGATCAATATAAATATCATATTTACCATATATCTAATAAATCAATTTTATTCATTAATTTTTTATCAAAGTTAATAAAAAAAAACATTTTTTACATTTTTTTAAAACAACATATCTTGCAAACCGTAAATCTTCAAACAATAAAAGATACACCATCGCGACGAGAATTAAGTTATTTTTTTTATAGATGTGCACTTCTCTATATTTTTGACAAATTTTTTTTTTTCAAAAATTCCGCCAAAAAAAATCATATATGATTTGTAAAATCATATATGATTTTCAAAAATCACATGTGATTCGACTTTTACAAATCATTTATGATTTTTTCAAATCATATATGATTTTTACAAATCACATATGATTTGCAAAAATTATATGTAATTTATAAAAATCGAATCACATGTGATTTTCACAAATCACATATGATTTTTTTGGGCCGAAATTTAAAAAAAAATTGTTAAAAGTATATAGAAGTTCATATCTATAGAAAGATAATTTAATTCTCGTCGCGATGATATAATTTTTTTCTCATAACGATTAACGGATTGCGAAATATTTAATTTTTTTAAAAAAAGTAAAAGTTTATTTTTTTGTTTTGATTAGAAAAATGAATAACTATGATTTAGTTCATTTGATCTAAATGATAAATTTGAGATCTATATTGAACTTTTGCCTTCATTCTATACGGCACAACAAGAAAACCACATCAAAAGCATTAAACTTTGACTTTTCTTTCCTGTTTTGCTTTCATTCGTCTTCAACTTTTATTTCAAAATTTCTACGAAAAAATATAGAAAGACATTGGGTTGCAATGGGTATAAGGAATCTTATGGGTCATGATAAACTAACGTAGATTGTGACCAGTAATATTCGGTTACAACGGGTCATAATGAGCATGATGAGTTGTATTGGGTCGTAAATTGTAACCGGTTATTAACGGGTCATATTGATTAACAAGGCGTGTTGAGATGTAATCGATCATACCGAGTTTTAATCGGTCCTATAGGGTTACAATGGGTTGAAACGGGTCTAAATGGGTGTGGCTATGTTTGTGGGTCTATCCAAACAACTTTGGTGGTAGTTTGTGTGGTACTTGAAGAAGATAGTTAAGTACATGCTCGTGTTCTCGAAGAACACATTTTCGAGAACACATTGTAACAAAATAAACGAATTAATAATAAACAAATTTGCAAAACAGAATTTAGACCCAACAAATTGTTCATCATCAAAACTCAAAATACAGAAATATCAAAACCAAATATGTTTTAAATGAAAGCTCATGAACAAAGAAGCAGAATTTGAAACCCAAACAGAATCCTAAATCGAAACATTAACCGCACAACCAATCGAGAAAAATGTGAAATGCATGTCAAGAAACCATCTTGTGTTTCTCATAAGAAAAACTCGGATATCATTTCTTGCTAGTGATGGTTATTGGGTGATGGATATATTTAACTTGGGTGATACCTGTATAACACTATCCACTCAAAAGTCTGAAATCTTAAAAGATGAAAGTTGGGTATGCACATCTATACTGTATGTAGGATTAGTCGTTGATATATTTTTCATTGCAAAGTAACGCTGCCTTTTGAAGTAAAACATTTGCTCGCTTGATCTGGACTGGACTACAGTGTGAACCTGCCTTTCACTTCAGTCCTCATCTGGTCGAGTAATCAGGTCTTGATAATTCGATTTGATGCGCAAGCCAAGTTACAGGCAAAAAGTTTGAATCAATACAAGAAACCCACAAAATCAGTGTCATTTTCCCAACAAACAGGAATGCAACAGAACCGTCAGGGTGCAACCATGGAAATGGTGAAAAGGGGAGATATATTTATTACACCAAATATGTTACTTCAAAACCTTCTAACAAGGCATAACAACCCCAAGAGCATATATAACATGGCGAAGAAAAAGGCTCTGATTTATTATCAATCTGTAAATTTCCACCATTGTTTTACAGTTTCTCTGACTTTGCTACTTTCTTATAGTGAAATCTGAAAGTCCTAGACCTGATACAATAAATAATGCCATATAGAAATCCATAAAATAAGCACAAGTATAGAATTTGTACAACGTCATATGAGGCCTAATTGCTAACTAACCTTTTGAAGTTTGGAGCCTTGATAAGAAAACAACCTCACTGCGTTTCTGTAGCTCACATCCGCAATTTCTTCTTTAGACAGATCAAGCAAAGACGCAACATACGAAAGCACAAAAAGGATATTGGCTGGATGATTCAGCATCTCTTTCGGGTGTCCATCACTTGCAACATCCTCTTCTTCAACCAAAAAAATGGACTCTGAATTGTTCAATTTGGGTATTGCATCAGGTGCATCAGTTTCCAATAAAATCCTATCAGAAGGTACCACTTTCACCATTTTCTTCGCCTTGGTTTCTTTTAATGCCATAAGAAACCCCGAAAACGAAAAATAAGCCCCAAGTTTGGCAAATTCGGGAACCATCTCCGCAGAACCTAAATAAGAGTGCAAGATAACACCTTCAGGAAATGGCCCAATAGATTTCATTATTTCAAGAAGATCCCCATAAGCACGCACACAGTGCACAGAAGCTGGTCTTTTCAGTTCTTTTGCAAGTTGAAGCTGCAAGCGGAAGGTTTCAACTTGATCTGCGAAATCAATCGTTTTCCCATGTGACCCTTTGTCCAAACCAATCTCTCCTACTGCAGCCGAAGGATTAGCATGACATAATTCCCTTAAGGAAGTCAACCAGTTGGAGGACCGGTCCGTGATGTACCACGGATGGAGCCCAAATGATGGTATTACAGAAGGATAGTTGTCGCTCATCTCCTTGACCAAGTGCCAATCTTTCTCAGAAACAGCATTGACGGCAAAATGAAGTATGCCATTCTCCAGTGCTGTCTTGATAAGCTTCGGGGCCTTGTTTAAGACTTTAGGATCTTGCAGGTGACAGTGAGCATCAAAAAGTTTTATCATAGCTAATGCTGCTTCACTTTCTTGTTTATTAGTTAATGGATTTTAACCTGTTCCATTAGTATTGTATGCCAAATTAGGGCTTGAGGGAAGAATAATATACCATTATTCAAGCAATCCCATTTGGCTGTATGTACAATATAAAAGTATTCCTCTTCTTAAAAGGTTATCCTAATTAATATCTTAGTTTTGAACAGATTGTTTTATGCAAAGAAGAATAACATACGATAGAGCATAAGACCACTTGGTAAATTTAACAGTCTGTTAGAAAGTAGTGCTTAGAGAAACTGATTTTTATTATGATACAAGTTAACATATGATAAACAACCATGTGAGATGTTGCCATTTGCATACATTTACTTGTAAAGTCGTATATTAAAAATTCATTAGTAATAACTACGAGTCACACATGAAATGCAAGGGATTTGTTAAAGCAACCAATATAACTCTAGTAAGCAAGGGTAAACAACCAATTATGAAGCTATATCATAGTTTAATAAAGATAGCAACAATCTTTCTTTGCATGTTTAACCAAAACACCATGTTTGATTTGGATGTATTTGATAATCTCATGATCCCAAAAACCTGGCACACTTTCATCTAACCAAGGTCGACTTTTAATTCATCTTGTACCATTTTAGAACAGAGATAACACTATGGTTGTGAGTTTTAGAACAGAGATAAAATAAAGGGCAAGTACTGTTCTTAATTGGTGTTATCTTTAAAAAATTAGCATAATGCTGGCATTTTCATCTACAAAATTCTTCCATTTCTTTAGAAACGATAGCTTTATTCTTTCTCTATTCTTATTTTAGTAACCAAGATAAGCAAAGAGCTATGTGTCATGAACTTATTTTCCAAAGATCCATATGCCTAATGCCACACAGATTGTTAAAGCATGAACAACAACCCCACAATATAATTCACTTAAACTTTATAACTTAATGACTTAGGAACCTTTTTCTATCTTATACTATACTACCTAGCCAAAACTAACAAATATAAATCACAAAACACAATCTGGCAGTTACTCAATCACAGCCCATTCAATATAAGTATGCTCTCATGTTGTTATACTGATAAACGTTTCCAAATGATAATCACACTAGTTTTATAAAATATTCAGATTCTAAACCAAACTTTGAACAAAAATTTGTGACAGACATCGAAATCATCAAAACTGAGTGAAAAATATCCAAAATGTCAAAGTGAAGCTAGTTTTGACTGCAAAATGAAATATGGCATTCTCTTGATAAGTTTAAGGGCCGTGTTTAAAAAATTAAGGTCTTGTATAATCAATAAAGCTAACCCAGGAAATAATTGCTTTTTCTATCTTATTTTCTACTGCCTACCCAAAACTAAACTAACAAATATAGAGCACAAAACACAATTTTCCGGTCAATCACAACCCTTTTTATGGCTTACTAAACTTTGACAAGCTCACTTATTTGGGCTCATAAGCAAATCAACCTCGCGATGATATACTCCGATAAGCGCATAAAATAAAGTATTCTCTCACAAATTGGAATTACACTGCTTAAATGGAAATATATATAGATGATTACATAATTGTATCGAGGGATATGTACCTGAGGGATGCTAAATACTACTGTATGATATTATCGAAAATGAAAATGATTTATTAATGGCGTCGCTCGAGCCACTGATAAGGGGTTAGCATCACGACGAATCCCGACCTGTCCCGACTAATCCCGATACCGACAATGAGGAAAAACCCAAACCGACTCCCGACTCGATAATGGTCCCGACTCATCCCGAATCCAGATAATGATCCCGAATCGTCCTGAATCTTGATTTTGGCTGCGTTTTTTCGGGACCGTCCCGACCTGTCCCGAATCCCGATTACCAGGAAAATGCAAACCGATTACCGACCCGATTACAGTCGGATCTATATCGGAAAAGGAGTCGGGTGTCGGAATCGAGACAAGAGTCGGGTGTCGGTCGGGATTGCTCACCCCTAAGCCAATCTATGTGCCCACCCCAAATGTTGGGCCCATTTCAATTGTTGGCTAAATAATACTTTCTTCATAAGCTAGGGGTGCTAATCGGTTCGGTTATCGGGTTATTCGGTTTATTTGATTTTGTTAGTTTGGTTAATTTTTTTTCTGAGTATAACCGAGAACCGAACCAAACCGAATTAAAATTGATTAAATCGAACTGAAAACCGAACCGAATAACCGAAAACCGAACTCCTATAATTAAAAACCAAACCGAATAACCTGAATTTTATAATTTTTAATTATTTATTTATTTATTTATATGGATTTTTTAGAAAAAAAGGTTTTTAACCTTAAAAAATGTTATACTAATAGTATGAAGGAGTTTTAATATTTTTTAATATATAAATATATAAAAAATATTTATATTTATTGAATTCGGTTTCGATTCGGTTTTGCTTTAGATTAGAATCATAACCGAACCAAGAACCGAATATTTAATTCGGTTCGGTTTGATATTGAGAAAATCGGTTCGATTATAAGTTTAATTCAATTATTTTCGGTTCAGTTCAGTTTCGATTTTCAATTTATTTGGGTATTACCCAAACCATAAACACCCCTACTCCATCCTTACAAAAAAATTGAATCAGAGTATGTATATATGTAGTACAGTTTAGAAAAATAAAAACCAATAAAATTTCATTTTTACTTTAAAACAAACTTTGTTAATTGGCTAAAATTAGAAATGGACAATTATTACATATATATATTCTAGTTATAAACCACTTTATATCATTACAAATTGTTTAACGTTATGTTCTCTTTATTTTCTTCTCATAAATTCATATTTACTAAAAGAGTAAAGGATAAATCTCTACCATTCATTTAGTTTGATCTAATAATGAAAATTAACCCAAGATTTAAAGGTGAACACAAGTCTTGTCTTTTCTCTTTCTTTTATTCACATTTTTTTTAATTCGCGCTTTTTTAAATTCGCGTTTTTTCTCCGCTTTCGTAGTTCTGCTTTCATACGTTTTCGCCCATTTTCATACGTTTTAATACGCTGCACGCGTTTTAGTCCATTTTCATTGGTTTTCATACGTTTTTGTCCGCTTTCACCGCTTTTCGTTTTTCCATTTTTCATACGTTTTCATCCATTTTCAAACGTGTTTTACACTTTCATACGTTTTGTCCGCTTTCATACGTCTTCGCCTATTTTCTTACGTTTTGTCCGTTTTCTTACGCTTTCATATGTTTCGACTATCACAGTGATTTTCGTGATATTCGAATATCACTTTGTAAATCTTCGATTAATTTCTAATAAAATTTATAAAGTTCAAAAGTACAAATTGTGTTATTAGCATGTTTGTGTCGTTCTAAAGCAAACCCAACCTCAACAATGTTGATGTTCATCAGTTTTTCTCACTTGCTAAAACTTTTGTTCTTATCCTTCGTGGTTTGCATGAACGTGTGTGTTCAAGTGGACCCAACATTATTCCACAAATATATCTCATATATTCTAAGTATGACTTGAACCCGCAACCATTTGTAGATGGTGTTTTCTTACGCAAATACGTGCACTATTACTATTATGTTCTTCATGAAGACCTTTCTTATTACATTTTTTGTTAATAATACTTTAACTAACAAAAAATTAGAATCTATTAATGCCTTATCGGTTTTGTCACAAACTTTTATTATAATATTTTCAATATCGGGTATTATTACATGCCATATAGTAATATTGTATATCTATTACAATCAATATATTCACAAACAAAGATAATAGTTTATTCTAATATAGATAGAAAGGAAAGAAAACTCCGATTAAATATAATATACTATGACTAGTTCACCTTTTTACGTTTTCATGCCCACGAATTATCATTCCAGATTTTCAAATATTTTTTTTTTCCATATAATGATTGCTCATGCCAAATGGAACCCATATCTCTAACCATAGTCATAATAACATGCTTATCTTGCTATAGTTTAAATTCTTAAACCAAATCATGTTACATATTTAATATCATATGTACAATCTTTAAGCCATAAAATGATCATTATTTAATCTCAGTTGTGGAAAAAAAACTTTTCATAAATTTTCATAACTTTTTAAAGCAATAAAGTGGCATTGTTCCCTACACCTTTTGACTTCATCTCTATCTCACTTTTCTGTAACACATGCGCAAACTTAAATATACTCATATATATTAGAATGTTTGGTCCATTATATAATAAGACACAAATTAATACATCATCTACTCATTCTATACAAACAAAGAAGAAAACAATGGAATCTCACCCTCTTGTTCTTCTTGTTATCTTATTTTTCATGTTACAATCAACTTACTCACAACAAACACCTTTCATATCTTGCTTACAAGCCAAAATAGGTCCATTAACTAACATACTACATACTTCTTCAAGTCCATCATACACACCAACTTTACAAGAATACATAAAAAATAGTCGTTTTAACAAAACCACGACCCCGAAACCAAACTACATTGTTACTCCAAGCATGTTCGCTCATGTTCAAGCCATTGTCATTTGTGCCAATGCCAATAACATTCAAATCAAGATAAGGAGTGGTGGTCATGACTATGAAGGTATATCTTACACTTCTATAGAACCTAATTTTATACTTTAGATATGTTCAACATTAAACATATCGATTAATGTTGTCACCGATTAACTACGTGCAGTTCTGGGCCCAAATAAATGAAATTTTATTATAACATTTGGAAAGCTGAAGAATAAAACACTTTCCCCAAATGTGTGTCCCACTATGGGGATTGGGGGACACATTAGTGGTGGTGGATATGGTGCCATGTTACGAAAATATGGGTTATCGGTAGATAATGTGGTCGATGCTGAGATGGTTGATGTGAATGGGAGGATTTTGGATCGTAAAAGTATGGGTGAGGATCTTTTCTGGGCTATTCGAGGGGGTGGTGGTGCTAGTTTTGGAGTTATATTATCGTATACTGTTAAATTAGTTGATGTCCCAGAAATAGTAACAGTTTTTCGTGTTGAAAAGGTTTTAGAAGAAAATGCATCCGATATAGTTAATCGTTGGCAATACATTGCCCCGTTTATTGATAATCGTCTATTTATTAGGCTACTTATTCAACCAGTAACAATTAAACCATATGGAAAGACGATCAGGGCTAGCTTTATAGCAATGTTTCTTGGAAATAGTCAAGAACTTTTAGGTGTTACTAATAAGGAATTTCCCGAATTGGGTGTGAATAAAAATGACGTTCGTGAAATGAGTTGGATTGATTCTTGCTATATTTGGCTAACTTTGATGACAATACTAAACCCGAGATCCTTATGAGACACTCAGTGCATGAGGTTTTCTTAAAAGAAAGTCGGACTATTTCCAAACTCAGCCCAAAAATGGGTTTAGATTTGATATTTAAAAAGATGATGGAGTTGGGAAAAGTTGGGTTCGTTTGGAACCCATATGGCGAGTCATGGCTCGATTCCCCTCAAGAACTCCATTCCTCACCGGGTGGATTTTTGTGGAAAATGCAATACTCGGTTAACTGGAAAGATGCAGAAATGGAAAAAGACTATTTGGACCAGATGCGAAGTTTGTATGATTTCATGACACCATATGCATCAAACTCTCCTAGAGGTGCATTTCTCAACTATCGGGATATTGACATTGGCGTTAATCATAATGGTGTAAATAGCTATGCTGAAGGCAAGGTTTATGGTGAAAAATACTTCTTGGGTAATTTTGATAGGCTCGTGCAAATTAAGACCGTAGTTGATCCACAAAATTTTTTTCGTAACGAGCAAAGTATTCCTACTTCTTCAGCAAGATGAGTGCTATATTAACTGTTATTCAAGTGTATTAGTTTTCACTATATTAAATTCTGTGGAAGTCGTGCTTAAAACAAGATTTTATAGAATTATGAAAGGGAAAGAATACAAGTTTTCTCTTATATAGCTTGTGTATCTTTTCCCATATTTACCTGATAATGTGATTAGATTTAAGATTTCTATACTGTAGATCAATGTTTTTGTTCTTGGGCTTCAGCAACACTAACGCAAGAACCCAACCAAAACTCGACCTTATTTAGTGTTGATAGTTTAAAAATTAAGTTGAACTAGAGTTCTCGAAATTTAAAAATAATTTTATCCAAACAGCACAACAAGCTAGTTGTTGATTATGAAAGATTTATATCGTATTCACAGTCATTTTCCATCTTTGTATTAAAGATAACATGTGTGGGAGGAAAACAACCCCACAAACATATCTTCAATCACTCTGTTACAATATCATACGTTGATTTTAATCATTTCATTAATCTTTCTTCCACCAAATGGATATGATTCAAAATCAAATCTGATAAATATATTTAAAAATATACGCAAGAAAATAAAATATGAAATTTGGTTTCACATCTTGGTTTGTGGTAGTTGAAAAGTTCTTGGTATATGATTTTAGTATCTTCGTAAGCTCTTGAGCAACTTCATGGAATTAATTAACAAGTGATAATTCATGACTATATTGCATTATAAAAACAAGTTTGTAAGTTGACAATAAAATTTGTCGTTTATATTCAACTCTAAAATATCAAGTTTTGACCATTTCAGTAGATGTGTTAAATTCAGAAGTTTAATATAACTTATCGCTACTTAGTTTGACATGTAACGAAAGATAACTCATGTACCATAACTCGTCATATTTACTCGTTATGAAAGAAGAAAAAAAAAATGTAACAAGTTATATTATATATATATACTAAAACTCATTGGGGGAACAGCGATCTCACAAGATAATCATATGAGCAGTGCAAAAAAAAAAAAAAAAAAAAAAAAAAAAAAGAAATTCATTCCGTGAATAAAATGATCGAAGCAACACACTTTCTACATGAACGCTGCGGTTAACCCGCTAGTGATTTCTAAAGAAGTAGGAAGAAACGATTTTGTTAGTCGTTTTTAGACCATGATAAAAGTCAAGAATGCACGGCGAGTCGGCTGCCAACACAAACCCACTCATCCAGTATCTATGACAATGTGACACATCATTGTGAATGCTTTAATTTACCGATGTATCCTTTCAACCATTATAATGGAATAACGAATAAGAATGACACTGAAAGCAACAACTTTAACGGTATTTATATGGATAAAATATACTATTCGCTTTTAATATCTTTATTTTTATGGTTTTGTTATTTATTTGAATATTAACGTAAGATAACAACATTACAACACATCCACAACTTTCAACTTCTAGAAAACCTTTGTATAGCTTCATAGAACCTACCGTATAGCTATTGGTGAAATTTGATTGACATAAGCAAAACAACAATACAATTGAGAAATGTAATATGTAATACAAAACAGAAACAAAAAGGAGATCAATGTAAAAGGTTTCCCCGTTCTGCTCAAGGACAAATTCCCTTTGACATGCATATAGGCACTCTCATTGACAAAACATAAATAAACCTAGAACATGTTCGTCATCTTTCTTCAAACATACAACCACCGGAGCGGTGGTATAACTCGATGCAAATTCTGTACCTAGAATTCTCATCGGACTAAAAATGATTCATTAAAAACAAAACCGCATGTGAGTGTGGTTCCATATTGATTTTTGTTAGTGTTTTAGTGTTTCGTTCAACTTCGTATGATTTGTGGAGAGTGTGCCTCTCTTTTATGCTAGGAAGAGACAGCACTTTTTTTTTTTTTTTTTGAGCATGATCTTAAAACCGAAACATTACTTCATTAGTTGTCATTAGCTCAAGTTAAGTTTGAGCAGTTAATATGTACTATTGAAGCTAGAAATGCATGTGTGACATATATATGCTACAACTGGGTAATTAACATGTTACAATCCGCTAATCATCACATGAATATCGATATATCATTAACATATACTGAAATGTTGCTTAGGTAGTCACCTTGGTTTCATGTCACTATTAAATAATGGATATCACTAGGATTAAAGTGCAAATATTCTTATGTGATCGCATCTGGGTATAAATAAGTTAGATTTAAATTCCTGGTTTTCATTCCAAAAACTTTCTTTTAAGATACTACTCCATTTTATTCACACTAATTTTATCCTGCACTGTTTATTGTTACAAGACTTTCGTCAAGGCACACGTAATGCTAAAATATCATAGAAGTGAGTTACGGAGTATTTTAAACGAGAGTAAATTACACCGTTTGTCCTAATGGTTTGCGTTGATCGCACCTTGTTGAGGTAAATTCTCGCCGCCTGGTCAAGCCGGAGAGTCTGCCTCGATCAGCGGTCTTGGGAAGAAGAGTCTTCTTTCCGCACAACAAGTAATCACATCGTTAGCCTCGCCTCGGGCGATGTCGGGACCAAGCCTCCGGCGTGAGTAAGCGGGAGGGTAAAGGTAGCGATAAATCAGTGATCAATGTATGTGAGTGTATTTATCTGTCCCAAATCATTAAATGTGTTGGGGTATTTATATTACCCCAACTATGTACCTTCGTCACTGTAGAGATACTATTCGTGCAGACCTATATTACCTGTTTGCAAGCCTATAGCCACCCTAGTTGATAGGCCACGTGGTAGGAATCCCTTAAAAGCTGGATACTGTCGTTTGTCGTCCGGACAGTTCGGTCAATGCCGTCCGGCTAATGGCGATGCCGGACTGCGTACCGTCCGGACATATACGTCAACATGTCCCCCCCAAGATTGGGTTACCGGGTGAAAACCGCGACACAATGCTTGAGAGTGTGCAATATTCGAATCGTTCCTCGGGTGAGTTTTAATGATATTTGCGGATTTTGGGCCGCTCTGGTGGGCCTGCCCGCCTAATGGGCTTTCATCCGTGTGTTTTCGTCTCCCGAGATTGACGTGGACGGGCCAGATGAGGCCACGTCACCTCTTGCTGACTGATGGGACGTTTGTCAGCCCATTAGGGTTTTTCCCTTCGCCTATAAAAGGGGTTTTTTACCACAGTTATTTTCTCACACACTTTTCTGTCTTTTTACATTGCTCTTGCTCTCCGGAATATATTCTTCTTCGCATTTAAAAGGTTCGTCTCGTTCTTCTCTGTAATTATTTGTATATTCCTTTCGGCATCCTTTTAGAAATGGCCGAACAGTTGATCGAAGAACCGAGTACCCCTATTTCGACCGAAGTTATGCAACTTCCGGTAGTCCCGAAGTTTGATATGCATATCTATACATCTAAATTGACACAACCGGAACTGGACAATATAATCGTAGAATATGGTATTCCTCTTGACCTTCGTCCCCGTCTTCCTCCGGACAACATGACAATGGACCAACTTCCGGAGGATACGATAGTATATATCCTCAATTTGGATACGGAGGTGTTAGGATTCCCTTCTCTACCTTTCTGTTGAATGTGATTAGACATTTTAGAGTTCACTTTTCCCAACTGGTGCCCCTGGGTTTGAACAGAGTGACTCTTTTTGAGATTAGGTGTTATAGTTTGGGCGTTCGTCCTAGGGTTTCCCTGTTCCGGGCATTCTATCGTTTGTGCAAGCAGGGGCATTGGTTTTCTTTTGAGAGTAGGACAGGCAAAAAGGCTTATAAATGCTTTAAAGAAGTGTTGACCGGCCTTAAACATTGGAAGAAAAATTTTTCTTGATTGACCGTAGGGGCGATTCCGCATGCCATGGCACGAGGCATAAAGACTCCAAGATAACGGATCCACTTTCTGTCGGGTTTTCCGAGCGGATGCAGAGAGGTTGAGCGGTACTCCCATTTTGCTACGAAACCCACTATAAGCTTATTATGGATGTGTCATCATCTTGGTCTTCAAGAATCCGGGTTCGAGCCTCTTACAAGGATGCCGAGGGTCATGGTAATAATTTGTCTTGTCCTAGGTTTTGTCGTGCTTACTATCTTGTGTTTTGCTTTTAACGAACTTTTTCTTGCAGCTTGTCAACATGTCCGAATTTCTTGAGCTTCTGAATGGGATGACACATGGTGAGTAAAGGGCCGCCGTTGACCCAACTCGGGAGGTGCCAAAGAGGACGTCGGATCCTCTTGAGTTGGTGCCACTCTTCCCCAAGGATCCCTTAACCTCCAAGCGAGAGGAAGCCGGCCGGGATGTGGTTGCGGCCGGGAGAAAAAGAGAAGAAGCCCGAGAGAAAGAGAAAGAGGCGGGTAAGAAGAGGTGGTGAGGTAC
Organism: Chrysanthemum lavandulifolium; assembly: GCA_022545495.1. Classification (NCBI taxonomy): domain Eukaryota; kingdom Viridiplantae; phylum Streptophyta; class Magnoliopsida; order Asterales; family Asteraceae; genus Chrysanthemum; species Chrysanthemum lavandulifolium. Next base: position 177,629,196 of record CM040241.1, read on the forward strand.
ATCCAAGGCCCAAAGCAAGCGAAGGAAGACAAGGAAGACAGGGTTTTGTCGAGCGGTTTTCCTCGGGCTCTCCGGTCGTAATCACGGATCCCATTAATCAAGCTAATCCGAGCGAACAAGGGGTAATCAACCACCGCATGAGCAAGGAACTCCCCGCCGTTGCCGCGGGAGGGGTGTGGTTGTGACAGAAGGCATGGGCGAAACAGTCGGCGGGCGGTGGTCATTACAACCGCCGCCCTCAAGGAGGAGGACCGATTCCTCGGTGGACTCTCCTCTCCACGACTCGTCGGTAAGTACTCTGAGCACGCACTTCTTTCTTTCATTCTATTGCCTTTAACTTGCTAAGTTAGTTTTTTTTTTTTTCTTTTTGATGTGTCTTAGGACAATCGGCCCCTCGTAGTCATGGTCCCGACCACATTGAGAGGGTCAACTTGTTGGATTCAGGTATGTTTAAATCTTTTCTCTCGTCTGTATCTAGCTGAAGTTTTTTCTCTTATTACCCCCTTTTGTTTTTTGCTGCAGATGAAGCCACAAATGTTTTCTTTCCCCAGTGGGGCCTCCGCGACGACGTCCGGATAAACACATATCGGACTGCCGAGATGATTGATAACGTTGCCACTCCGGCGAAAGAGGCTTTGGAACAAATAAACAATATAGATCTCATTCGGCGGGCATACGAAGATTTCGGAAAAAGTGTGATTGTCCGAGGGGAATTGTTAAGGAGGTTCCGGATCTTTCCAACGGCTACTTCTATCGAGCGAAGCTCACAAAGATTGCGAAGGGCTCGCGGAAAACTCCGTGCAAGTGAGAACAACAGGTTGACGGAGGATATGAAGAAGCTAGACTCCGATCTGAAAGCCCGTGCCGGTAAAGAGAAAGATCTGGAGGAAGAGGTTGATAGGGTGACCCGTGACCGGAATGAGTGGATGGAGACTTCAAGGGCTCAGGCTGAGAAAATAAGGAAACTGGAAAGCGAGTTGGCCGTTAAGGACCAGTCTTTGGCCGCCCTGCAGACGGAGAATGGCAAGTTGGCAGCCGAGGTTGCACAGAGTGAGGTGGTTAAGCAAAATGCTGTTCGGATCTTTGTTACCTTGGTGTCATCCGCTTGTTTGGTAGCGTTGAGTACAAGAAGAGCATGGCTAAAGTGTATAGCTTGACCTACCAAGTAGGGTTTGTGACCGGGGCAAGGTGAATAGGACCAGGAGGAAGCAGAGGCCGCCTGGAAGATCCGGAAGGTCAGCAGGATGCTCAGAGCTTATGGAGGGTGAATATGATAAACTTTTGAGCCGAGTATCCTTTCATTGAAGCTCGGCGATTCTTGCCGCTTGCCTCTGGGGACTGATGAACCTTGAACCGGAGGTTCCCGTTATCAAGGACATGCCTGGGCCATCAGGGGCTCCTCTTATCACCGAGACTCCGGTAGACACCGCGGAGAAAAATGCTTAAGTATGGATATTTTTGGGACTTGTATTTTTGTAAACAATTGTTCGTATGACTTTCTTGTAATAACTAACAATGTTCGTTCACTGTTTAACTAGCGTTGTAAATGTATGATTGTTCGTATGATATGCGTTGTTTTGTAATACCCTCCTTAGGTTATTCTAAGGGCATCCGGCCGCGTTAGGCCGTGCATCCGGTGTCCGGGCATCCTCGTGAAGTTAGAGGGCATCCATCACATGGGTATGCGCCTTCCTTAGGTTATTCTAAGGGCATCCGGCCGCGTTAGGCCGTGCATCCGGTGTCCGGGCATCCTCGTGAAGTTAGAGGGCATTCATTACGTGGGTATTTTACGTTTTCATACTCGACGGGGACCAACCGTCGGAATTGTTGTATTAGCATCAATTGTTATTTTTCGTACTCGACGGGGGCCAACCGTCGGAATTGTTTAACTATCATCAATATTTGGAAAATTGTCTCCCTACTATCATCAATATTTGGAAAATTGTTTAACAACTATAAGAAGCAGTTTCTAAGATTTGTAGCATGCCAGGTCCGGGGGACCTCCTTCTCCTCCATCGTCTGCAACTTATAAGAGCCATTCTCACTTGCTCCTATTATACGGTAGGGCCCTTCCCAATTGGGTCCTAACTTTCCTAGGTTTTCCACCCGGCTTGCTTCGTTCTTGCGGTAGACAAAGTCTCCTATTTTGAAATTCATTGGCTTGACCCTCCGGTTGTAGTATTGCTCCACTTGCGTTTTGTACTTAGCTTCTTGAATAGCAGCGTTTTCCCTTCTTTCTTGTAAAAGGTCTAAGTTCAGACGTTGTTGTTCCTCGTTCTGATCCTCTCGAAACATCATCGTCCGGTGTGTGGGCATCCCTATTTCCGCTGGGATTACAGCCTCACTGCCATACGTTAGGCTGAAAGGGGTTTCTCCATTACATGTTTTGAGGGTCGTCCGGTGTGCCCATAAAACGTTGGGCAGCTCATCTAGCCATCCCGATCTTTCTCGCCCAATCTTGTTTTATCCCATCCATCGGGCTTGGTTTGCTCGTTCTGACCCATTAGCTTGTGGGTGTGCCACGGCTGTATTTACTTGTTTGATCTTCAACCCCTCGCACCATTTTTTAAACGGGTCGTTTACGAAATTGGTTCCGTTGTCCGTGACTATGATCTTCGGCAAACCATACCGGCATACAATGTTCTCGTACACAAATTTTATGACATCCTTGCCCGTAGTTTTGACCAACGGCTTCGCTTCTATCCACTTAGTGAAGTAGTCTATGGCCACAATTACATATTTGATGCGGCCGGGTGCTTACGGGAAGGGGCCTAACACGTCCATTCCCCATTGGTAAAGGGCCACGGGACATGATCGGCGTCGGTGGCATTTTAGGTAGTTTGGGTGGGAGAATGTATCTGGCAAGAGTCGCATTTCCTGATTTCTTCTCGAGTATCTCGGTGCATGGTAGGCCAATAATATCCTTGCCTCATAAGTTTGGCCACGACGGTTCTCGGTCCGGCGTGCATCCCACAGCAGCCCTCATGCACTTCCCGGATGATGTAGTTCGCTTGCAACGGTCCTACACATCTCATCATCGGTACCAAATAGCCTTTCTTAAAGAGGACCCCTTCTTCCATAACGTACTGGGGAATTTTCATCCTTAAGCTTACGGCCGTTTGGGTCCTCGACCACTCCTCCTCCGGACACCGATGATCGGTGTCATCCAATTGTCCGTTTCTTCCTCTACTACGGTGTTAATTATCTCTTCATCTCTTGATGGCTTTTCTAGGACCTCTGAGCACTTTTTGTTAGGTGATCGAAGGCCACCGCCGCTAGTTTACTTAATATATCGCCTTCCGATTACGGGCCCTCGGGATGTTGCGGATCTTAAAGTTTTGGAAACCGGAGATGTATTTTCTAGCTTGAGCCAAGTACTTACGCATGCTTTCCTTGGTAGCGTGAATTCCCAGTTAATCGACTAGCCACAAGTTTCGAGTCCACCCGCACGCTTAAAACCTTGATTTTAAGTTTTCTTGCGATCCTTAGGCGGCTAGTAGGGCCTCATATTACGCCTCGTTGTTGGTGCTAGGAAAGTTTAGCGGAGGGCATAGGTCGCTTCTACCTTTTCGGGTGATAAGAACCGGACCGACTCCGGATCCTTTGTTATTTGAAGCTCAGTGCCTGTACAACAACCATTCTCCTTCCTTTACCTCCAAAACGTTGGGACTTGTCCTACCTCTTGATTCCACGGTACTTACATTAGAAATCCGCTGGGACTTGCCCTTTGATTGCGTTGCGAGGGCATAGGTGATGTTGTATGCTCCTAGCTCCACGGCATGATACTTGCCAACTTTCAGGGCTTCGCTTGTTCAATATTTGTTTGATGGGTTGATCGGTGATGACCACGATGGGGTGAGCCTCGAAATACCTCCTTAGCCTTACGGATGCGTGTAGCGGATACAAAGCCAACTTCTCCATAGGGCGTAGTACCTCTACGCTTCATGTAGTGTCCGACTAACATAGTGCACCGGCACGGTGTCGCCATTTCTCTCTACCAGAGACCTGCACTCACGGCTCCGTATGAGGCCGAGGTATATGCACAATTGTTCTTTGCCTTGGAGTGGATAAAGAAGGTAGTTCGAGTATCAATCTTTTCATCTCTGAAAAGCCGACTCGGCTTCCTTCGTCCATCCAGATTCGTCCTGTTCTCTTTAGTGATGTTCTTTAGTGTGTCAAGAAGGGAGGGCTCTTTCCGTGACTTTGATAGGAATCTGTTTAAAGTCGCTAACTTTCCACTCGGGCTTTGCATTTCTTTAATGTTTCGGAGATTTCATTTCCATTATAGCCTTTGTTTTCCTCGGGTTAGCTCTTATTCCTTCCGATGTCACCATGTAGCCGAGGAACTTACCTTCCTCCACCCCAAAAGAACACTTTCGCGGGTTCAACTTCATGTTTATCCTCTAAGGTTGTCAAAGGTTTCCGCGATGTCAGCAATCATTTCTCGTTCTGTTCGGCTTTTTATGACCATGTCGTCTACATACGCCTCTAAATTTCTCCCTATCTGCGACTGAAAAGCGAAGTCCACCAACCTTTGATAAGTTGCCCCGGCATTCTTTAGTCCGAAAGGCATTTTTGTATAGCAGTACGTCCCTCGGTCTGTGTAGAATGCCGTTTTTTCCTCATCGTCCCTGTTCATCTGAATTTGGTGATAGCCTTTATAGGCGTCAAGGAAACACTTATATTTATACCCCATGACGGATTCGATCTTCCAGTCTATCTCTGGCAAAGGGTAGTAATCCTTCGGGCATGAGGAGTTCAGATTTTTGAAGTCAATACACATTCTCCAGCTTCCGTCACATTTCTTGACCAACACTGGATTGGCTATCCATGTCGGGTACCGTACGGGTCGGACTATGCCGGCTTTAACCCATTCTTCCACTTCTCTATTGATTACTTGGTTCTTTTCCGTGAGAATATTCTCCTTTTTGGGCCACCGGTGTCCGGAGTTGTTCAGCAGAGAGAGTCTTTGTATGAGGCGTCTTGGCACTCGGTCATGTCTACGGTTCCCAAGCAAAAATATCTTTATTCTTCCTCAAGGTCTCGATGAGTTGCCTCCGGCATTCTCGTGAGAACTTGGTTCCTATGGTTACTATTGTTACGGGTATCTTTGCGTTAACTAGGATGTCCTCCGTTTGCTCTTGGCTTCGTTTTCTTGATCCCAAGATTCTACTTCCCGCGGAAGAAGCGACTTCTCGGGATCCTGCTCTTCCTCAAATCTCTCGCATTCCATAACTACCGCCCGTTTGGCAAGCAGGTGGCTATCCCTCCGGAGTGGGAACTTCATCATTGCATGAATGGTAGAAGGTATGGCCCTTAATTCTTTGAGACCGTTCGGCCCGATGTTATGTTATAGGAGAGGCGATCGTACTCTTCAGAACGTCATCATCACCGTCCGGAAAGGCCTTGATCCCCATGCGGACCTCTAGTTCTATCTTCCTATCGGTTTGGATGACTTGGCGGAAAATCCTACCACGGAGAACTAGTTTCTTTAAGCGGGATTGAATGGAAGGACAAAGTTCACGAAACAATGTTCGTACATGACACGGGCGGAGCGCCTTCATCTCGAACACCCTCCTTACAAAATATCCTTCTACTTGACTTCCACGATTAACGGCTCATCCGATGGGTAAATGCGTAGTTATTCGGGGAAAGTTATAGGGTATTCATCCGCTTTCATCATAGAACCCGCCTTTTCTTTTACGGTCTTCCGGTATTGGCGGACCATGTTGATCACCTTTCCTTTTCCGTTATGACCTCTCGGCCTCTCCTTCCTTTTTCTTTGGACGTTCTTGACCAAGTGATCCAACTTCCCGATTCAAGGGCTACTTCCAATTGTCTCTTTAAGTGATATGATCGTTGGTGAGATGACCTCTTTCTCCATGGTATTCACGAACCGATCTTCATTTTCTTTGCTTGGTTTTCCTTATAGCAGGGGTGGTGGAGGTAAGTTTAGATGGTGTTCGGTGGAAAGTATTTCTTTGGGTTGTTTGGTAAGGCTGGAGAGCAGGACCCGAGTACCATCCTGTTTGATGAAGTCGTTACGCTTGAACTCATTTCGGGGTCGTGTTTCAGCTTTAGGAGAGACGTAAGGGGAGAAGACTTCTCTCTGTCGAGGATCATTCCTCTCCCAAGGCCGCCGGTCACTCCTCTTCCTGTCGTTGAAGCTTCCCCTAAGGTTCCTATCTCTCGGGACCTGGATGCTCGGCTTCCGGGAGAGGTCCGGGGCTTCTCCCCTCGGTAGCTCGGTGTTCTTGTAAGCCTCTTCAGCCCGGATATAATCGTCCACCCTGGTCATCATTTCTTTCACGGATTTTGGGACCTGATCAGAGAATTTTTAGACAAGTCGGGCACGATGGCTCATGAATGCCGATATTTTCATGAGCTCTGGTACTCCCGGGATCCGGCTGGCCTCGTCGGTCCACCTTTCTTTGAATACCGGAAGGGCCTCATTCGCTTGCCTAACAATCCGGGTGATTTCTGTAGGGTCTTTTAGGTTCTTCTGCCGAAGGGCAAACCTTGTGGTAAACTGGTCCCTCAGTTCACCCCATCCGTCAATGCTTCCTGGTTCCAAATTGCTAAACCAGGCCTGTGCCGCTCCGTCCATGGTTTGTTGGAACATTCGGCACCAAACTGGCATTGGCCACTCTCCTTGGTTGGTCGCCCCAACGGCGGTTAATATGGTCATCGGATCGGTGACCCGTCGTCTGATTTTAAGTTAGTGGGCATTACACATTTAGGGCGGCAAACTCTACTATCCGTCTTGTAAATGGCGACAGGGCCACTTCCTTAAAGGGTTTCTTTGAGATCGTCCTTGGGTTTTGCGCGGTGTCTATCTCCATCTCGTCATCGTCCGTGAAGGCGAGGCGCGTTGGTTGATAACTCCGGCCCCGTGGCGTTGTACTTTCGAAGAGAGCCTCCAAAGAGGCCATCTGGGCTTGTATTTCCTCCGGTAACCCACCAGTTTGAGTATTGAAAACCCCGCTTCCCCCTACATGTCCCGGAGGGAAATCGGGCTCCGGTGGAGGTGGTAGTCCGGCGCCCGTCATCCGATCTTTGGGTAGAATGAATCAGGGTCCCACGGATGGCGCCAATTTGTTGAGGTAAATTCTCACCTGGTCAAGTGGAGAGTCACCTCGATCAGCGGTCTTGGGAAGAAGAGAGTCTTCTTTCCTGCACAACAAGTAATCACACGTTAGCCTCGCCCTGGACGATGTCCAGGACCAAGCTCCGGCGTGAGAGTAAGCGGGAGGGTAAAGGTAGCAATAAATGCAGTGATCAATGTATGTGAGTGTATTTATGTGTCCCAAATCATTAAATGTGTTGGGGTATTTATATTACCCCAACTATGTACCTTCGTCACTGTAAAGATACTATTCGTGCAGACCTATATTACCTGTTTGCAAGCCTATAGCCACCCTAGTTGATAGGCCACGTGGTAGGAATCCCTTAAAAGCTGGATACTGTCGTTTGTCGTCCGGACAGTTCGGTCAATGCCGTCCGGCTAATGGCGATGCCGGACTGCGTACCGTCCGGACATATACGTCAACACACCTCATCATCCTTTGACAATAAAATGCACCGTTTGACCTTAATTGGCAAACGTTATCCGTCATTTATCCCTCCCTCTAATTGCCCTCACTAACACTAGTTAGTTCACCTCATGTGATACTCACATGAGAGTAAGATAGTATTTTTTTTTCCTTTTTTTTTAAACAGCAAATTTACAACCTATACTACCTATCTCACAAATTTTATCTCGCTTTCTCTTTATCTTCCCTACCAACACCTCCTTCTTCCCAAACTTTTTTCCCCACCATCTTAGATTCATAATAATTTTAGTCATGTTTATCACTATAATTTTATCACGACTACCTTATCCAAAATATATACAACAATTAAATTTAAAAAGTATTCATCAATACACACAATAACCCAAAACTCATATGTTAAAAAAAAAACCACCACCCATATCCGTTGCAACCGACATGCAGATCCGCCACCACCACCATCATCCTTACTATTTATCATCTTATCCAATACAACCACCCATGAACCATAATCAAAACTCCAGAAAACAAAAACTCTCAAACTCATTTAAAAATTTCAACTAGAGACTTTATAAATCAAAACTAAAATAAACCCGAAACAAAAACATCAAATAAAAAAAAAAGGTTCATAAGTAATCCCATTAAACCACAAACCAAAGTCTATATTGTCTTTTGTGTTTAACAATGTCCATCGGTAACCCATTAAACCAGCAACCATGAAATCAAGATTATAATTGGTATAAAAACGAAACCTACCAGTTAACCCGTTTCAACTGAGTATCCACTAACCAACAATCAAATCCCAACAAATAAACCCTATAAACCCACCTATACCAAGACCACATATAAAAAAAATCATCAAAACCAATTAAACCACCAACTAAACAACAGAACATGATTAATATTACATATTGTACTACCGATAGAAACGGCGACGACTGGTGGCGCGAATGTGGGTGATATTTACTTTGGTGGTGGTGGCGACTGCGTATATGGGTGGTCGTGGCTGTGGAGCTGGGTGGCTGGTTTTAGGTTTGGGATTTGGTCGAAGAATAGCAATATATTTTTGCAGTTGTACTGATCTAGTACGCGAACTTTTTTTAAGTTGTAGAAACATAACGAATTTTAATAAGTATTCCAATTTAGTACGTGATAATGACGTATCACGCTATAAATAGTGTCACATGTCAGGCTTTCAGGTATGACACGTCATCATCACATACCAAATTGAAAGACTTATGAAAGTTCGTTATATTTTTACAACTTAAAAAGTTCACGGACTTATGAAAGTTCGTTATATTTTTACAACTTAAAAGAAAAGTTCACGTACTAGATTGGTACATTTGAAAAAGTACATTATTATTCTTCGACTAAATCCCTTTAGGTTTTGTTGAAGATGATAAGATTATTAGTTATTTTTTTTGTTTGATGAAAACTAAGATACATGTGATTTTCGTTGTTAAAGATTGGAAAGTTTTATGACAAAGTGAAAGTTCAAAGTGAGGTGTTTTATTTTGATTCAATATGATTTTTTGTGCGTTTGTGGATGTACAGATTTAAATTTGATATTGGATATTGGTGTGTATAAGTTTTGATTGGTATTTGTGTTTGTATATAGGAATGATTGATGTTTATAAACAAAAGTAGAAAAAAAGAGATAGAAAGAAATAAAGGATGAGAGAGAAGCAAGGAGAAAAATCTTCATGATAGGATCTCTCCAAAGTCTTCATTTCTATTCAAAGATAAATGAAGTCAACTTTCAAGGAAGAACCTAAAAGTAATCGCAACCTACTTATTCTAAGTACAACAGATTACTTTAAAAGCTCATGAAGTATTTCGGTTTTATGGTTTCTATAAACCATATCAAGAGTTTAGAGGTATGTTTACTTATCCACAAATTAGCTAGTTTACGTTTACATGGATATGTTGATATTATTTTTTATTTAGACGTTAATAATTGCTAGTCTCTAAAAAGTCTCTTTTCGCTACTTTCCCGACTTACTCATTATCGGGAATAGTATTTCTCCTTGATTTTCTAAAAGATCGTCAAACTAACGCCGCCGTCACAAATAGATCCTTGATAATTAACTTATCAGATCCCGTTGACCAAACATCTACTCAATTAGGAACTTCAAAAGCCATTTTTGTTCCATAAGCTAGTGTATAACTTATTACAAAAATAACACCAAACACCCTTTTTCTGTGCACAGTAGCCGGATCCCACAAGTTGTACTAGCCGGATCTCAGTGACAAGGGATCCGGGGGAACCATGAGACAGAAACCAACCATACGTTTTTCAAAACCAATTCTGCTCTTTTCCCTCTCCTCACAAAACACAAAAACGACCAAATTGCTGCTTTCATCTCCATAGGGCTTCATATCCTCAAGCATCTTCCTCTAGAACATCATTGTAAGTAATTACACTCATATATTCTAATCTTCATCATCCTCATCCTAGGGTTTATGGTTTTCAGTTTTTCTTAATCAATTGATGAAATTAGGTTTTGCAAAATTGATCACTAGAAAAGGTTTTCACATAACTAAGATTCCATTGTGCTTACAACATTGTTAATACAAATCAAAACCATAAACCCATCTCAACAAATTTTACCTAATTGGAATATTTGTTTTTCTAGAACCAACCATGTGTAACACCCCCAAAATGGCTCAATGAAAGCATACAAGTATTGGGATGCTACTAAATTGGTATCACAACATAAGCATAGAACAATTGGTTTTCATAAATAAACTTTTATTCATTCTTAAAACAATGTTTACATTATTGATTAGTCGGAAAATGGCCCATTATAAAAGGTGGTCCCAATACATAAATCGAGTCGTCTATGACCATGCCATGCCTTTGCCTTGCGCCTTCAAAGATAAGCTATCACTTCAAAACACGAAGATACATGCTAAAAGGGGTCACTTACGTTGGTGAGTTCATAGGTTTATTTAAAAGAGATTTGATCGTTGTTTCAAATTTGGTTTTGATGATCATTACGTCTTGCATAATGTCATAAAGTTTATGATTTCAATTCATAAAAGGATTTCATAAAGAGATTTCATTAGTGGACCATAAGTAGGGTATATGTACATTACAACGAATATAATGTCATATATTGAATCTATTACGCTAGCACTAAGTTCATGCAACCGAAGCTACTGACGGTTTATGTATGCACAAGGAAGTCATACAAATAAGGAGCCCATGGCGATGTTTATCCCAATACACTCGGTCCCGACATACTATATGTTTTGCCTTGACCCAAGCGGGTCAACGAGCAGAAGTCACTCCCAATAGATCTATTTATAACATTCGCTTCCAAAGGAATTGTGGTTCATGAAATGGGCAATTTGGGATCTAAAGTCTTAGGCTAAGCTGCGTAATATTCTAGGTCAAAGGTTTTGGTGTGGTCCTTAAAGCATCTAGGTATGATGTATCTTAAAACATATAAATCAAAGGGCATAGTATGCATAGAATGCATAATTTTAGTAATTAAATCATTTAAGTAAAAATGAGGATGTATCTTCCCCCAAAACAGTTATAAAACAAGTAAAAGTAGGGGCTATGAAACTCAACTTGGCAATGTGCAATATGAAGTCTAAAGGGAATTAAATTAAGGAGTGATATTGCACGGCTTCCGACACGCAACCTAATTAAGTATGGCATATTTAGTCTTCATGTTTAAGACTCGATAAAGTTTAACTAACTTTATAGATTTTAAATATTTTTGTTGTTGTTGTTGCTTGTGTGGCATTATTTAAGTTTAAAATGGTTTTCTAAATGTTTGTAAGTATTGGCTCTTGAAAGTGCATCAGTTTATAAATAGGCAATAACAAAAAAAGTATTACAGACGGATAAGTCTTCGGTTTTATAGTACCGATGGACGATGTACGAAAAGTAATCATAAACAAATGGTAGATATCGTTGGGATATGAAAATGATAGTTATATAATATACATATGTATGCATAAGTAAGGCAAGTAAATATGTATAAGTTTATTTAATGATTTAGTGTCAAAAAGTAGTTAAATGGTTTTATAAGCATGTATAATAAATCATTTTTTTGTGATAACGCTACACGCGTCGTTCGGGGTCAAAGGAACTTCCTTTTCTTCGAGCAAGTTTTATAACACCCTAGGCAGTGAACCTAATCGTTGTAGTGTAGTATTAGGGTAAGCCACGGGTATTGATATCGTTCTCTAGGGGAATAGGAATGCTAGTGAGAAGTTACTACACTAAGGTTGGGGTTGAGGAAGATTATTTTTTATCTTTTTATGTTTTTTAGGAAATGGAAAGGTACGAATCTCGGGGTTTGGATATGGGGGTTGGTATTTCTACCGATTACTCTACTTATCTAATTATCTAATCTAAGGTGTATGTAGTCTATGTCTAATTATTGTGTGCTCGTATGATAGTTTAAAGATGTGTTCACTTAGGTTTTATTACTCCTTAATTATCTCCTATTGATGGTTGAATTGTCACGTCCTTATTCTTAATCGTGTTGTGTGTCTAAAGTCGTAGGGTGTCGTTTTCCTAACTCTTTGAACTTACCAAAGGGCTCATCTACAAAACCCTCTAGGATTATAAACTCTAACTCTAAGGCCCTCTTTGGATGGTTTAGCCTACAACCGCTCTAAGTGCTATAGCCTAAGGTTCACAGATTAATCAAGCATTAATTACATAACGAATGACCTATCGCATTACTAGATCATTAATCAATTAAGATAAGAGACAACCAATCAATATTTAATAATTAAGTTTCATATTCCTAAGCAAACACACAAATAAATTAGCGGACATGGAGAACATGCAAGCATACACACAAATAATTGAAGACATAATTGAATTAATGAAGTAAAACACTTATCTTGATGTAAGATAGGGTTTGGAACCCTAAAATACTATACAAGACAACCTTGGTTCGGTTTAGGTTTTACTCCAAAAGACTACACACTAAAAGCGAAAAATTCGGATTCTATATATAATATTACAATCACGGGCGTCACCTTAGGATTTGTGGCGCCGTCGGTCGCCGTCATTAGGGTTTCGTCTTGGTCACGTTAGTCTTGCGGCGGCGTCACCTTGTGCTTGTGACGCCGTCCTCTTGACCGACGCGTCGGATCAAATCTAGGCCGTGCGAGTTGCGACGACCTACTCTTTTAAAGCTGACACCGTCACTTGAAAATAAGAAATTTGGCTTTTGTGCTGTCACAAAATGCTCCGACGGCGTCATGATTAAGCGATGGCGCCGTCACCTTATATTCGGCGACTTTGAGTGTCTCGATTCTTGACTTTGGCCATTTTCTTCGTATATCCGCCTTTTCGTCCAAATAAGTGCCATTCAGACAATTTGCCTTGAAGAGACCTAAAAGTGAAAAGGAGCGATATTAAGTAATAACGGATACAAAAGTGATCAAATAAGGGCTTAAACGACCCTAAAAAGGTACATTTAAAACCTTATCAAATATCCCTACACTGGTATTTGCTTGTCCTCAACAAATGTGCTTTTAGCCAATTAATTTATAAGTTAGGGGTCATGAAGCATTGGTTTAAAACAGTCCACAACACATCTAAGCCTCATAAAAGTCATAACAAACACGAAAATTACATACTAGCACCTCACATGGGGTGTTTGGATACTCGCATCTCTCGGTGTATATGAAATAAACAAGTTGGAAATGGAAGATAAACACTCATTAACGGTCCTAGTACATAGATTACCATAGGCTTGAGAATAGATCAAACCTCCATCGCTTTGGCGTAAGCACCTAGGAAAGACTATCAAAGAGGTCTTTAAAGGGTTGTAATGTTAGGCTTACGGTAGGGAAACAAAGGGTTTTGTGGGATAGGCTATTTAGTGGTGGCAAGTCAAAAATCTCTATGTTACAAGCATACGAAGAATGGCGTTACTAAGCCAAGACTCGACACTCTAAACTCTAGATAACTGAAACAAACAAACATAAATTTAAAGGAGAGATGTAGGATTGTAGCCCGTTTTTTTTTTTTTTTTTTACACTCTTTTTTTTCTTTCTCTTTTCTATTTTTTGTTTTTTTTTTTTTCCATACGCTTTTACTCTACCATCCTTTACGGAAACATCAAAATGATAGGGATTTATAGGCACATCCCTACACTTGAGTTTTATTACTCTAACACTAATTTGACCCGAATTGAAAGATCAAAACACTTGGGGTGCGTTATTACGCAAATAAGGGAATTTAACGTTCCTTCCGGTCATTTCATAAACTTTAACTTTTCCCATGAGTCCCAATCATCCCAAAGCGTGTACAAAAGATATGACTCGACTTAGCAACTCATGCAAGCAACTAGATAATTGAACTAAGGGTTTAGGGTGATAACAATAATGCACTAAAAGTGAGTGCATACAAGGTAGGCTAAGGCGATTTGGGTGTATATTTGGGGTGGGGTGTAAACAATGCTCTTCATTGATATTCGGAAAAACCAAACATCACAAGAACCGCGAAAAGGATAGGCTACGAGGGGTTAACTAGGGGTATCGTGTACTAAAGATGAGTACAACGCAAGGGTGTGGGGGAATTACTCAACCGATGTGGAAGAAGTAATTATATTACGGGTATCAAACAAGGGTTATCCTAATACCTCTTATCATTTAGTTATTCCTAACTACACAAGTGTAGTCTTACTAGCGATCTCGGGATGCATCACAAAACAAGTTCTAGAATCTATTATACTACGGTTCACACTCTAAGCATTAAAGATGAATGCTTTAATTCCTACTAATCTAAGGGTGATCCTCACATTTGGGTGGAATTTGGGTGGTAAAGGGTTTTGTGCTAGTCATGCAACTTCCTATCCGTGAGACGCTTTTGTTAAGACTAATGGCCCACTCCTATATGTCATGAAAAATTTTAAATTTGGTGCCAAAATTACCCTAACCGACATTTTCTCATGGTTTATTACACAAATACAATTGACAAAGCAAATAATCAAGGATAAGCATAGTTTCAAAGTTCCGTTTTATTTTCCCTCCTACACTTAAAGCGAACATTGTCCCCAATGTTCCCGAAAGTATCAAAGTTATGATAATGGAAGGTAATTAAAATGAAAGAAACTAATACTCCCGATCGACTCGGTAGGATCCGTGTGTGAAGTAGTGGTTAAATCCTTTCAAGAAAAATGTATGCGTGAAAAGCTCCTTCCAATCATTTGTTTCTTCTTCTTGATAAATAAAACATGCACACTTGAAGAAAACAAACGAAACCTTCGCGTAAAATCGGTGTTGATCCCAGTTGAGCAAGCGATCTAATATAAAACCGACTTGTAACAAAAGCTTATCAAGTATTACGCGAATTTAATACTTAATCTTAAGAAGAAGAACAATTAACATTCAACACCTCAATATTATTTATTAATACGAATACTCTTACAGTATTAGGGTTTTGCAACCTTGAAGTGTATCGACCTTAGATATAAAACATCGTATATCTAACCTAACCTAGGACCTCCTTTTATAGGCTAAGGAGTCCTATACAATATACAATCGTAACCTACAAGATAAATATCTTTTCCATATTTATCTAATACAATAAACTAACCGACTATACAAGACTAGCGATTACTTACTATATACTATCGGTGGTTACATAATACTACTAGCAGCGGTTGTCTTCATCCGTGGTTACACTCTTCGATCCGTGGTTACATCAAGCTTGTCCGTGGTTCCGATGCTTAGAGTAATTCTTTATCCAAGGAACCTAAAACCCAACAATCCTCCCTAAACTTGATAAATTCCAACGAATTCTTCAAGTTTTCTTTAAACTCAAAACATCGAATTGGAGGATGTAGCCAAACACTTACTAGCTTTAAGTATCTTCTCATACTTCTTCAACAAATCATAAGCTTGACCATCATAGGATACTAACATCTTGATACAACCAGGCTTCAACATCGAGCAATTATTCACGGATGCTTATTCAATTGTGGATAATCACCTTCTACAAGCATATGAATAACCTTTCGAAGCAGTTAAAACATGAACTCCACAAGTTTGATATAAAAACCATCTAGTAACTTGACCATTGTAGAGTCCTTGCCATTCGGGTTCATCATGAGTAGGCTCAAATAGAATCTTCAAATTATGATACATCGACCTCTCATGATAATCATCTGGATGTACTTCACCAAATTTATTCTTGTAAAGTATCCAAAGATTCAACAAATCATCTCTATCAAAATCTTGAAGCATTTGTGAAAATTTATTATACTCGAAACTTCATTGTTGAGTCTTAGAATTTTCCAAACTCCTTCACTTCCATCTAAAAGCTTAAACTCATAAGAAATGATTTGATTTACATCTTCAACAACTTTCAATCTTTTAGAATCGGATGTCACACGAACCTCGATTTTTTCTTTTCTTTTACTTTGCATCCATTCATCATGTTCTTTAATCCACTCTTCTTCCTTTTAGAATTCATTGGACAAAATCATCATGATTAATTTTCATACATCTCTCATAAATCTCAAAATTCTTTTAAATGAACAACTACTAAGATTATCGAAACATATATGCACGAATTCTTGATAATCTTCATCAATACATTCCTCAATGAGCAATAGTAGGAGGTTTCTTTCTTACAACTCGCTTCTTTTCTTTACTAACCTTCCTTGCCAATATACCCAAAAGTCTAGCTTTTCTTCATCATCAAACAAAGCCCATTCTTTTACGATATACTCATCATTTATTAATTCGAAGCTTCAAGATAGTTTTGTGATTCATACCATGTAGCTAACAATTTCGACTAGCTTCCTCTTCATCTTGCTTTCTCTTCATCAAAATTGCTTTATCCTCGACTTCAATACTTTTAGCATACTCTTCATCATAAGCTTCTTGTTACGCTTTATTTTTAAACTTACACTACCTCTTTACCTTTTCCAACATTAGATTTAACCACTTTCTTCTTCAAAGGTTCACCAATAACCAAACTTTTACCTCTTGGTTTAGTAGCGATGGTGAGCAGATAAAGCAGGTGCAATGATGGTTGTAGGTATAGATGATGTTTTGCTCAGATTAATCAAGGTACTTGCGACTTCTTTCTCTACTTCTTTAGACTTAGGTGGTATTATAGAGAGTTGTGACAACGATGGAAGTGGTTATGATAGCGATGGGTGTGA
Source organism: Chrysanthemum lavandulifolium (assembly GCA_022545495.1). Taxonomy (NCBI): domain Eukaryota; kingdom Viridiplantae; phylum Streptophyta; class Magnoliopsida; order Asterales; family Asteraceae; genus Chrysanthemum; species Chrysanthemum lavandulifolium. Next base: position 177,645,901 of record CM040241.1, read on the forward strand.
CGATGGTAGGAACAATAGCTAAGTGCGAAACTACATCGGTGGTTACAAAAGTACTAACCATGGTTTCGGTATACTATCGGTTGTTATGTTACGCACTACTTCAACATTCTTCAATTTTCAAGAACAACCTCATTCCCATCTTTATCGAAACCAAAAATCTTGATCTCCACTATCAACATCTTCTTCCATAGGTACACTAACGAGATACATCCACGACCTCCCACAATTCATGCCATCACTCCTCCCTGTTTGGATACATCATTCATATTCGAGATCGTAGAGGTCCACCTTCTTTTCTTCGCCGCATAGCTTTCAAAGCAGCAACTCGGTCTTTTCACTTTCTCCAAAACCAAGACCCTATGCTTCAACCTCCGAATATCCTTACCACAAAGCACGAGATAACTCCTGTAGACACGAAATGGTACCCTCCATTTTAGCACACTTAACCGTCAATTCATTTAAGCGTTCAAGAATATCCTCCCACTTCGACTGTGTGAACTGGTCAGAGAGGTGGTTCATTGGAAAAGTCATCATGTACAAAGTCATTAACCGTCAATTCAATGTCGGGTTCCAATCTATCCTCATCACTTGAGTTGTGTTAAGCGCTCAGAGGTGAATCCTTGGATATAGAAGACATAGCACCGGACCGAGCACGATCATCTATGTACCTGTGGCGACCCGGTTGGCTAGGGATACCTCCACTGTGTTAAGCTCAAAGAACTTTCCACATTAGGGTTGCCAAGGTTGGGTCTTATTGATGTTTCCACTATCGACCGACATCTAAGCATGAATCGATGGTGGAAGCCCTTCCAATCATGTCACCTCCACTCCATGTGACGACCTCATTAACCATACCACTAACACTAGCACGAGGAAGCTTAGTGCCTGTGTTCGCCTAGTCCATGATGCAAGACCTTCATTAAACTCGAATCGGTGGGCAAAGTAAGCATGTGAGGAAATAAAGGAACATCTCTAATGACAACATTCGTGGTGATTCCTCATATGTGCAAACACTCTAGGAAGCATCGATGTACCTCATACTCTCTAGCATGTTCAATAGGTTCCTTTATTTGATGTTCCACAAGCAGTTGAACAAACCTAGGATACAAATAATATTTACCCTTCTTCCTAATATTACGCACTAACCCTCATATATCATCCTAGACCGATTAAATTTCCTTCCATCGGACAAACAAATAATAGCGGTAGCAATTTTGAAGGAAAATCATTAAAGCACATGGTCTTGTTACTCATACACATCAACAAAGTGTGAATCAAAAACTTCCATTGTTGGGAAAACAAACTCTTAAAAATTGTACCTTTTCACCTCTGTGTGTGTAACCTAATCTCTAAACCGGCAACAATCTCAACATCGAAAGATTATCAACACCATCGGCATCATCAAGCCTCAAAACTTCTCTAATAATCTCCTCGAAGCGAAATAGCATTCTCATCCACCTTAGTACTAAAACCTCCAACCCATTAACCTCTTCAAGTTTAGCATTCTTCCAAAGCGATGTATGTAGGCTTTAAGAATGGTAGGTTCAACCGTTAAAGCATAGTGAATGGGACTGTGAACAAGGAAATCAATCATTTGATGAAACCCTTCAGATCGAGCATCCTTAGTAAGTATAGCAACAAGATTATGTGAAGTGGAATACGTCTCAGCCATTGTGATTAATGATGTAAATGAAGTGGGTTTTGTGAATAAACCAAAGAAAATGATTAGGGTTTAAGGGTATTGCCAATTGGAAGTGGTTAGAAGATCAAAGAAATTGATCCATCCGTGATTTTGGTAAGTGATATATACTTTTGCCAAAGTGTCAAAACAACCCTGTAGTATCCATAACAGAGGATCATACTATCCATTGTTCCACAACAACTATCATGATTGTAACAAACCATCGATGGATCTGAGATGATTACTCCTCCCAACTGGTCCAAATTAGAGCAAGCAAATCCATGCCAATTGAAAAGTGATCTCACAAGATATGAAGGATTACACAAAACTATCTATCACTTTTTTTTTTTTTTTTTTTTTTTTTTTTTTTTTTTACACAAACACAAGCGACAAACACACTAGCTCCTTATGCACACAAATCCTTCTTTCTGCAAGACAAACACAAAACAAACACGAGACAAAGATTATGGTTGTCGGTGGTTAGAAATAGCGAGTGGTTACAAAAGACCTATCCGTGGTTAGAGCAGGAAAGTCAATATAGTCAACTTCTAGAACTTATCTCGGTCAAATCCCAGAACCTCATTAACTCTCCAACCACATTTAACACCCCATATTACTTCAATAACCCTAAACTTCACTTATAAAAGAACCCAAATATCATATAACGCCCAAACCAATCAAAGTTAAAAACCTAATTGCTCCAAAATCCCCAATCAATCAAAATGTGGAACCTAGTTGGAACAAACCGAAGTGGTTGATCTAACCTCCTCCTCATCCTCTTCATCATCTTCATCATCAAGTGAAGATGGAAACCCATGGTGACCTACTTTCCTCCACTAGAACCAAGACCAAGAAAATCTCCATTTCTCCCATCATCGAAGATGATAGTGTGGTGAATCAAGTGATGCCTCACGAAGACTCGATGACTCTTCTAAGAAGAGGACTTCAAACCCCAAACCTTCATCATCTAACCCCAACCAAGACCACGAGCAAGAAACCCACCACTCCCTAATGACGGAGAGGTGGTTCTTGGTCTTAGTGCACCAAGTCATGGTGCTTCTTCACACATCGTAACCGGGAAGGAAAAGGGAAGATGGAGTAAGTTCTTTGAATGGTGGTAAGAAGATGGAGCACAAGAAGAATATCATATCATCCATCTATACGCCACAATCGACTTGACTTCTTCGTTTGCATCAATCCATCCTTTCCATTTTGATCCTTAGTTGCTTCGTTTGCATATGATAAATGCATATCCGACATTCAAACGATATAAGCAAGGATAGTAGTAGTAGAAAAATCATGTATAGATGTAGTCTTTATTTAGCACTTGAAGTTTCATTGTAAGGTATGGTATAAAAGCTGCTTTGTTGAATGAACAATGTAACCCGATGCTTCTTGAATCTCTATAATGACTTGTCTTTTATCTGCACAATGGTTAGTGGAAACACGAACAACTAGCGATGGATAGATCAACTCTATCGGTGGTTAGAAGCAACACTATCGGTGGATATAAAAGAAATAGCAATACTAAGATTACATGATAACGGTCCAATACTTTTACAAACTTATACAAAACAATTTGAGAGTTTTAGAGATTAATCATTCCAATACTAACAACAAGATCTGAAACCTCCCACATCAAAAGCTTTGGTGAGAAGATCGGCAACATTGAAATCGGTATGGATTTTACCATTTGAATCAACCTTTTCTCATTACAATCTCTAATAAAGTGATGTCTTATCTCAATATGTTTAGTTCTAGAATGTAAAAGCAGGATTTTGATAATGCAAATTGTCTTGTTATTATCAATGTAAATCTTAGTATGCATAAATTGTACCCAAAATCCGACAATTGATTACGAATCCATAGAACTTGACCACGACAACTAGCGGCGACCACATATTCACCTCGGTTGTAGAATTAGCCACAATAGTTTGCTTTTTACCTTTGCCAAGAAATGTCGCTTCCCAGGCGACATCCTCCGTGGTAGACTTCCTATCCGGACTAGCTCCGGCATAGTCACTATCGATGTAGGCCACCAAATCAAAGGAGAATCCTTAGAGTACCAAAGGCCCAATTTAGGATGACCTTTCAAATATCTAAAGATCCTCTTAACACATTCATGTGTGAGGTATTGGGTGTTACTTGAAATCTTGCACACACATCACGAGAACATAATGTCGGCCTAGATGCGATAAGATACATCAAAGATCCAATCATGGATCATGCAACTTCAAATCAACTTTGGGACTTCCATCATCGGTAGCATAGGTTTACGAGTCTCCATAGGTGTACTTGCACTTTTACATCTTGAAACCCAAATTTCTTCAACACATCTGCTACATACTTGTCTTGACTAATGAAAATACCATCGGTCCTTTGTTGAACACAGTAGCCCCAAAAGAAAGTGAGTTCTCCCATAGAACTCATCGAAAACTTATCATGCATAAGTTTCTCAAAATCTCTGCATAGCTCCTTGTTAGTAGAACCAAAGATGATGTCATCTACATAAACTGAACCGATAAAATATCATCTTTGTGCTTTCTAATGAACAAAGTTTTATCAATCGAGTCCTCTTTTAAACCCATTGTCCATCAAATAAGTAGATAGGCATTCATACCATGCCCTAGGGCTGATGCAATCCATACATAGCCTTCCTCACCTTGTAAACCTTGTCGGGATGATCGGGATCTTCAAAACCGGAGGTTGACAAACATAAACCTCCTCATCAATAGTGCCATATAAAATGCACTTTTAACATCCATCGATACACAACAAAATTCTTGAATGAAGCATAAGCCAAAAACAATCTAATAGCCTCTATCCTTGCAAGCTGGTGCAAATACTTCATCATAGTCCAAACCTTGGTTTGTGTGTATCCTTGAGCAACCAACCTTGACTTGTTCCTCACAACAATTCCTCTTTCATCCTCTTGTTTACGAACACCCATTTAGTCCCAATAGCCCTCTTCCCATTTGGAAGATCAACCAATGTCCAAACCTCTTGAAGTTTGAGCTGAAGAAGCTCCTCTTGCATTGATTCTACCCATCCTTCTTACATTAAAGCTTCTTCCACTCTCTTGGGCTCCTTTTGAGACAGAAAACAAGCAAACAAGCAATTTTGCGAGATCTTTATATTTGTTTCTTTTGTGAAGAGATCTTGCAAAGAACCCATGTTCGGAAAGGGTTACGTGTTCTTTACCACCTTCTTGTTTGAGCTGGAGTATTCAAATTTCAAGAATCATTCCTTGGGATGAATCTTGTGAATTCGGTAGTAGTAATTGGACTTTCATTAATTACGGTTTCCAAATTAGTCAAATTAGCATTGAAGAATTCATCCATGTCTTCATCATCGATGGGAGTATCAATCTCTATTAATTCGGGCATATTAGGATCATGTGGATACTCCTCATCACCAAATAGTGGCTTTGGATTAGGTCCAAAGAAAGTACTATCACCGATGCTTGTGGCGAATTTCACTTGAACTATCGGTGGTAGAAGATGGCTTGTCGGCGTTCTGGATGGCTATCGGCACTTTCGGTGAGGCTTAGCGATTGCTTGCGGGCGCTTTTCTTCTTTTCAATTTCTTCTACCGACAGAGTTATCTTGCAACAACTCATCCTTATCTTGATGATGATCAACATTGCCTCCGATTTGATACATCATCACGGAGGGACCTTGCTTGTGAATGATGGAAGGAGCAGAACCGACTTTCCACTTTTCAACCAAATAGAACTCCTTTGGAGAATCGGCTTCCTTTGAAGATGTATCTACTTGAGAATCCTTTTGTATACACGCATCGGCATTAGTGGAAGTTCACGCAATGATAGGCTCATAATTCATAGATTTGGTTAGCATATCAATGTTAAGCGACCGATCTGGTCCTTTGGTCTCAACACTAGGAGTCTTTTCACTTGAATTGAACATGTAGGTTCTCTTCAACAAGTCTAGTCCTCTATTGTATACTCTAAAGGCTTTGCTATTTGTGGAATAGCCTAAAAGTATCCATCATCGCTTTTCTTGAAACTTGCCTAGGTAGTCTATGGTATTCAAAATGGTAACAGGACACCCAAAGGTTTTAGGAATGCAATCATTGGCTTCCTATCATGTAACGACTCATAGGGGTCTTGTTATGAGGCTTCACTACCTTACTTACATTTTGCACATAACATGCAATTCCTCGACTTGACCCAAAGGTAGTTGGTAACTTAGATTCGACAACATTGTCCTAGCGACCTCAATTAGTGTTCTATTTTTCCTTTCGGCTACACCATTACATTGTGGTGTTCTAGCAACACTAAAGCGTCTTTCAATACCTTTAGCTACAGGCGATTCATCACATCATTCTTAAACTCGGTTCCATTATCACATCGATTACTTTGACCTTATGATTTACTAGATTTTCTATCTTAGTAATGAAACTCTTAAGAATCTCACTAGTCTCACTCTTAGTAGCCAAAAGTATACCCAAGAAAATCTACTATAATCATCGGTGATAACTAGGCAATCTGCTTATGGTTCAAGCTTCTAACAAAGGTTGGTCCAAATAAGTCCATATGAAGCATAAGCGATGGTTGTGTTATGGTGTTTACTGATTTTGGTCTTACAAGAAGCTCTATGTTGTTTTCCTTTTGACAGGCCACACAGTTCCTTACACTCAAAAACCTTTGAAGGTAACCCTCTCACTAAGTTTCCTTTTACCGGTTTATTGATTGTTTTGTAATTGAGATGACCTAGCCTTCTATGCCACAGTTTTGACTCATCAACGGATGCTTTAGCAAACAAACATAAGGACCTATTAGGAAGAACATTTTAAGATCAAAACAATATATATTTTCCTTCCTAGGTACCCTAAGTTGTATAAACTTCTCATCGGGCATCTTAAACTCGGGAGATAACACCACACTCGGTTTCCCAAAAGTACCCAGTTTTCTTATCACACATTTGAGAAACTTTGAATAAATTGTACTTAAGTCCACATACCAAATAGACCTTTTCAAAGTCTAGTTTCCTGTTACGATTGTGCCTCTGCCAAGTATCTTTCCTCCCTTTGGATCATTGCCAAATGCCACATATCCTCCATCATAAGCTTCAAAATCTTCCAAATTGCTTCCATCCCAAGTCATGTGCCCGGGCAACCACTATCAAAAACTCCTTTATCTTTTAGCTCGGTTTGAAGATTGCCACGCACATAAAATTACACAAGTTAGTTCCTCTTGTGGACCCAGTCGATCTTGACTTGGGTGCGCCTGTCATCAAAATATTCAAATTTCTTTAGGTCCATTGATGCACGTTGACATGTGGTAAAACCTTGGTCTTAGGCTTCCATTGCCAACTTCTTTGAGGCCTTATGACATAAAATGATTTCCAACCAACATATCGGTTATCACCTTTGGAATTTTAAAACTTCTTTTGAATCGGTGGTGATATTTTGCTTATGATGGTTTGACCTTTGCTTAGCCGTGTTTACATTTTGCTTAGCGATGGTTGGAACCCATTTAGGTGAAGCGGTGACAATAGATTTTGTATTCCCATTCCTCATCGACCTTTGCTCTTGGAATCATATTCTTTATTAGGATGAGGGTTTGTTTTTCTTGAAAAGTTTTGATGATTTACCCTCCTCCATGATTCCAAACTTGTGGTGCATTTTTTGACAATTTCTCGTAAGTGTTCAAAACTACCACACACAAAACAAGCCTTTTAACACATTGAAACTCATCACCTAATCATTAGAAATTAGACCATTTAAGCTTCTTTGATTACCCCTAGGTTTATATTGTTTCATCATTTCCTAGGAATTTCCACATACTCTACAACTTTCTTGGTAACTTTAGCTCCAAATCTAGGTACAAGGTTGACTTGCTTAGAATCAACTTTCTTAACTGTCTCTATCTTTTCGGACTTAGTTGATTCGGTTCTATCATCCTCGAATCGATTCCCAATCTTCAATTATGGGAGCATCGGATAACTTATCGAACTTATCTTAGGTGTTTCAATCTTTTCAACGAGTTTGTTAAAGCGAATTCACTACTAAATGCAGTTCTTTAGCGGTGGTGCATGTTTCATCAAAGGGGTGGTGGCATATCATTGTATCCTAAACCGGTACCATCTTTGAGCAGTTTTGACCTATTGGTTTCCTTACTAGATCGAAGCATATTGTGTTTTAGCAACCCTAACAACATGTTTTCTTTTTCATCTAGGGCTGTATTTTTACACTTTACGCCTCTGCTAGTTTATCTTTAAGCATTTTAATCTCTCTGTTCTTAAGATCAATTTCACCACCTAGTATATTGATCTTTTCTACATACTCAAACTCACATTTAATACTGAATTTTAGCTTCTCTTCCACACCTCTAAACCAACTCTATATCCTAAGTTATCTAGAGTCAATCTCTACTTCTTTTCTCATACTCTCGGTGATAGCCTTTTGAGACTCTAAGTTATCGAACATGATTTAAAAGAACAAGTAGATGTTTTAGAATCATTAGATACCTCGAATCGAACCGGAAGATGAAGCATAGGCCATTAGAGCAAAGTTATGCTCTTTTGAAGCTTCACTAGCAAGAAAAGCGCATTTGGACCTTCTTCAATCGATCACTCCAATCATAATCACCAAGTCCATCACGAGCAACCAAAGTGAAGAAGTAGCGAGGCTCATCATTGTCTTCTTTATGCCTTCAATTCTTTTAGGAGCTCGACATTCCCTAGCAAAGTGACCTTTCTTCTTGCGGTTAAAGCACTCCATCTTGCTTTTGTCGAATCCACTCTCCTTTGACCATCATACTTAACTTTGTCTTCCGGTCCTCCTCGAAACTTCCTTGCTTGGAGAGTCAACATTGCCATTTGCCATTGAAGATTAATCTCTTCAAGATCATCGGGATCAATTTCATCCGGATCTTGATTCAACCTGATAACAACTTGGTAGTTAAATCGACCGAGAAAAGCACAGATTGCACCATCATGACATTATCACTAACGGTGGTATTGTTTGCAATAGCCGTGGTTATACCATATCGTGATGGATACATCTTGTGAGCTTTTGTGATTAGTGGATACAAAAGCAATGTTTTGATTAGAAGAAGGCGAGTTAGAAAAGTTATTCTCGGACTCATAAACCTTCAAGTTATTGAAGAGATTGTCTAGAGTCATTGTAGCAAAGTCCGTCTTATTTCTCCACACATTGTATGAATAGCCCAATCGGATGATAAGCTCTAATGAACTTCAAATTAATATCTTCTTGAAGGAACTTGTAACCAGCGCCTTGATTGGTGATAAGTTTTGAAGCCTATTGTATGTACCATCAATCTTTTCTCCACTAAGAGCGTTGAAGGTTTCAAGCGATGCTTGAGCATGTTCATCCTTGACTTCTTAGTAGCTTCATTACCGGCAAACCTTAATTCAAGAGCATCCAATAATTCTTTAGCGAGACTCATATTGATCAAAGTCTAATGCAAACTCATTAGGTATTCCCATGGAGAGAATCTTGTGAGCTTTGATCTCCATCTTCCTCTTAGCTTTATCGGGTTCACTAACAATAGCAATCTCCTTACCATCCTCACCCTTCAAAGGAAGAGTGTCTCCTTTTCAACAACATCCCATAGAGCATAATCAATCATACGAATGTATTGCCTCATTCGCATCCTCCGTTTGATACTCACCATGTTTGAGCATGGGCACTTTTGAAGCGATCACCATGTGAGTTTCTTGAGACATCTTAACTTACTTGAGTAAAGATTAACGAGACTTCTTCTTGGTTACGGTTTCTAGATCACAAGCTCGATACCACTTGTTGATCCCAGTTGAGCAAGCGATCTAATATAAAGCGACTTGTAACAAAAGCTTATCAAGTATTACGCGAATTTAATACTTAATCTTAAGAAGAAGAACAATTAACATTCAACACCTCAATATTATTTATTAATCTGAATACTCTTACGATATTAGGGTTTTGCAACCTTGAAGTGTATCGACCTTAGATATAAAACATACATATATCTAACCTAACCTAGGACCTCCTTTTATAGGCTAAGGAGTCCTATACAATATCAATCGTAACCTACAAGATAAATATCTTTTCCATATTTATCTAATACAATAAACTAACCGACTATACAAGACTAGCGATTACTTACTATATACTATCGGTGGTTACATAATACTACTAGCAGCGGTTGTCTTCATCCGTGGTTACACTCTTCTATCCGTGGTTACATCAAGCTTGTCCGTGGTTCCGATGCTTAGAGTAATTCTTTATCCAAGGAACCTAAAACCCATGGTTCACGGGTTTCTCAAGAGTAGGTTCTACCAATGGTGCAGGCCTTGGTACCTCATTTTGGATTGCTTGGAACCCTTGTTGATAGCATTTACCGAGTGAACCGTTGGGTGCGAGGGCATGGATTTGCACTCCCATGGTGAACAAGAACATGAAGTCGATTTAAATCGAGTTCACTTTTGGGTTTTATAGTCTCACTGGGAGTGCTCCAATTTCCTGCTCATTAAAGGCTTTTAAGAGGGCATCAAGCTTGTTTCTCATCTCGCCTTGTCTTCGCTTAAAATCGGCTTCAAGCTTAGTCAATCGAGTTTCTTGAGATGACATGAATCTAGATACAATTGCCTCAAGATTAGTGGGGTTCCGGTGTTAAGAGAATTGAACCTATTAGGTGGACTAGATGAGCTTTGGGGGCGTGCTTGAGTTTTGGTTCCACTTAAGGTTAGGGTGATTTCTCCATGAGGGGTTGTAAGAGTTTCCTAAGTTGTTTTGTTCGGGCTTGAAAGTGTACCACTTCTCCCGCTCCGTCGGTATGCACTTGAGGCGTAGTCCGCAAAAGCTTGTTCGGGAGTCTTGTGCAATCCACGAGTGTCATGGGGACCGCTACATAACTCACAAGGAAGAGTGATTTTATTCACTTGATGTGAAGACTTAGGATTTTCGTAGGAACTCATTAGAATTTAACTTGATCTTCAAGTTCGATCATCCTACTTGGAAGATTGCGAGTCAATGGGAGGCAAGGAGATTGCCTTAACGGTTTTGGGCAACTCACGGGGTCATTCCAACTTTCGTTGTCATAGAGCAAGGTCCTCTATTATACCTCATGATTCTTCCACGGTGAGATCACTAAGTTTTCACCGCCGCTTGGTCAATGGATCGCTTGGTGGGGAAGTTGACATGATCATAAAAGATTTGGACTTGGAGCCAAAGAAAATGCCGTGATGAGGGACTTTATGGAGTAAGTCCTTGAATCGAGTCCATGCTTCAGAGATTCACCTTGACGTTGTTGGAACATCAAGATGTCATTCCTAAGTTTAGTGGTTCTCCCGGTGGGAAAAATTGAGCAATGAAGCGAGAGGTGAGATCATCCCAACTTGAGATGGAGCCGGTGATAAGTCGCTCGAGCCAATTACTAGCTTGGTCCCGTGAGAGAATTGGAAGAGACGCAGCGTGGTCTCCCAGTAGTAGCATCAAGGTCAATGGAATCGAAAATTTTGAGGAAATCCTCGATCTTGATTAGGATCTTCGAGCGAAGTCCATGGAATGCATATCCGCTTTGCACCAACCGGATGGTGTCGGATCGCAGGCCGTAGTTGGGATTGGTCGGAAGCTCAATGGTGTTCCTATAGCCTAGGTGGCTTGGTCTCGAGTATTCACCAAAAGTACGGGCTCTTGGCGGGTCATTTGGTGGTAGGTTGATGAATGGTGGTTGGTTATCACCTTCCATGATGAAAAGTGATGAGGTTATGAACAAAGGTCACGAAGAAGGGGATAGACTATGAGAAAGCTAAAATTGAGAAAAATTTACTTGATAGGAATCAAGCAAAGAAACCTAAACGAGGTGGACTCTTGACTAGCTATTCTATTCCCGCCGGCGCCAAAACTTGATAATGCTACACGAGTCGTTGGGGTCAAAGGAACTTCCTTTTCTTGAGCAAGTTTTATAACACCTAGGCGATGAACCTAATCGTTGTAGTGTAGTATTAGGGTAAGCCACGGGTATTGATATCGTTCTCTGGGGAATAGGAATGCTAGTGAGAAGTTACTACGCTAAGGTTGGGGTTGAGGAAGATTATTTTTTTTTTTATCTTTTTTATGGTTTTTAGGAAATGGAAAGGTACGAATCTCGGGGTTTGGATATGGGGGTTGGTATTTCTACCGATTACTCTACTTATCTAATTATCTAATTTAAGGTGTATGTAGTCTATGTCTAATTATTGTGTGCTCGTATGATAGTTTAAAGATGTGTTCACTTAGGTTTTATTACTCCTTAATTATCTCCTATTGATGGTTGAATTGTCACGTCCTTATTCTTAATCGCGTTGTGTGTCTAAAGTCGTAGGGTATGCGTTTATCCCTAACTCTTTGAACTTACCAAAGGGTCTCGTCTTCTAGGGATTATAAACTCTAACTCTAAGGCCCTCTTTGGATGGTTTAGCCTACAACCGCTCTAAGTGCTATAGCCTAAGGTTCACAAAGATTAATCAAGCATTAATTACACAACGAATGCCCTATCGCATTACTAGATCATTAATCAATTAAGATAAGAGACAACCAATCAATATTTAATAATTAAGTTTCATATTCCCTAAGCAAACACACAAATAAATTAGCCGGACATGGAGAACATGCAAGCATACAAACAAATAATTGAAGACATAATTGAATTAATGAAGTAAAACAATTATCTTGATGTAAGATAGGGTTTGGAACACTAAAATCTTGTACAAGACAGCCTTTGGTTCGGTTTAGGTTTTACTCAAAAGACTACACACTAAAACCGAAAATTTGGATTCTATATATAATATTACAATCGCGACGGTGTCACCTTATGATTTGTGGCGCGCCGGGTCACCGTCATTAGGGTTTCGTCTTGGCCACGTTAGTCTTGCGACGCGCCACCTTGTGCTTGTGGCGCGTCCTCTTCGACCTCGACGCCGTGCGGATCAAATCTAGGCGTGCGAGTTGCGACGACCTACTCTTTTAAAGCGACACCGTCACTTGAAAATAAGAAATTTGGCTTTTGTGTCACAAAATGCTCCGACGGCGTCATGATTAAGCGATGACGCCACACTTATATTTCGGCTGACTTGAGTGTCTCGATTCTTGACTTTGGCCATTTTCTTCGTATATCCGCCTTTTCGTCCAAATAAGTGCCATTACAAAGAACTTGCCTTGAAGAGACCTAAAAGTGAAAAGGAACGATATTAAGTAATAACGGATACAAAAGTGATCAAATAAGGGCTTAAACGACCCTAAAAAGGTACATTTTAAAACCTTATCAAATATCCCTACACTTGGTATTTGCTTGTGCTCAAAAATGTGCTTTAGCCAATTAATTTATAAGTTAGGGTCATGAAGCATTGGTTTAAAACAGTCCACAACACATCTAAGCCCAAGAAAGTCATAACAAGCACGGAAATTACATACTAGCACCTCACATGGGGTGTTTGGATACTCACATCTCTCGGTGTATATGAAATAAACAAGTTGGAAATGGAAGATAAACACTCATTAACCGGTCCTAGTACATAGATTACCATAGGCTTGGGAATAGATCAAACCTCCGTCGCTTTGGCGTAGCACCTAGGAAAGACTATCAAAGAGGTCTTTAAAGGGTTGTAATGTTAGGCTTACGGTAGGAAACAAAGGGTTTGGTGGGATAGGCTATTTAGTGGTGGCAAGTCAAAAATCTCTATGTTACAAGCATACGAAGAATGGCGTTACTAAGCCAAGACTCGACACTCTAAACTCTAGATAACTGAAACAAACAAACATAAATTTAAAGGATAGATGTAGTATTGTAGCCCGTTTGTTTTTTTTGTTTTTTTTTTCATACGCTTTTACTCTACCATCCTTTACGGTAACATCAAAATGATAGGGATTTATAGGCACATCCCTACACTTGAGTTTTTATTACTCTTACACTAATTTGACCCGAATTGAAAAGATCAAAACACTTGGGGTACGTTATTACGCAAATAAGGGAATTTAATGTTCCCTTCCGGTCATTTCATAAACTTTAACTTTTTCCCATGAGTCCCAATCGTCCCAAAGCGTGTACAAAAGATATGACTCGACTTAGCAACTCATGCAAGCAACTAGATAATTGAACTAAGGGTTTAGGGTGATAACAATAATGCACTAAAAGTGAGTGCATACAAGGTAGGCTAAGGCGATTTGGGTGTATATTTGGGGGTGGGGTGTAAACAATGCTCTTCATTGATATTCCGGAAAAACCAAAACATCACAAGAACCGTGAAAAGGATAGGCTCTGAGAGGTTAACTAGGGGTATCGTGTACTAAAGATGAGTACAACGCAAAGGTGTGGGAGAATTACTCAACCGATGTGGAAGAAGTAATTATATTACGGGTATCAAACAAGGGTTATCCTAATACCTCTTATCATTTAGTTATTCCTAACTACACAAGTGTAGTCTTACTAGCGATCTCGGGATGCATCACAAAACAAGTTCTAGAATCTATTATACTACCGGTTCACACTCTAAGCATTAAAGATGAACGCTTTAATTCCTACTAATCTAAGGGTGATCCTCACATTTTGGGTGGAATTTGGGTGGTAAAGGGTTTTTGTGCTAGTCATGCAACTTCCTATCCGTGAGACGCTTTTGTTAAGACTAATGGCCCACTCCTATATGTCATGAAAAATTTTAAATTTGGTGCCAAAATTACCCTAACCGACATTTTCTCATGGTTTATTACACAAATACAATTGACAAAGCAAATAATCAAGGATAAGCATAGTTTCAAAGTTCCGTTTTATTTTCCTCCCTACACTTAAACCGAACATTGTCCCCAATGTTCCCGAAAGTATCAAAGTTATGATAATGGAAGGTAATTAAAATTAAAGAAACTAATACTCCCGATCATTTCGGTAGGATCCGTGTGTGAAGTAGTGGTTAAATCTTTTCCAAGAAAAATGTATGCGTGAAAAGCTCCTTCCAATCATTTGTTTCTTCTTCTTGATAAATAAAACCTGCACACTTGAAGAAAACAAACAAAACCTTCGCGTAAAATCGGTGGTAATAATATATATAAGACTCTACTAAACTAGGATATAATGCTTGTGGAATGGATGTTTCAAATTTCGGAAAATTAAGACACAGAAAATTCCAAAAATTTATAAGTAGCTCGAAAACGAGAAAAAGTAATCTGTTGTTTTACTCCTTCACGCCACAAGTTGCGATCTGACGCTATCGAGTTATCCCGACAAAACCGGTCTCAAGATTTTACGGAAAAATTCGGAAAATTTACATCTTTAGAATCTGGAAAATTTCGCAAAACATCCATTATGACTCGATACAAGCATTTGACTCGAACAAACACACATATATATCTTTTAACTAATTGCTATTCTCATGTTTACGTTTCTTTTGAAAACGTGTGTAATCCTCCCTACACTTATCCTTTATGTAAAATACCTTTATATGCGATTAAGACGAGGTTAAAAACAAAATAAAGCATTTTTACAAATTTAAACATGAGAATAAGTAATCAAATAAAAGATATATGACACTAACAAGCAAACAATTAAGCATGGGTTGCCTCCCACGAAGCGCTTTTCTTTATTTATGAGTCTTGTAGCTAGACTCGAAGTCGTGCTCCTACGTACCGATATAAGTAAGCCTATCCTTAACAATGTCATAAGGATCAAACTTATCATTTAAGTTCCTAGTAGTACGTTCGGTTCGATATGCCTTTTCAAACTTTTCTACATCGGGATCATAGATTGTTATCTTAATGTGCCACTCTCCATTACCATCACTAGGCGGTCTATTCTAATCCCATTTATGTTTAGCTTTTCAATTTTCCACCTATTCATGACAAGGTTGACGGGCAAACTTCCTAGGAACTCGGTCATCTTCCTAAATACTAAGGCGTCCTCGAACGGGTTCACTTCCATGTCCCTAGCCATTTCTTTTTCATGGAAAGTTGCTTTACTAGCAAAGGCTTCATCTAAGTAGAAAGGTTGTTGGGGACCTATGAGTTTCTTATCTATCCAAGGTCCATATCTAGAAGGTGTTCTATCCAACCTAATCTCATGTGGGCTTTCCTCTTCTTTGTAGTACGTATGCTTTTTGACATCGTAGATTGACCTAGCACTCCCCTCCCCTACCACTATCTTGGATATCTTACAATCGATGATAGCACTAGCGGTAGCTAAGAATCCTCTTCCTACTAGTAATGGGCATGTCGGGTCCTTATTCATGTCTAGCACATGAAAGTCGGCCAAAAGAGTCAACTCTCCTACGTGTACTACTATGTCCTTTATTATCCCTACCGGATATGCAACACTACCGTCCGCTAAACCTAAGATGGTTTCCGTTGGTTCTATCTTACCTAAGTTAAGGCTTCTATCGAGAGACAACAGAACAAGATTGATGCATGATCCTAAATCTGCTAGAGCATCGAGAGGTTTGGAAGTTCCAAGCCTACACAGAAGAGTAAATAGCCCGGGATCGTCTAACTTCTTAGGTAGATTATTTCGCACAAAAGCGGACCCATGTTCTCCAAGTTTAAGTTCTAACTCATATTTTTCTTTTAAAGCATTATAATAAGGTGCATGAGCTAAGACTTCAAGAACCGGTTTTTCTTGATGGAGTTCCTTGTACTCCTCATCTAGATTAATTTTGGGTTCTTGGTTCACGGGTTTCTCAAGAGTAGGTTCTACCAATGGTGCAGGGCCTTGGTACATCATTTTGGATTACTTGGAACCCTTGTTGATAGCATTTACCGAGTGAACCGTTGGGTGTGAGGGGCATGGATGTGCACTCTCCCATGGTGAACAAGAACATGAAGTCGACGAAATCGAATTCACTTTTGGGTTCTTTATAGTATCACTTGGGAGTGCCCCAATTTCTCGTTCATTAAAGGCTTTTAAGAGGGCATCAAGCTTGTTTGTCATCTCGCCTTGTCTTCGCTTAAAATCGGCTTCAAGCTTAGTCAATCGAGTTTCTTGAGATGACATGAATCTAGATACAATTACCTCAAGATTAGTGGGGTTCACGTGTTAAGAGAATTGAACCTATTAGGTGGACTAGATGAGCTTTGGGCGTGCTTGAGTTTTGGTTCCACTTAAGGTTAGGGTGATTTCTCCATGAGGGGTTGTAAGAGTTTCCTAAGTTGTTTTGTTCGGGCTTGAAAGTGTACCACTTCTCTCCCGCTCCGTCGGTCGCATGGAGGCGTAGTCCATAAAAGCTTGTTCGGGAGTCTTGTGCAATCACGAGTGTCATGGGGACCACTACATAACTCACAAGGAAGAGTGATTTTATTCACTTGATATGAAGACTTAGGATTTTCGTAGGAACTCATTAGAATTTAACTTGATCTTCAAGTTCGATCATCCTACGGTCGGAAGATTGCGAGTCAATAGGAGGCAAGGAGATTGCCTTAACGGTTTTGGGCAACTCACGGGGTCATTCCAACTTTCGTTGTCATAGAGAGCAAGGTCCTCTATTATACCTCATGATTCTTCCGCGGTGAGATCACTAAGTTTTCCACCGCCGCTTGGTCAATGGATCGCTTGGTGGGAAGTTGACATGATCAAAAAGATTTGGACTTGGAGCCAAAGATCAATGCCGTGATGAGGGACTTTATGGAGTAAGTCCTTGAATCGAGTCCATGCTTCGTAGAGATTCACCTTGACGTTGTTGGAACATCAAGATGTCATTCCTAAGTTTAGTGGTTCTCCCCGTGGGAAAAATTGAGCAATGAAGCGAGAGGTGAGATCATCCCAACTTGAGATGGAGCCGGGAAGTCGCTCAAGCCAATTACTAGCTTGGTCCCGTGAGAGAATTGGAAGAGGCGCAGCGTGGTCTCCCGAGTAGTAGCATCAAGGTCAATGGAATCGACAATTTTGAGGAAATCCCTCGGATCTTGATTAGGATCTTAACGAAGTCCATGGAATGCACATCCGTTTTGCACCAACCGGATGGTGTCGGATCGCAGGGCCGTAGTTTGGGATTGGTCGGGAAGCTCAATGGTGTTCCTATAGCCTAGGTGGCTTGGTCTCGAGTATTCACCAAGAGTACGGGCTCTTGGGGGTCATTTGGTGGTAGGTTGATGAATGGTGGTTGGTTATCACCTTCCATGATGAAAAGTGATGAGGTTACGAACAAAGGTCACGAAGAAGGGGGATAGACTATGAGAAAGCTAAAAATTGAGAAAAATTTACTTGATAGGAATCAAGCAAAGAAACCTAAGCGAGGTGGACTCTTGACTAGCTATTCTATTTCCGGCGTGGCGCCAAAAACTTGATAATGCTACACGCGTCGTTCGGGGTCAAAGGAACTTCCTTTTCTTGAGCAAGTTTTATAACACCTAGGCGTTGAACCTAATCGTTGTAGTGTAGTATTAGGGTAAGCCACGGTATTGATATCGTTCTCTAGGGAATAGGAATGCTAGTGAGAAGTTACTACGCTAAGGTTGGGGTTGAGGAAGATTATTTTTTAATCTTTTTATGTTTTTAGGAAATGGAAAGGTACGAATCTCGGGTTTGGATATGGGGTTGGTATTTCTACCGATTACTCTACTTATCTAATTATCTAATCTAAGGTGTATGTAGTCTATGTCTAATTATTGTGTGCTCGTATGATAGTTTAAAGATGTGTTCACTTAGGTTTTATTACTCCTTAATTATCTCCTATTGATGGTTGAATTGTCACGTCCTTATTCTTAATCGCGTTGTGTGTCTAAAGTCGTAGGGTATGCATTTATCCCTAACTCTTTGAACTTACCAAAGGGTCTCGTCTACAAAACCCTCTAGGGATTATAAACTCTAACTCTAAGGCCATCTTTGGATGGTTTAGCCTACAACCGCTCTAAGTGCTATAGCCTAAGGTTCACAAAGATTAATCAAGAATTAATTACACAATGAATGACCTATCGCATTACTAGATCATTAATCAATTAAGATAAGAGACAACCAATCAATATTTAATAATTAAGTTTCATATTCCTAAGCAAACACACAAATAAATTAGCGGGACATGGAGAACATGCAAGCATACACACAAATAATTGAAGACATAATTGAATTAATGAAGTAAAACACTTATCTTGATGTAAGATAGGGTTTGGAACCCTAAAATCTTGTACAAGACAGCCTTGGTTCGGTTTAGGTTTTACTTCAAAAGACTACACACTAAAACCGAAAATTCGGATTCTATATATAATATTACAATCGCGACGGCGTCACCTTATGATTTGTGACGCCGTCGGGTCGCCGTCATTAGGGTTTCGTCTTGGCCACGTTAGTCTTGCGACGACGTCACCTTGTGCTTGTGACGCCGTCTCTTGACTTTTCGGCGCCGTCTGGAACAAATCTAGGCCGTCCGAGTTGCTACGGCCTATTCTTTTAAAGCTGACACCGTCACTTGAAAATAAGAATTTGGCTTCGTGAGTCACAAAATGCTCCGGACGGCATTGCGGTTAAGCGATGGCGCCCGTCACCTTGTATTTCAATGACTTGAGTGTCTCGATTCTTGACTTTGGCCATTTTCTTCGATATCCGCGCCTTTTCGTCCAAATAAGTGCCATTACAGCAATTTGCCTTCAAGAGACCTAAAAAGTGAAAATGAACGATATTAAGTAATAACGGATACAAAAGTGATCAAATAAGGGCTTAAACGACCCCTAAAAAAGGTACATTTTAAAACCTTATCATTTTGTCATGTAGTCGATTTTGTGTAAAATATGCTAAGTATATATATTTTGAAAAAATCAGGCTTGACTCATATATATGCTTTAACTTTTCCGAGGTGACTATATTTGAATAAATCATTTTATATTGTTTAATAAACTAAAGGAGTTTTTATGTTACCAGTATCTATTTAGTTCTCGTAATATGTTACGGTTTTGTAAGTAAAATATGTGACGAGTAAATTACATTGTAATGTGTCGTGAAGTAACGAATCGTAATAAGTCAAAATTAAATAAGTATTTTCAAATGCTTGTTGGGTTCGGAGTGGGCTTTGACCCACACACCCGCGGCAAACACACAAGTAAACACAAACTCAGATTCGCGTGGGCGCGGCCCATAACCATGTTTCACCCAACAATAAAACACGACACGTATTACACTTTGTATACTTAAACACCAATCAAGAAAGTGTAAATTTGTGATAAAAGAAATTTTATAACCAAAACCAATTTAGCCCAACACAATTATACCAAAACACATTCTTTTTCTACTTAGCTTTCTTTTGAGTTTGCAACTTTTGGCAAAAAGAATGTGAAATAAAATGTACCCACTGTTGGGTTGATCCAAATTATACCAACCAAAACCAAGTCACAAACCATTTTTATCCCAAATTTTGGTTTACATTTAGTCATAACATTAGACAAATATATATTGACGTTCTTATTTTATTAGTGGCAAGTGGAATAGTTCTAAAAACTCAATCACGTTTACCTACTTATGAAGGAAAGGCCTATATAATGTTTTAAGATAAATGCTTAACTGATTTAGTATGAACTACTGCTTGTATATAACTTGGTAATTCATGAAGGATACAATAATTACTCATGCGTGGAAAGGGCCATAGGAAATTTACGGATAAAAAAAAATGCAAGAAACTAAGTCGGTTATCAAGTAAATTATCATGAGTTCATAATTGTGGCTTTTCTTGTGTTCTTTTGTGTGACAGCCGACAACAACAACAACAACATAGAGATCAATATTTTACCAATTCACAAATCCCTTAACATAACCCATATCTCGACATACATGAAACGAAGATACATAATTAAATTAACCAATTAATTCATAATACAAAAACAACAAGTATTATTCTTACAAAATCGCGTGGGTCAAGGACATGAACACCAAACAAAGAAACCAAATTGGAGGAGACTGGGAGAATTGAAACAATTAACTTATGGAGTAGCTTCCTTATGCCCTCAACTACAAAACCCCTCTATCAATTTTGAGAAGCCCATGATTGGAGGAACCCTAATTTTTCTGGATGTGGTAGAAAAAGTATGAGTGCTCTTGAAAAACTTGACCCTTGTATAGATGAAGGAGAGGAAAGGGAGCCTTCTAATCTTCTTGACCTCATGCCTAGGGTAATACCCTTTTATGGCTTTCGTTTTCTTCCACAGCCACGCCACAAAGCTTCATGTGATGTCTAGGAGGATAGGTAGTTATTTGGAGGATGGTAGAGGTGAGGCTTTTGAGCTTGACTTTCAAAATGAAGAGATGATACTATTTTAGTGTTTGTCTTCTCTAGTTTATGTCGACAAGGAATAGAGAGAGGAGCAGATATGTTGGAAACGTGGGAGAGAGGGAGATATAGTAATGTTATCTCTTTTGTTTTATTAGATGGAACAGTATAATCGGTACCCCGTGTTTTGTCGAATCTTCGAGTAAACGTACCTTCCCGGTACCCGAAAGATATAGAAATTATATTTTTAGAAGCGTTTTTGTAAGTGTAATAATATATTTTTATTATTACGTAGAAATTTGATTATAAATGTTTGCCGTTATTAATTTGGTGTCGGTGTCGTGCGGTGCAGGTGACTTTCTCAATTCACGAGATAACTTCTCGTTTTCTTTAAATAAATTATTAGTGATTGATAAAAGTGTATTTTCTCTTATCTCGGTATTTATTTTTAGTCTTGTATGCTCTTGCCCGCGATATCTGAATAACTTTTAGATTAAGCTTATGTATGCTTAAATTTTAATCGGGATAATAATAAATTTCACATTTATTATACGAGATAATTAGTGGACAAGCGGTGTCTTATTTCTAAGAAGCGAGATGACCTCGGTTTTAAATTTTGATATTGGCATTCTATCGAAAATAATTGATTTAAATTTTTCCGACGTGTAAATATTATTATAATAATCCGAAATTTTACGGGTTGTTATAGTCTACCCATTTACGGAGATCCGTCCGGATCTCAGTTTACGTTACCCGATAGAGTGTCGGGAATGAGGTGATGGTATTTGGAACAAGTTTTGAATTTTCCCTAGGTTGTTTCTAGGGTTTCCTCTTTGGGTATGGGTACCTAGGTGTTGTGCCAGGAGTACATCCTCTATCTGAGGGGCCATGATTTTCTGGGATAGGTTCATTGAGTGAAAGTTCTAATTTTGATGTTATGAGGTTTCATTATTTTGTTAGTGTGGGCACCTCTAATTTCTCATGGTTTTATCAAAACGTACCCATTTCTGGTGTTTAATGGTTCTAAAGTATATAGGTTGATTCTTAAGGTTCGCTATGGGTTTGTGTGTTTTCTTCTTTAAAGGGTGAAGAAACATTTGTTTTAAATTTTGTCTTTCGACTAAATGTTTATACAAGTTTGACTAAGACTAGATTTCAAAATCGATAATGTGTAAAAATGACACATTTTCAAAAGATTGTAAAACCGGTTCTTAATTATGGGGTGTATAAGAAGGTCTTGTGAAACTTTTAGTGTTTCAACATTTTGTCTCATTTTAACGAGGGATTTGGAAAGTATTCTTAGAGAGGAATCCCCAATTTGGGAACTATATTGTAGTAAGGATGTGTAGCAGGATATAACGTTTACCCATAGCTACGAGTAGAGTTTATTGTCTAAGTTAAGTAAGGTTAAGGATTTTAATAGTTGATGAACCTCATGGTTAACTATGGTTTTAGGCAGAGGTGTAGGATACATCCTAAGGTCAGGCTTAGCTATCAAGGAGGACATTGATCATTTCTGTTTATGGGGTATTAACTTAAAACACATTTCGAGGAATTAAGTAACCAATAGAGTGGTTCTGGAATACTTTTCAAAGTATTAAGGAACACTTTATTTTGGTAAGGTATGGGTAGAATTGTAGTTTATTTTATGGTGAAATGGTATGGTGGTAATTTGGTTTGTAGAATAATTAATGGAGTGGCTCATAAGGTATTTTGATTATAATGGTCCGTGGGATGGTCGGAAAAAGTTTGTATGGTAACTCATGTATTTAGTTTATAGGGGGGTAACAAGGTAGGTACTATTATTCTTAAGAGGTGGGTGGAGCTTCTAGGTTTTTAATTCTCAAGGTAGGGTGTAAAGTTTTCAAGTTTCTGTGGGATTATAGGTCCCTTATCATGCCCTTCTAGATATTGCCAAAGGTTTATTGTATTTTCTCATAGGTACTATTGAAAGGTTGCTCCTAGAATGGTTTGATTTGTCCATGGAGTGTAAGGTGTGAGGTAGGAGTGACAATAACATAACCCGATTGTGATATGGAGTTATAATGTTTATGATTAAGGAGTAGTATGACGCCAGTGAGCGGCTTATGATTAAGGAACATTGTGATGCCAGTGAGTGGTTTATGACTAAGGAATAGGGTGATGCCAGTGAGTGGCTTGTGATTAGGGTATGCCAGTGAGTGGCTTGTGATCAGGGAATGCCAGTGAGTGAATTATGATTAAGGAATAGTGTGACGCCAATGTGTAGCTTTAGTGTAACGCCAATGTGTGGCTTATTAAAATGTTACATGTTTATTAAAATATTATCATTTTCTCACTGGACATAAAGCTATTATAACTATCCTAATCTTGCAAAATTCACCTTTGAGTCGGACATAGGTGATCGGGCTATGTCCCATCTGTCCTCGGTTGAATATAGGTGATTAGTCTATATTCACCCGAGGTTCAATGAATTTTGAAATACTTAGCTTAGTTACGCTAGTAATATGTCACAATACTTTTAAAGGTTGTCTTGAAGGATTAGAACAATTGTTCTCTTTATGTGAGGGAAATGTGTAGTGCTGTGATACGTAAATATACGTATAGGGAAGATAATCGTAACCTATAATGAAATTAGGTGAGCAGTGATAAAACATGTATCTTATCAAGTATGATCTCAACAGGGATCATAAGTGAGGCATCGACTTAGCGTGCCGGCACGTGTCGGTCATAGGGTTTAGTTTTGTAAAAGTGGTTATAGTCTAGGTTTTTAAAAAATACCCAGTTCTATATAACCTAGGCTCGATACCAATCAGAACACCCCAAAATGGCTCAATGGAAGCATACAAGTATTGGGATGCTACTAAATTGGTATCACAACATAAGCATAGAACAATTGGTTTTCATAAATAAACTTTATTCATTCTTAAAAACAATGTTTACATTATTGATTAGTGCGGAAAATGGCCCATTATAAAAAGGTGGTCCCAATACATAAATCGAGTCGTCATGACCATGCCATGCCTTTGCCTTGCGCCTCTAAAGATAAGCTATCACTTCAAAACACGAAGATACATGCTAAAGGGGTCGACTTCTGTAAGTTCATACGTTTATTTAAAAGAAATTTACAGACGTTGTTTCAAATTTGGTTTTGATGATCATTACGTCTTGCATAATGTCATAAAGTTTATGATTTCAATTCATAAAAGGATTTCATAAAAGAGATTTCATTAGTGGACCATAAGTAGGGTATATGTACATTACAACGAATATAATGTCATATATTGAATCTATTACGCTAGCACTAAGTTCATGCAACCGAAGCTACGACAGTTTATGTATGCACAAGGAAGTCATACAAATAAGGAGCCCATGGCGAGTGTTTATCCCAATACACTCGGTCCCGACATGCTATATGTTTCGCCTTGACCCAAGCGGGGTCAACCGAACAGGGAAGTCACTCCCAATAGATCTATTTATAACATTCGCGCTTCCCAAAGTGAATTGATTCATGAAAAGGGAAATTTGGGATCTAAAGTCTTAGGCTAAGTGCGTAATATTCTAGGTCAAAGGTTTGGTGTGATCCTTAAAGCATCTAGGTATGATGTATCTTAAAACATATCAATCAAAGGGCATAGTATGCATAGAATGCGAAATTTTAGTAATTAAATCATTTAAGTAAAAATGAGCATGTATCTTCCCCAAAAAGCAGTTATAAAACAAGTAAAAGTAGGGCTATGAAACTCACCTTGGCAATGTGCAATATGAAGTCTAAAGGGAAGTAAATCAAGGAGTGATAGTGCACGGCTTCCGACACGCAACCTAATTAAGTACGGCATATTTAGTCTTCATGTTTAAGACTCGATAAAGTTTAACTAACTTTATAGATTTTAAATGTTTTTGTTGTTGTTGTTGTTGTTGTTGTTGTTGCTTGTGTGGCGTTATTTAAGTTTAAAATGGTTTTCTAAATGTTTGTAAGTATTGGCTCTTGAAAGTGCATCAGTTTATAAATAGGCAATAACAAAAAAAGTATTAAAGACGGATAAGTCTTCGGTTTTTTAGTACCGATGGACGATGTACGAAAAGTAATCATAAACAAATGGTAGATATCGTTGGGATATGAAAATGATAGTTATACAATATACATATGTATGCATAAGTAAGGCAAGTAAATATGTATAAGTTTATTTAATGATTTAGTGTCAAAAAGTAGTTAAATGGTTTTATAAGCATGTATAATAAATCATTTTTTTGTCATGTAGTCGATTTTGTGTAAAATATGCTAAGTATATATATTTTGACAAAATCAGGCTTGACTCGTATATATGCTTTAACTTTTTCGAGGTGACTATATTTGAATAAATCATTTTATATTGTTTAATTAACTAAAGGAAGTTTTTATGTTACCAATATCTATTTAGTTCTCGTAATATGTTACGGTTTTGTAAGTAAAATATGTGACGAGTAAATTACGTTGTAATGTGTCGTGAAGTAACGAATCGTAATTAGTCAAAATTAAATAAGTATTTTCAAATGCTAGTTGGGTTCGGAGTGGGCTTTGACCCACACACCCGCTGCAAACACACAAGTAAACACAAACTCAAATTCGCGTGGGCGCGGCCCATAACCATGTTTCGCCCAACAATAAAACACGACACGTATTACACTTTGTATACTTAAACACCAATCAAGAAAGTGTAAATTTGTGATAAAAGAAATTTTATAACCAAAACCAATTTAGCCCAACACAATTATACCAAAACACATTCTTTTTCTACTTAGCTTTCTTTTGAGTTTGCAACTTTTGGCAAAAAGAATGTGAAATAAAATGTACCCACTGTTGGGTTGATACAAATTATACTAACCAAAACCAAGTCACAAACCATTTTTATCCCAAATTTTGGTTTACATTTAGTCATAACATTAGACAAATATATATTGACGTTCTTATTTTATTAGTGGCAAGTGGAATAGTTCTAAAAACTCAATCACGTTTACCTACTTATGAAGGAAAGGCCTATATAATGTTTTAAGACAAATGCTTAACTGATTTAGTATGAACTACTGCTTGTATATAACTTGGTAATTCATGATGGATACAATAATTACTCATGCGTGGAAAGGGCCATAGGAAATTTACGGATAAAAAAAAATTGCAAGAAACTAAGCCGGTTATCAAGTAAATTATCATGAGTTCATAATTGTGGCTTTTCTTGTGTTCTTTTGTGTGACAGCCGACAACAACAACAACATGGAAATCAATATTTTACCAATTCACAAATCCCTTGACATAACCCATATCTCGACATACATGAAACTGAAGATACACATAATTAAATTAACCAATTAATTCATAATACAAAAACAACAAGAGTATTATTCTTACAAAAATCTGGAAGTGGGTCGAAGGACATGAACACCGAAACAAAGAAACCAAATTGGAGGAGACTCGAGGAGAATTGGAACAATTAACTTATGGAGTAGCTTCCTTATGCCCTCAACTACAAAACCCCTCTATCAATTTTGAGAAGCCCCATGATTGGAGGAACCCTAATTTTTCTGGATGTGGTAGAAAAAGTATGAGTGTGATGCGTGCCAAACCGTCAAGTTTTATCACTCAAGCCGACCACTTGTGAATGGCCGACCGTAGCAAACTTAAAACGGTTCAGGCACGAACTCAATGAAGATCTGGAGAGTATAGTGTTTCCCCGGGTCGTTATGTCCCAGCGAGCTATGCGAAGAATCACCAAACGAATAGTGATCGAGAGATTTGAACAGAAAAAGGGATTGAGAATGATTATAACTACAGAAAAAGCCAACAAATTACAGGGGCTTAAATGCAAATTAAAGGAAATTAAAAAGATAAAATATATTAAATAAATGCTATCACTATTTGCAAAATGATGTTTTTGTGATTTTATAAAACAAAATGACTTAAATAAACTATTTTAACTAAAACTTAAACTTAAATTACCTAACAACGTAACTTAAAATAAAAACTTACGTTATTTATAAAAATTACGCGAGTGCGCAAGCAAAAACGTAAAATTTAAGAAATAAAAGTCCTACAAGTGTAAAAACAATTTTCTTACCTACTATATGACAAAAGAAAATTTTAAGAAAAAGCCGGGTATTTTTTCGACTCTTAAATTATTTATTACTGAATTAAAACCAAATAACACTAATTAAATTATTAAAATACTAAAACATTTTGGAAAATTCTGAAAAATTCATAGAAAGTACTTTGAGTTATGCTGGTTCTAGAAAAAATAAGAAAACATGGGGTTGTTTTGAAAATAAGCTGCCTAATAAGCTAAAAAGGGCTTATGAACAAAACTGCCTAAATGATACTTAAGTATTTGAATGTGCATAAAATGAACGAGACAAGTCCCAAGGGCAACTGGTATCCAGGTACTTTCCTATCACTCTCCAAAGGGGGAGGTCGCATGTTCGAACCTTGACCTCCCCTTTTTGCTAACTATTTTTTTTTGGAAATTTTCTTTTGTAGGTTGAAGATGCAATCAAAATAAAAGACTTTGTGAAAACTTTTCTTCTAAAACCCACAATAAGTCGATAAGACGACTTATTAGCTGCTTTGTTTTGACAAATCAACCAAACACCCTCTTTGTGACCTTTAGCACAAATAAGTACAATGAGCGGTTGAATAAGCAAGGAAATTAGAGGACAAGCTATATTAAAATAAAATAAGCTAAGAACAAAGGAAATAAGCTACGAAACTAGAGGAATAAGCGGTTGAGGCGCTTATTTATATGACTCACAACTAGCTCCAAACAAACACCCTTGAAGATCTTTTAAGGCAAATAAGCACTTGAAAAGCAATACGAACTAATCTAACACATATTAACGATGAACTCCTAGAGTCTAAATAAGCTAAAACCAAGCCTAATAAGCTAAGGTATAGGCGATTTGCTTCAAGAGAAGACTCAACCAAACACACCTTATGCATTTATAAGCACAAGCTACACTAGAACCTAAGTGATTAAACTAATAAGAGAATACAATCCTAATTAAGCTAACTAACAATACCAATAAGCACTTGAAACAAAAGTTAAGCTTAGGCTATGTATTTGCGACAAGCAGTTTATGGAGCTCACTTTGGAGCTTATTTGAGATAAGCTAGAAAGGAGTTGGGACCGAGCTTCTAGCTTCTTGAAGCACACCTAGTCCACTTGCTTTTGCTCCCAATAGACAATCTTAATAAGTCGTTTTGCGACTTATTAATAAGTCGAGAAAATCCTAGTGGAATGACACCACCTTTGCAGAACACCAACACGCCCAAACCCCACTTTGACCCATTAGCGGACTTAGTAAAACAATTTTTGAATTTTTCTTTTGACCCAAGATAAACAAGTTGGTTGACATGCGATTTTATTTTTAAAATTTTCTAACTCAACCTAAAATTGCTTAAACTACTATACAAATACAGAGGAAACTCAAATATATATTTTTTCTTAAAACCGCTTAAAACTCAAAACTTGTGAATCCTTGTAAAAGCTGTTTGCTAACTCTAAACACCGACATTAATTGCTTGGACTTAAGCGATTTTAAACCCAAATTAGTTCAAAACTCTCTTTGACCCATTTTAACCCACAAACCAAACAATCCTTTGAACCTCTCAACTAATTTTCAAAGCGGAACTTAAAGGAAAACTAACTCAAACTCAAATGTGATGATCAAATAACAATTAGACTCATCCTAAAAACCATTTCCAATCAGAATTGAATCAAAAGTTTGGTTGACTTTACAAACTTGACTCAGTTTGACTTTCGTTGACTATACATGAAAATTGCTCAAACTTGGAATTAATACTTGAAATTAGCTTCAATACACTGAATTAACTAAGTTTCATACATTAATACTTGAAATTACAACTTTAAAATTTATTTAAGACATAGAAATTAAAAACGACATTACAAGGAAATTTTAAAACTAACTACTTGTTTGCTTGCTTCTTCTCCTTTTTATAGCTCCAAATGCTTCTCTCTTGATCCGAGCTTTTCCCACTCTCTTTAGGACCCTTGGATCGGTTGAAGTCATCTTGGCCATTGATTGTGTTTTGGAAAAATGCATTTGACAAATGGGTTGAGTGATAGGGTTGAAGATGCATTTAATGCCCTTTGGAGTTGTGTGGAGGTGGGGAACAAGGTGTGGAGTAGGGTGGCTGGAGGTGTGGGATGTTGCAGACAAAGTGGTGAAAGAACAAGGAGGAAAAAGGCGCTTTTATTGGGGGTGACCGGGGCTTTGACTGGCTATAATATGAAGGGTCCAAATTGGCTTGGGCTTGGGTCAATGGGGTTTAGACAAGGATCCAAAATGGTATAAAGGCTTAATAATACATAGGGACCTAAGTTGCCAATTCGAAAATTGAGGACCAGTTACGCCATTTTCACAAAGTTGTTCCAAGGACTAAAAGTGACAAGTTTCAATAATGCAAGGACCAAACTTGACATTTTCCAATTTTCCAAGGACTAATTTTGCCAAATTTTAAACTCGAAGGACCAATTTTGTAATTTCTCAAACTTTTGATATTTTTCACCAAAGGACTAATTTTGACAACTTATGATTTTAAAAGGACCTTTGGTGATTTTCTTTGAAATTAGGGCTCGGGACTATTTCGACAATTTTGAAACTCGGGACTGAAGCGCCAATTATGCAAACTTTGCTCGTTTTTCATCGATTTTAGACATTTTGCATCCGAAACATATAAAATGCAACTTTGAGATATTTTCAAGATTTTGATGCATTTCGAGCATTTTTAAACGTTTTGCGATTCGAATTAACCAAAATGATGAGTATTTACACACTCATCAATCCCCACACTAAACTATTGCTAGTCCCTAGCAATCTTTTGAGAAAAACATAATGGATTTGAATCTCTTTACCAAAAGCCATTACTTACGGAGTAGCCAAATGTTTCAGTTCAAGTAAGAACCATGGTACATCGATAACCATGTGATTTTGAGCAAACCACCGAGGTTTCAACGGATTTGATTTGTCTTTACCGAAGCCGTTTGCTCGGACTAGCCAACTCTTAGATAAATTATTAGCATTATCTTTGGTGAGTGATTACCAATTATGGATTTTCCACGCCTTTACCACAAGCCATAAACTTGCGGGCTAGCCAACTCTTCACTTTTAAGGATATGGTGAAATGAATACCATACAATTTTGGGCAAATTGCAAGTCGTCAACGGATTTGATAAATCTTTACCAAGAGCCGTTTGCTCTGGATTAGCCAATCCTTTAGTTTATTAGACAAGGTGGATGATAACCAATAGTTGAGTAAGTGCAAAACACTTACTCCAAAAAAATTTTGGCCAAAAGCGGGAATTGGTATAATTATATGATAAAATTCGTGAGAATTCCCCCACACTAGAAATGAATATTGCCCTCAATATTCAAAGTACTGTGGTTATGCCGAAACAAAGAACGTAAAAGGAAATACTACGGCCATTATTTGAAAGTTTTTTTTTTTTTTTTTTTTTTTTTTTAGAACTTATATATATATAACATGTGGGGCAACTCCCCACACTAGGTGGTACACACGGGTGAAAACCCATGTTTAGCTCTTGTTTTTGATTACCGAGTCGCTAGCTTGACTCGACCCCGAATTCATTGGTTCATGGGGAAGCAAAGTGGAAGAGACAATCACCATCGGACTTTCATTCAAAATGTTTGGACAAACATTTGAAGCACGTGAAAGTTCCACACCGATGAGATATACATAGAACCGGCTCAAAAATGATAAATGAAAATGCTGGGGTCAAAGATAGTGTCTTCATTCCCGAAGGAGTGAAGATGAAGAGAATGACAAGATATTTGAGGAAAGGAAGAAAGTTACGATAACAATCAAGATCCATTCTTCATCCTCAAATGTAGACGTATCGGGAGGAAGGGTGAGGTAGTATCATTAATAAGCAAACTCGTATGATAGAGTAAACCTTCCTCCGAGCTAATATCATCCTCAAGATCAAAATAGAAATGATCATGTTCGGAGGATATGTCATGAGAGAGTTCACGGAGAACTCTTCATGAAGAGAATCATTCACATGAAGTGAAGTTGTGAACTCTTGTTCCATTGTGGGCTCATCACTATCCTCAATCTGAGTATCAAAGAGTGGATTCTCGAAATTGAAGTGAATTCGGACTCGAATTCAAATAGAGGATTGGTGAAAGTAGCTTTGAATGTTTGGGAACAAAGTGATCATTATTCTCTATTGAATTGTTGGGATAAGAAGTGAGTGAGCGATCATTATCAAGGAGACTTTCGGTCTCTCCCGGATCGACTTGAAATCAAAGAGTGGATTGATGTGAGTGAGTTCATCGAAGAACTCCTCAAGAAGAGGTCGGGCTGTGGAGTGATGCCTCAACATACTCGATGTTTCCATAGGAAGCACAATCGTCGCTTCTGATTGGAGAAAGTTTCAAATGATCATTTGAACACTCAAGAGGGAAGAGAATCACACATATGATCGAAGTTCCTTGTGACTCTCTCGGGATTGGGACAAGGTTCTCAACACTCGACTTTATGAATTCGTCCGATTCCTTTTCGTGAACAAGGTCAAGATGCTCGTCCCCCATGTTCGAGAGGTGAGTGGGAGTTTGGGTGTGATAGCGATTATTTGAGATGGAATCTCAATCTAGCTGGGATATCATCCGATGAACTTGATGAATCTTTATAGAATTGAAGGATATCAAGGGTATCTTCATCATCACCGCCATCGTGAATAAAACGAAATTGAGAGCTAGATCTGGTGCTTTTTCTTTTGCAATTGATTCCCTAATAGATTTTCAAATGCAATTTGGGAATTTGTTTTAGCACCGCTCTTGATAACAATTCTTCCATGGATTTTGGATTATCTTGGGAATTTTTAGATTCCTTCAAATCTTTCACTAAATCCAAAAGATCAAGGAGAAGATTTTGAGGAAGTGGGTCGGTGAGGTGGTGCTGATTCATTTGGTCTTGTAGAGGTTGGTCATGATCGAATTGTTAAGAGTCGTTTGAATTGTTACAAGGAAATGGATTCCTTGTTTGACAATCGAGCTAAAGTGAGGACCTCCACAATACTCACAACAAAAAATCTGAGTCTCACGTGTGGTAGGCCGATGGAATAAATCGGTTGTGTTATGGTAAGAATAGGGATCTTGGTTATAGACAGCACCGTTTCACGACTCCACAATGCTACAAGCGGGGCAATTGCCACCATTATAAGGACCACCACACCATTGACAACCAAGAGGGTGAGGATAAGACATAGAAAGAATCAAAGGTTTTCGGAGGGTAGGGATGAAGAATCAAAGATGTGAGAGGGTAAAGATGAATATTTTGGTATTTTTGAAAAACATTTTGCAAAAACAAAGAATGAAAATCTTTTGGATTTTGATTTTAAAAGAAAATATAAACACATACGGATGGTATAAACAAAGAGTGAATATCCAAATCACTAATCGCTGAGCGGAAGATAATCGGCCTGACTCCCCGTGGCGTAAAATTTGATGCGTGCCAAACCGTCAAGTTTTATCACTCAAGCCGACCACTTGTGAATGGCCGACCGTAACAAACTTAAAACAGTTCGAAACGAACTCAATGAAGATCTGAGAGTATAGTGTTTCCCGGGTCGTTATGTCCCAAATAGCTATCGAAGAATCACCAAACGAATAGTGATCGAGAGATTTGAACGGAAAAAGGGATTGAGAATGATTATAACTACGGAAAAAGCCAACAAATTACAAGGGCTTAAATGCAAATTAAAGGAAATTAAAAGATAAAATATATTAAATAAATGCTATCACTATTTGCAAAATGATGTTTTGTGATTTTATAAAACAAAATGACTTAAATAAACTATTTTAACTAAAACTTAAACTTAAATTACCTAACAACGTAACTTAAAATAAAACGTCGTTATTTATAAAATTACGCGAGTGCAAAGCAAAAGCGTAAAATTTAAAGAAATAAAGTCCTACAAGTGTAAAACAATTTTCTTACCTACTATATGACAAAAGAAAATTTTAGGAAAAAGCGGGTATTTTTTCGACTCTTAAATTATTTATTACTGAATTAAAACCAAATAACACTAATTAAATTATTAAAATACTAAAACATTTTGGAAAATTAAAAATTCATAGAAAGTACTTTGAGTTATCTTAATTCTAGGAAAAATAAGAAAACATGGGTTGTTTTGAAAATAAGCTCCTAATAAGCTAAAAAGGGCTTATGAACAAAAGCGCCTAAATGATATAAGTATTTGAATGTGCATAAAATGAGCGAGACAAGTCCCAAGGGCAACTGGTATCCAGGTACTTTCCTATCACTCTCCAAAGGGGGAGGTCGCATGTTCGAACCTTGACCTCCCCTTTTTGCTAACTATTTTTTTTTGGAAATTTTCTTTTGTAGGTTGAAGATGCAATCAAAATAAAAGACTTTTGTGAAAACTTTTCTTCTAAAACCCACTTGATAAGCCGATAAGACAGCTTATTAACTGCTGTTTTGGACAGAAATCAACCAAACACCCTCTTTGACAGCCTTTAGCACAAATAAGTACAATGAGCAGTTGAATAAGCAAGGAAATTAGAGGAAAAGCTATATTAAAATAAAATAAGCTAAGAACAAAGGAAATAAGCTACAGAAACTAGAGGAATAAGCAGTTGAGACTGCTTATTTATAGCAGCTCACAACTAGCTCCAAACAAACACCCTTGAAGATCTTTTAAGGCAAATAAGCACTTGAAAAAGCAATACCTGAACTAATCTAACACATATTAACTGATGAACTCCTAGAGAGTCTAAATAAGCTAAAACCAAGCCTAATAAGCTAAGGTATAGATGATTTGTACATTAAGAGAACAGACTCAACCAAACACACCTTATGCATTTATAAGCACAAGCTACACTAGAACCTAAGCTGATTAAACTAATAAGAGAATACAATCCTAATTAAGCTAACTAACAATACCAATAAGCACTTGAAACAAAAAGTTAAGCTTAGGCGCTATGTATTCGAGAAGCAGTTTATGGAGCTCACTTTGGAGCTTATTTGAGATAAGCTAGAAAAGGAGTTGGGACCTGAGCTTCTAGCTTCTTGAAGCACACCTAGTCCACTTGCTTTTGCTCCCAATAGACACTCTTAATAAGCTGTTTGCGACTTGTTAATAAGTCGAGAAAACCCTTGTGACTGACACACCACCGCACGAACACCAACTTTATCGGTGACCCACTTTGACCCATTAGCGACTTAGTAAAACAATTTTTGAATTTTTTCTTTTGACCCAAGATAAATAAGTTTGGTTGACTTGTGATTTTTATTTTTTAAAATTTTCTAACTCAACCTAAAATTGCTTAAACTACTATACAAATACTGAGGAAACTCAAATATATATTTTTTTTCTTAAAACCAGTTAAAACTCAAAACTTGTGAATCCTTGTAAAACTGTTTGCTAACTCTAAACACTGACATTAATTGCTTGGACTTAACTGATTTTTAAACCCAAATTAGTTCAAAACTCTCTTTTGACCCATTTTAACCCACAAACCAAACAATCCTTTGAACCTCTCAACTAATTTTCAAAACTGGAACTTAAAGGAAAACTAACTCAAACTCAAATGTGATGATCAAATAACAATTAGACTCATCCTAAAACCATTTCAATCGAATTGAATCAAAAGTTTGGTTGACTTTACAAACTTGACTCGGTTTGACTTTCGTTGACTATACATGAAAATTGCTCAAACTTGGAATTAATACTTGAAATTAGCTTCAATACACTTTGAATTAACTAAGTTTCATACATTAATACTTGAAATTACAACTTTAAAATTTATTTAAGACATAGAAATTAAAAACGACATTACAAGGAAATTTTAAAACTAACTACTTGTTTGCTTGCTTCTTCTCTCACTTTTTATAGCTCCAAATGCTTCTCTCTCTTGTTCTGAGCTTTTCCCACCTCTCTTTAGGACCCTTGGATCAGTTGAAGTCATCTTGGCCCTTGATTGTGTTTTGGCGGGAAAAATGCATTTGACAGTTGTGGGTTGAGTGATAGGGTTGAAGATGCATTTAATGCCCTTTGGAGTTGTGTGGAGGTGGGGGGAACAAGGTGTGGAGTAGGGTGGCTGGAGGTGTGGGATGTTGCAGACAAAGGGTGAAGAAGACAGGGAAAAAAGGCGCGTTTGTTGGGTTTGACCAGGGCTTTGACTGGCTATAATATGAAGGGGTCCAAATTGGCTTGGCAGGGGTCACTTGGGGGTTTAGACAAGGGTCCAAAATGGTATAAAGGCTTAATAATACATAGGGACCTAAGTTGCCAATTCTGAAAATTGAGGGACCAGTTCTGCCATTTTCACAAAGTTGTTCCAAGGACTAAAAGTGACAAGTTTCAATAATGCAAGGACCAAACTTGACATTTTCCAATTTTCCAAGGACTAATTTTGCCAAATTTTAAACTCGAAGGACCAATTTTGTAATTTTCTCAAACTTTTGATATTTTTCACCAAAGGACTAATTTTGACAACTTATGATTTTAAAAGGACCTTTGGTGATTTTTCTTTTGAAATTAGGGCTCAGGGACTATTTCTGACAATTTTTGAAACTCGGGGGACTGAAACTGCCAATTATGCAAACTTTGCTCGTTTTTCATCTGATTTTAGACATTTTGCATCTGAAACATATAAAATGCAACTTTGAGATATTTTCGGTATTTTGATGCATTTGAGCATTTTAAACGTTTTGCGCTTCGGAATTAACCAAAATGATGAGATTTACACACTCATCGAGTGCTCTTGAAAAACTTGACCCTTGTATAGATGAAGGAGAGGAAAGGGAGCCTTCTAATCTTCTTGACCTCATGCCTAGGGTAATACCCTTTTACGCTTCGTTTTCTTCCACAGCCACGCCACAAAGCTTCATGTGATGTCTAGGAGGATAGTAGTTATTTAGAGGATGGTAGAGGTGAGGCTTTTGAGCTTGACTTTCAAAATGAGGAGATGATACTATTTCAGTGTTTGTCTTCTCTGGTTTATGTCGACAAGGAAATAGAGAGAGGAGCAGATATGTTGGAAACGTGGGAGAGAGAGAGTTATAGTAATGTTATCTCTATTTTTTTATTAGATGGAACAGTATAATCGGTACCCCGTGTTTTGTCGAATCTTTGAGTAAACGTACCTTCCCGGTACCCGAAAGATATAGAAATTATATTTTTAGAAGCGTTTTTGTAAGTGTAATAATATATTTTTATTATTACGTAGAAATTTGATTATAAATGTTTGCCGTTATTAATTTGGTGTCGGTATGCGTGCGGTGCCGTGACTTTCTGAATTCACGAGATAACTTCTCGTTTTCTTTCGTAAATTATTAGTGATTGATAAAAAATGTATTTTTCTCTTATCTCAGTATTTATTTTTAGTCTTGTATGCTACTGCACTGCAGTATACGGAATAACTTTTAGATTAAGCTTATGTATGCTTAAATTTTAACTGGGATAATAATAAATTTCACATTTATTATACAGATAATTAGTGGACAAGCGGTGTCTTATTTCTAAGGAAACGAGATGACCTCTCGGTTTTAAATTTTTGATATTGGCATTCTATCAGAAAATAATTGATTTAAAATTTTCTGACGTGTAAATATTATTATAATAATCCGAAATTTTATGGGTTGTTATACCATGCCTAAAGCTACCCAATAAGACCACAATGATACCGTTCACTACCTCACTAAATACTATCGAAATGAGGGGTTTTCAAAAACCGATCGTAAAATCTTCAAAAGACTTGAAAAACGACTTATCCACGAAGGTCGTGTGGTCAATGAATGTTTCTTTAAAAATACCTACATTCGTCAAGTCTTCTCGGCAATCAACTTTGATTGTCTCCTTGATATTGATGAACAAATTTGTCCGGTTTTCATCTTTGAATTCTACAAAAGCGTTAGGATCATTCGAAATAGTGATGATAGGATCTCAATCGCTTTTATCAACAATAAACAAAAATTTACTCTACCCCTCAACACATTTGCGCAAATCCTCTGCATTCCTTGTGAATGAATTTGTATGTACTCCCAAGATTGGGCAATATCCACTCAATCCTTTGCACTAGATTCCAAACCAATCTACTACACTCCTCTTGATGACCCCGCAATTTTTCGAGACACCATTTTCCAAATTAGAGCCGACCAATCTCGCTTCAACCGCAACAAAGAGCTTATTCACCGTGATCCCTTTCAAATGGAACTCTTCAAAATGCATCCCATCTATAGAAAGTGGGAAGAAATTCTTAGGGAAAATGTCATTAGTTTTGTGGGAAACAAAGACCATCCAAATGCATGTCTTGTCCAAATGATATATTGCCTCATTCAACAAAGGCCATTTAATCTTGCCTATTACATGGTGAAGAGAATGGCCGGTGTATTCAAAGTCGCCAACATGGTACTTCCCTATGGTATGCTCCTAACACGACTCTGTGAGTATGTTAGTGCAATGAAACCTTCTCCAATCAATGATGATCATTTCCTTTCCGATCACGTCATGGTACCACTCACTAAAAAACCCCTCTAAACGGTTCATGGTCAATGGAAGAAGACCTCGGGCTCTCCCGGACTCCTCGAACGAAGAAGAAGTAAATGTCAACCCCATCGCCAATGTCAACTTGGACCCCATAACCTACTGTGAACAACTTCCAACTCTTCCATACGAGACCAAAGAATTCAAACAATTGAAGGGCATGATCCGATGCCTAACTAACTACGTCGTGAAGTCGGGAAAGAGGAAGAGAAAAGATTGACAAAAGAGACATTAGGATTATGGTTGCTTTTAGACATTTTTGTTTATCATTTTACAATGGATCCTTATGTTTGTGAAATGCTTTATTTTGGTTGTTTGGATATTGTCGTTACTACTCTTATTTATGATATGGTTTATGAGATATTTTGCTTGTTTTGTAGTTCTTTTAGAGTAGATACCAATGGCAATTGGTATACATAGTATAGTGTAAAATCAGATTCTTTTACGTGATGCTTCGATCTGCGATTGCGGATCCTAAAGATATACTAGACGGATCCCTCCTTTTAGGGAACTGTGGGATCCGGGTGACAGATTTACAATGCGAACCCCACACATCAAAACACTCACTAGATCACTTCACACTAGCTAAACATAAGGCCTTAGGACCACTTAAGTCTCCTTCAAGCTTAGTAAGCTTCACACTCACTCATAGCTCATTTAGGATCACACTCAAAGTGCTTTTTAATTTATCATATCACCAAAACTCATCATCCTTCCGCTCCTATACTCACACATCATCTCTCACATGTCAACACATCTAGTTTTATAAATCTCTCAATTTTAGCAAGTTGGTTTTAGTCATCTCTACCTCAAAATGGGTCAAAAACTAGTTTTTCAATTCTTATAATTTTTAAGGAATTTTAAAATTTTATCCCAAGTTGCTATCTGATCTCTAGGATCATTTAACATCACTTAACACTATCAATATTCCTAGTGTCATCCTTAATCACCCATTGGTGGTCATAAAGTCTCATTTTCCTTCCGGAAAAGGCAATCATTAGCTACCACCACTCATTACCCTTGATCATTTAAGTCACACCTCATTTAAAACACTTAAGAAGACTGAGACACTCAAGATGTATAGGTATTAGAATCTACCAACATCATTTTCTCTTTTCTTGACTGCTGATAGCCGGATACCTAGGATTAGCCTAGACGGATCCCTCATTGGAGGGAACCGTGGGAACCGGCTGGCAGATTCAGCAAATCCTACCTAAAACAATCATTTCAAGCTCTCCTTGCTAACTTGAACACTCCATCTTGCCTTAATTAAACTCATAAATCAGTGCAAATCTGTAGTTGACCCTTGTGCATGCAAATCATCACATTTCTAAGGATCTTAGTGGTTTAAGTCTTTAATGTACATCCCAATCCTTCCCTTTATAAGTCATCTTGTTAGAACTTCTTAGTCATCAACCACAACTTAATTCTCAGCATTTAGAAACCTTTTCCTTAGTCATTTCATCATGAGGAAAGCTCCTAGTGCTAACTCATCCAGCAAAGGACCACCCAAGAAACTTGCTCGTGTTGTACACGGAATTTCCTCAACCGAATCATCTCCCGTTAAATCCACAAATGCTAGGATCTCTCCTCCACCAACTCAACCAATCAAAACCATCCCCAAAAGGATTGTTCCCACAAAAATATCATCATCAAACACTACAATTCCTACTAAACCAAACACACCCATTTCCACCCAACCATCATCTTTGGTGCCTAGAGACATATCATTTACCACTTCACAATCATCTCCACATCTCTACAACTTAACCCATGAACCATGGACTAGATGCATTGCACATACTAGATATATTGTATCTACTTGGATACCCATGGTCCAAAGTCCAGGACCCATGACCCATAACCCATAACCCATGACCCATGACCCAAAACTCATGGGCAAAGAGGAACGTCCCACGGTTCCCCCCAGTTTACACTGGATGGATCCCTCAGTAAGGGATCCGTGGAATAGCAGCTTATTTTCTTCTATAAATAGTGAGCCATTTCTTCATTTTGGGGAGCCACTCCTACACATACTTTCACCTAGTATTGTAAACTTTCTAACCTCAGATCCAAAGGATCTCTCTATGCAGTTTGTGTTTGTTTTTGTGTGATTCTCTAGGTTCCTCTTAAAGGCGAGATCATCATCTCTTGAAGTTAAGAAAGCTCAAGTCCATGAGTTGCCATGCTTCGTCATCATCAAGACTACTGAGGTTCTCTTGTTGATAGTTCTTTCTTCCTCCCTAGAAGTGTTGTGTCAAAGGCATTAGTGAAGGATGCCAAAAGAGTCAAGACGAAGGCATTAGTGAAAGGTGCTTAACGTCAATGTCAAAGGTATTAGTGAAGGATGCCAAAAGAGTCAAGACGAAGGCATTAGTGAAAGGTGCCGAATGTCCGTTTCAAAGGCATTAGTGAAGGATGCCAAAAAGGGTCAAGTCAAAGGCATTAGTGAAAGATGCCAAAGGTGTACAATCGATATGGTGTATCGATGTACAAATAGAGATAGGTTGTATCCACGGATATTGATATTCTTGATGATGTTGTAATAAGGAGTGGTTCTCCTTTAGGATAGGTGTTGTGTAGTGTTGGGTAGTAGTTCCTCCTTTGTAATGGAACTCGGTATCTAGCCTTGTATCGGATAAAGTGTAGGCGACGTTGTGATAGGTGTGGTTCTACCTTGTGGAAGAACCCGGTGTCTAGCCTTGTACCGGAAAAAGAGTAGGCGACGTTGTGAAGGCTTCTCCGCCATAAGGAGTTGTGTCGTGTAGTGATTACAAACTCTCGAGTAGGTGACTCGGGGAGTGGAGTAGGGCAAGGAAGGTGTCCTTGTAGCCGAACCACTATAAATACTTGTGTCGTGGTTTTGTGTTTCTTACTCTTTACCTTTACATTAGATACTTTCATATATATCTATCAACGTCCAACATACACATCTATATATTTTAAAACGAAGTTTTAATCGGTAAAACTATTCAACCCCCCCTCCCTTCTAGTTTTCCACAAGATCGTCTGAGATACGATG
This sequence comes from Chrysanthemum lavandulifolium, assembly GCA_022545495.1. Taxonomy (NCBI): domain Eukaryota; kingdom Viridiplantae; phylum Streptophyta; class Magnoliopsida; order Asterales; family Asteraceae; genus Chrysanthemum; species Chrysanthemum lavandulifolium. Next base: position 177,686,335 of record CM040241.1, read on the forward strand.
GTTACGGCAAAACCAATTCACAATGTTACGTCGTAACTTTGACGAGGATATAAATACAAGCCCTAATTCTGCATTTTCATATCATCTTCCAACATATAACAACAAGGGACGAAAAAGGGATTCGAGATGGATGATATACATAAGTATATGGAGAATTTCCAAAGGAGAATTCACGCCATTTACTACATAAGTTTTAGTATTTCGTATCAAACTTTCGTATTTAATTCAATGTCTTTTATGATTCTAAACATTGAATTTTATGCATTCTTTAATACGATTGGCTAAACACCTTAGGTGTTAGCCTAGTTATGCAATTGTTATTGCCATGATTTAGTTTTCTCTTTTTCGTATCGCTTTATGTGCATATTTTTTTTGCTTATTCGTGGACACATTTGTTTCGGTGGTGATAAGGATTTAAAACGTATTTTTTAGGGGGTCATTTAAGCCCTAAACTAATGTACTTATAATCAAATATTGCCTAAATTCGTTCCTTTTCACTTTTTAAATATTTTGAAAGCAAAAGTTGGAAATCATGCATATCTGGACGAAAAAGGATGAAAATGTGAACAAAACAACCAAGTCATGAAAAGTCTGGAAAATGGCACCAGACGGTGTCACAACCACAAAGTGACGCCGTCGCTTGCAAATAAAAGTATCAAAACTGCCTAGATTTTACTAGAGATGGTTCAGTGGAAAAATGAAGAAATAAAAACTGACGTCGTCACTTGTTAAGGGAGTTGGATTCTCTGTGGAAATTATAAGGTGACGGCCTAGAAAAATCATAAAGCGACGGCGTCAGAGAATCGGGGACGGCGTCTGAAGGCATAAAGTGACGCCGTCACAAAGCCGACTTGGATGAGACGAAACCCTAATGGCGGCGACTTGATAGCGTCACAATTAGAAACTGACGTCGTCGCAAGTGTAATCCTATATATAGTTTTAGAATTTTCAGTATTTAGTGTGCAGACTTGGGGAGAAAAGTTGGTGTACGAGTTTTTTAGGTTTTTTACAGTTTCTTAGGGTTTTAAAACCCTCATTCAACAAGAGACAAGTCTCTTGATTACTTCTATCATTATGTTTAATTCAAGTTCAATTATGTTTACTTGTTTCATTATCTTTTTCATGTCAAGCTAATTTATTATAGTGTTTGCTTAGATCTAATGAAACCTAGTTGTTAATTACGGATTGCCGTCTCTTGTTTAAATGGTTGTTACATGTTAGGTTAGGAAAACTTGATTCTTCCTTTAGTGTTGCAAGTTTAAACGTCCTAAAAAATGTATTCATGTCCTAGAGTGGTAGTAGACTTTTCGTTGTGTTTATTGCGTGAATTGTGATTGTTATCAATTACATGCATAGAAATAAGGCATTTGGCACCTCCCTATTACCTTAGGAATACAACACGCCAATTAAACAAGGATGTGACAATTCGACTAATCAATAGGAGATAACTAGGGTGTAGTGGAATCTAAGTAAACACGCTTTTACCTATCATTTGATTTTATCATTTAATTTACTCGTAATTTAGTTTAATTATAAGTTTTAATTAGTTTAATTAATAGTTTAAATAAGTTGATAATCAAACCCTCGATTCAATACCGAGAATTTACTTGCTTTTATAAAAATATAAAAAAAGATAAAAAAGAATCATCCCTCATCTTAGACCTATTCGTCATACATCTCGACCTTCCCAATGCTATTTTCTTAGAGAACGATCAATCCTCCGGGTCTTACCTATACTACACTACAACGGTTAGGTACACTGCCTAGGAGGATTGTAAAACTTCGTGTGAGGTCTTACAATATCCGTATCAAGTTTTTGGCGCCGCTTCCGGGGAATAGTTTAGGTTCTTTTTCTATCTCGTTTAGGTGTACTCACTAGGTTCCTATCAAGTGAACATTTTTTTTTATTTTATTAGATTTCTCGTACTCTATCTTTTCTTTGTGTTTTTGTTTCCTAAATTTCCCATTTTACTATTCCGTTAGCCTATATGGAGAACGCGAATCCGCCAAATGTTTCACCCAATCGAACAAATCCACTACAAAATCTAACCTTTCCACTTCAAAATGACATTTTCATGTTCCGACAACATCATGTTGAATCTTTTCCCGATGCATGGACTCGTTTCAAATACTTACTACAAAAAGTCCTTCATGAGGGTCTTAATTTATTGTTTCCAGTTCAAATCTTTTACACTCGTATCGACCATAAGACCCACAAGAGGCTTGACTATTTTACAGATGGGGAACTTTGGAAATTTGGTGATAAAGGAACATGGGAACATTTTGAGATTCACGCCCAATTTAAAAATGGAACATGGGACCCAAAATAAAAGTTTAGACCAATTTTCAATTTGGAAGGCTAAATCAATAAGTTTGTTTAGGAATGAGATGGTTAAAGTTGAGGTACCTAGCTGCATGTCATGGTTAGGTTCTACCATAGTAAAAAATAAACACGTAGGTGATCTTGATAAGATGGAGGATAGAGTAGAAAATCCAAGTCCACCGATTAAACCACAACTCTTACCTTCATGTAAGGAATACACACCGCCCGTGACTCACTCGGAAGAAGTAGAAGAGACTATAGGAACCCCGATTAAGTAGAACCTTTGGACCAAACACAACTTGAGGAAATAGGTTTGAATACTTGTAGTCATAACATTTCTGTTAGTTCTAGGGAAGTTCCTAGTTTTGATGAACCGGAGCCTTAACCACAACTATTACCCAATTTTCCATCCATAGATGTGAATCTTGGATTTGAAAAAGGCCTCGATCCAACCATCAAACCATATAGTCTGGGTAGTCTTAGGATAAAGATAGTAGACTCTAAGCCATGTGGAGTAGAAGCTGATATAGGAGTGAAACATGACCTTGCATGCTTACATCACCCATTTATGATTGATCACAAGAAACATTATGGGTTGAAACCATGTTTATTAGGTCAAGATGGATTTCTCAATAGGAGTCTTTCGAAGTTGATAGAAGATGATCCCTTTTTAGGAGAAAACTTAGATTTACCCATTGGCCCAAATGAATTAGGTAAGGTTATGATGAGAGGAGCACACCCCTTTGAGCATATAATTCATCCACCAATATTTCCTAACATGACATATTTCCACCCTAAGGGTGTGTATCACTACTATCACCCGCACTTAAACTTAAGTGTAGGGAAAACTTCCCCTCTATCCGTTAAATAAGGGTAGAGTCAGGCTCGTGACTCAAACAAAAACAAGCGCTTCTCGGGAGGCAACCCGAGCATATTTTATTTACTTACTTTGTTTGTTTTCATTTTATTTGGTTTGTGTCATATATATAGTCTCATCTTTATTGTTTAATTTACATGTTTCGAATAAATTTGTGAAAATGCTTTATTTTGTTTTTAACCTCGTCTTAATCACATATAAATGTATTTTGCAAAATATAAGTGTAGGGAAGATCACATATGTTTAATGGAACAAAACTGAACATGAAATTAAGAATACATGATGAGCATATATTTACGTGTTTGTTTGAGTCAAATGCTTGTAACGAGTAACAATAGTTGTTTTGCAGTTTATTTCCAGGTTCTTAAGAAGTAAATTTTTCCAGAGAACAAAGTTTAAAATTCTGTCAGGTCAATCCCGACGGCGTTAGGATCTACAACCTAGCGGCGTTAGGTACTGTAGCAAATAGTTTTCCAGATTTTTGTTTTTCTGTCAAAACTAGATTTCTCAAAATTTCCAGAATTTTTAATTTTCCAGGAACCTACAAACATCTATTTTGCAAGCAGTACATCTTACTCGCTTTCTAGTTTAGATTTGTTTTATATATAGTTTTACCGCCGATTTTATGTAAGGTTTCGTGTTCATTTTCTCAGAAGTTACAGGTTATATTGGACAAGAAGATGCAAGTATACAATAGGAGCAACACTTATGATTGACTTATTCTTCTTGAAGGAGGATTTAACCTTGATTCTGCACCGATCATACCGAGCTAATAAGAGGAGTACTAGTTTCTCTCTCTTTTATTTACTTCATATTATCATAACTTTGATACTTTCGAGGAACATTGGGGACAATGTTCAGTTTAAGTGTGGGGAGGGAAAAAAGGGATACCTTAGTAACTATTTGCTCTCTTGATATTTGTCTTGTCCTTGATAATAGTGTCATAAACTAAAATAAATACTTGTTAGGGTAATTTTAGCACCAAATTTTTAATTTTTTACGACACTTATGAGCAAAACTTTAGTCTTAATAAAGCATCTCATGAATAGGAGTTATATGACTAGCACAAAAAACCCTTACCACTCAAATTCCACCCAAGAAATGTGAGGTTCGCTTTTAGATATATTCGATAAAAGCATTCACTTTTAATGCTTATGAGTGTACCGGTAGTATATAGATTCTAGAACTTGTTTTTGTGATGCATTCCTAGATCGCTAGTGACACTCTATTTGTTTAGTTAGGATTTATTAAATGATAAGAGGCATTAGGACAACCCTTGTTTTAAACCTGTTTAAATAATTACATAGGCCACATCGGTTAAGTAATTACTCCACACCCTTGCGATGTACTCATTTTTAGTACACAATACCCCTAGCTAACCCCTCAGAGCCTATCTTTTTGCAGTTCTCGTGATGTTCTGGTTTTTAGAATATCAATGAAGAACATTGTTTACAATCCACCCCAAATGTTACACCCAAATCGCTTTAGTGCATTATTGTAATATGTTTAAACTTAGTTCAATTGTCTAGTTGTATGCACTCAAATTTAGTGCATTATTGTAATATGTTTAAACCCTTAGTTCAATTATCTAGTTGATTACATGGTTGCTAACTCAAGTGTAGGGAGGTTGCTATAAATCCTTTGCTATGATGTTATTTTTTACGGATGGTAGAGTAGGAGTGTATAAAAAAATGAAAAAGAAAGAAAAAGAAAAGACATAAGGGCTACCATATTGCTTCCATCTTTTATCTTTTATCATTTATTTTTGTTTAAGTCAAAAAAGTGTGAAGAAAAATACAAAAAAACATTTAAAAAAAAAAGTTAGTAAGTCAAGTCTTGGCTTAGCAATGCCTCGTTTTACATGTAATTAGCTTAGATTTTTGTCTTGCCACCAGTAAATTTCCCATATCCAACAAACCCGTGTTTTTCCATACCCTTACACCTAACATTACAATCCTTTACAAGCCCTATTGGATAGTTTATCTTAGGTACATATGCCAAAGAGGTGAAGGTTTAATATAGTCTCAAGCCTATGGTAATATATGTGCTATGACAGGTAGAGAGTGTTATTTCCCATTTTCATACATGTTATATTCATTATACACCCGAGAGATGAGAGAATCCAAACACTATATGTGAGGTGCTAGTGTATAATTTCCGTGTTTGTTATGACTATTGTAGAGCTTGTATTTGTTGTAAACTATTTTAAACCAATGTTAAATGATCCCTAACTTGTAAATTGATTAGAAAAATCACATTTGCTTGAGGACAAGCAAAGCACAAGTGTAGGGTTATTTGATAAAGATTTAAAACGTACGTTTTAGGGGGTCATTTAAGCCCTAAACTAAAGTAATTATGATCAAATATTGCCTAAATTCATTCTTTTTCACTTTTTAGGTACTTTGGAAGCAAAAGTTAGAAATCATGCATATTTGGATGAAAAGGGATGAAAATATGAAGAAAACGACCAAGTCATGAAAAGTATGAACCAGACGGCGTCACAACCTACAAGGTGACGCCGTCACTTGCAAATATAAGTATCAAAACTACCCAGATTTTACTAGAGACGGCTCGGTGGAAAAATGAAGAAATAACAAGTGACGTCGTCACTTGTTAAGGGAGCTGTAATTCTATGTGGAATTATAAGGTGGCGGCCTGGAAAAATCAAAAAGCGACGGCTTCAAAGAATTGGGGACGACGTCTGAAAGCATAAAGCGACCCCGTCACAAAGCTGACTTGGAGAAGTTGAAACCCTAATGGTGGTGACTTGGCGGTGTCACAATTATAAAGGTGACGCGTCACAAGTGTAATCCTATATATAGTTTTAGAATTTTCAGCATTTAGTGTGCACACTTAGGGAGAAAAGTTGGTGTACGAGTTTTTTAGGTTTTTTACAGTAACTTAGGGTTTTAAAACCCTCATTCAACAAGAGATAAGTCTCTTGATTATATCTATCATTATGTTTAATTCAAGTTCAATTATGTTTACTTGTTTCATTATCTTTTTCATGCCTAGCTAATTTATTATAGTGTTTCCTTAGATCTAATGAAACCTAGTTGTTAAGTATTAATTGTCATCTCTTGTTTAAGTGGTTGTTACATGTTATGTTAGGATAACTTGCTTCTTCCTTTAGTGTTGCGAGCTTGAACGTCCTAAAAAATGGATTCATGTCCTAGAGTCCACTAGTCGACTTTTCGTTGTGTTTATTGCGTGAATTGTGATTATTATCAATTAAATTAATAGAAATAGGGCATTTGGCACCTCCTTACGACCTTAGGAATACAACGCGTCAATTAAAAAAGGATGTGACAATTCGACTAATCAATAGGAGATAACTAGGGTGTAGTGGAATATAAGTAAACACGCTTTTACCTATCATTTGAATTTATCATTTAATTTACTCGTCATTTAGTTTAATTATAAGTTTTAATTAGTTTAATTAATAGTTTAAAGAAGTTTATAATCAAACCCTCAATCCAATACCGAGAATTTAATTGCTTTTATAAAAATATAAAAAAAGATAAAAAAGAATCGTCTCTCACCTTAGACCTATTCGTCATACATCTCGACCTTCCCAACACTATTCCCCTAGAGAACGATCATCCCCGTGTCTTACCTATACTACACTACAACGGTTAGGTATACTACCTAGGAGGATTGTAAAACTTAGTGTGAGGTCTTAGAATACCGAGGTCTAGTAACATTTACCCCACGTGGAGCGATCGAAAACATCAATAGCAAACTTAATTATGGTGTAACAAGATTAGTAATTAGGCTAGCACATTTCTCTCTATTGATTGTTCATCTTTTTATTTTCTTTCATTTCATTTTGTTTAATTAGTTTAATAGTATTATATTAAAACCCTTTAAAATCGTGTCATTACAACTTAAGTTAGATCCGCACTCATAGCTATTGGGACGACCTCGGCTTTACCGATTAATACACTACAAACGACCGCTATACTGCCCGTTAGTGCATTATGTAGACCTTAGGTAGACGAGTTTATAAATATTAAAAACTGGTATGTAAATCCAACATCACTAACTTTGGACCTTGGAACCAATTTCCCTTTGTGAACCAAATAAATGGTTATATAACGCAAATGGACCCATGAAATATTGGGGACCAAACGCTTGAGTTGTCTTGTGTTTCTAGGTTTGTAGAAAGGTTGATCTAGAACCAAATGAATGGATTAAAGATGCGGTTGCACAAGACATCTGACGGGTAACAAAACCTATTCTCATCCTACAAGGCTTGTGACATAGGTATCGTAACATTCGATAATGGCAAAGGAAGATCATTGGCAAAGGTACGATCTCACATAACTCTAACCATTAACAATGTTTGTCACGTAAATAATCTAAGACTTAACTTACTAAGTATTAGTCAAATAGTAGATAAAAAGTGTGAAGTTTTATTTAGTGAAACCGGAAGTAAAATACTTAAAGATGGGATTATCAAAGGAAAAGGGGTTAGGAGAAATGGTATTTTTATAATGAAAATCGGAAACTCGCCTAAAGATAATCTTTGTCTAACTTTGATAGATGATACTTCAAACCTATTGCATCGAAGATTGGGTCACACCAATATGCGACTTATTCAATTGCTATCATCTAAAGAGCTTGTTATAAACTTTCCAAAATTAAAATATGAGCAACATTTTTGTAATGCTTGTAACATAGGAAAACAAGTCCATGCTAGTCATAAAGCTAAAAATATGGTTTCAACTACTAAGTGTCTAGAACTTTTATACATGGATTTATTTGGTCCATCGGCTATTCAAAGTTACGGAAGAAACTTCTATACTTTGGTAATAATTGATGACTACTCAAGGTATACATGGACTAGATTTTTGAAAAATAAAACCGAAGCTTTTGATCACTTTCAAATCTTAAGTAAGAAAATTCAAAAACAACAAGGTTCTCTAATAGTGTCGATCCGTACGGATCATGGTTGGGAGTTTGATAACGAAGTACAATTCGGAGCTTTTTGTGACGCTAATAGTATTACTCACAATTTCTCGGCTCCACGTACTCCGCAATTAAATTAGGTAGTTGAACGTAAAAATTGTACTTTACAAGAAATGAGTCAAACCATGCTAAATGAACAATCAATCCCTCAAAATTCTGGTGTAATGTCGTCGACACTTCTACCCACATCTTAAATAGAACCCTAATTAGACCCTTCTTAGGTATGACTCCATGAGTTATTTAAAGGTAAAAATTCGTTGCTAGATTACTTTAAAGCCTTTGGAAGCAAGTGATTCATTTTAAACACCAAAGATTATCTAACCAAATTCGATCCTAAATCCACCGAATGAGTTTTCTAAGGATACTCACCAAATAGTAAAGCCTACGTTTTAAACAAAGAAACCATAAAAATAGAAGAGTCTCTAAATGTCAAGTTTGAAGAAAGTCCTCCTCCTAAATCCCAACCTCTCGTAGATGATGATATAATAGAAAGCCAAATCCTTGAAGATTAAGTTAATGAAACTGATAACAAGGAAGATGAATTATTAAATAATGAAATAGTTAATGTTAAAGAGTCTAAAAATCATCCTTTAGAAATAGTCATAGGAAAATTAAATGAAAGAACCTTACATTCTCAAGCTCAAAATCAAAGTAATCTTTTTTGTTTTGTATCTTCTTTAGAACTCAAAAACATTAACAAAGCTATTAAAGACGAAATTTGGATAATGGCTATACAATAATAATTAGATCAATTTGTGACAAATGATGTTTGGAATCTTTTTCCACCTCCTAAAAATCAAACCATAATAGGCACTAAATGGGTCTTCAAAAATAAACTAGATGAAAATGGGATAGTATCCCGCAACAAAGATAGACTTGTTGCGCAAGGTTATAATCAACAAGAAGAAATAGTTTTTTATGAGACCTATGCTCAAGTAGCTAAATTAGAATCTAGAAGAATTCTTCTAGCTTATGCTTGTGCTAAAGATATCAAGCTCTATCAAATGGATTTTAAAAGTGTTTTTTTTAAACGGGTTTATAAATGAAGAAGTGTATGTGTCTCAACCTCCCGGATTCATAGATTTTGAATAACCGGAATATGTATACAAACTTAAGAAAGCTCTTTGTAGTCTCAAACAAGCTCCTAAAGCTTGGTACGATAGATTTAAAACTTTTCTCGTACATAATGAATATACAATGGGTCTAGTAGATAACACATTATTCACCAAGAAAAACAAACCACATATTATCATTGTTCAAATATATGTGAACGATATTATATTCAGATCTACTTGTCAAAAATTGTGTAATGATTTTTCTAACATTATGCACGACGAGTTCGAAATGAGTATGATGAGAGAATTGAACTTCTTTCTCGGTCTACAAATCAAACAATTAGAAGATGGTATCTTCTTTAACCAATCTAAGTATATTAAAGAAATGCTAAATAAATTCAGACTAGAAGATTCTAAACCAATTAAAACACCAATGTAATTCGACGCTAAACTTACCAAGGACAAAGATGGTGAATCCGTTAATAACACCAAATACCATGGTATGATTGGTAGTTTACTCTATCTCACGACTAAACTGTCGGATATCATGTTTAGTGTTTGTTTATGTGATCGCTTTCAAGAAGATCCTAAATCTTCACATCTTGAAGTCGTCAAAAGAATATTTAAGTACATAAAAGGCACAACCCAATTAGGGTTATGGTATCCTAAAAGGACGGGGGAAGAAACTATTGTATACACAGATTCTGACCATGCAGGTGATTATGTTGATGGCAAAAGGACAGTGATGTTTGTACATTTATGGGATGTTGCCTAACATCGTGGTTCTCTAAGAAGGAAACTGCACTATATATCTCTACTACCGAAGCAGAGTATGTGTCCGAGGGAAAATCATGCCAACAAGCACTATAGATGAAACAAGCTCTTGTTGACTACGACATCCGGCTAAGTGACATTGCCATCCTCTGCGACAACATAGGCACTATCGAACTTAGAAAGAATACAGTCATGAATTCTCGCACCAAACATATAGAAATACATCGCCACTTCCTAAGAGATAATGTTTAAAAAGGGAAAATTTCTTTCGAGAAATCCTCTTCCGAAGACAACATTGTTGATATTCTCACAAAGCCATTGAAGCGTGAACCATTCAACTTACTACGATTATGATTAGGTTTTATGGAAAAATCGTCGTAAACTCTCTTCTAACTCTTCTCTCTACAAGGTACGCACTTCTAATTCTTCTTCTGAGTCTAGGATCTCTATTTCGCACAAATCGAGAAAATTAAAATCTATGGGGATTTATGTTTAAGTATATACTTTTCTTAGAGAAAAATTGCATCTAATCTTTTACAAATCAATTTTTTGAAATTTACACCCCGGACTTTTAAAATCAAAATATTCTCACGTTTAGGACACTCATGTCTTTCTTACATAGTTAATAAAATTTAAAAACCTTTTCTCATACGTCATCTCATATGTCAATTGATGCGTTGTTCGGGGTCGAAAGACTTCCTTTTCCAAGAGCAAGCTTTATAACCCACTAGGCAGTGTACCTAATCGTTGCAGTTTAGTATTGGTAAGCCCAGGGGATGATCTTTCTCTAGGGGAATAGAGATGCTAGTCGAGATGTATGACGAAGAGGCAAGGGTGAGGGTGATTCTTTTTAGTCTTTTTATGTTTTTTTAGAATGCAAAGTAAAATTTTGGGGTTTGAAGAGAGGGGGTTTTGGTATTCTCCCAATTAAACTAATTAACAAACTAATCAAAACTAATAAAAGTAAAAGATAAAAGTAAAGCTATGGATTGTATGAATAGTTCTTTTAATAACTAAAAGCGTGTTTACTTAGATTTTATTACTTCCTAGTTATCTTTTATTGGTCGGTTGAATTGTCACATCCTTGCCTAATTGATGCGTTGTATTTCATGTTTTAATCATAGGGTGGTGCCATTCCCTAATTCTATGAGTTGTAAGTTTCCTCTAGAATACCCGGGATCGCCAATTACCAAGGTATCTCCTCCGAATAACCTAGTATCCTCAAGCTAAAACTCACGCAATAAACACAACGGGAGTCTAATAGTGCACTCTAAGGCTAATAACCGCTATTTAGGACGTTCAAGCTCGCAACAATGAAAGAAGAAGTCAGTTTTCCTTAATCTAGCATGACAACCAATTAAAACAAGATACAACCTAACAATAATTAATAACTAGGTTTATTGGATCAAAGCAAACACAAATTAATTTAGTTACACATGATAGAGATGCAAGAACACAAGCAAACAATCAAACATAGATTAAACATGGTGATAGATTGGATAAACAAACTTATCTTAAAGTACTAAAGATGGTTTATAACCCTAAGGTACTGTCCAAGTGGGACTAAAAAGAAACTAGGATTTTCTCTCCAAAATAATACTTATAAATGCAAAAAAATTCGAGGTCCATATATAGATTTTACAACTACGACGGCGTCGCCTTTTGCTAGTGAAGCCGTCTGATCGCCTTCATTAGGGTTTCATCCTTGCCAAATCGTTACTGAGATGGCGTCACGTAGAAGACAGTGACGCCGTCCAGGTTGTATTGGACGTCGTCTTAAGAAAGCTTTGGTCGTCTGGTGTATAAAGATAGAGTGATGGCCTTGTGATGCCATCACTTGTTAAGAGCAAATGACCTAAAATGTGAAAAGGACCGTGATGCGCGTACGAAGCGTGTTCAGGGTCAAAGGAACTTCCTTTTTGTCGAGCAAGTTTTTCAACACCCTAGGCAGTTAAACTAATCGTTGTAGTGTAGTATTGGGTAAGTCTCGGGGATTGATATCGTTGTCTAGGGGAATAGGAATGCTAGTGAGAAGTATACTACGCTAAGGTTGAGGTTGAGGAAGATTCTTTTTTATCTTTTTATATTTTTTTAGAAAGCTAAGGGTAAAATCTCGGGCTTGGATTTAGGGGGTAGTACTTCTACCGATTACTCTACTATTCTAATTATCTAATTATCTAATTCTACGGGTAGTCTTATGTCTATTGATGTGTGCTCGTATGATGATTAAAAATGTGTTTACCTAGATACTATTACTCCCTAGTTATCTTTTATTGTAGGTTGAATTGTCACGTCCTTATTCTTAACGCGTTGTGCTTCCTAAAGTCGTAGGGTGTGCCTATGCCCTAACTCTTTGAGGTCACCCTTGAGTGTAGTAAACGAAATCCACTAAGTCATTCATAAACTAACTTTAAGGTTATCTTTGGATGTTTAGACTACGAAATCCGCTATCTCATTCATATACTAATTTTCACAAAGATTACTCAAGCATTTAAACACAACGATAGCCTAGTTGCACTCCTACGCCAATTACAATAAAGATAAGAGACAACCTAACAATAATTAACAACTAAGTTTCATAGATCTAAGCAAACACACAAGAAATTTAGCCGGACATGTTGAACAAGCAAGCATACACACATTCAATGGAAGACATAATGAAATTAATGAAGTAAAACACTTATCTTGATGTGTAAAATAGGGTTTGGGACCCTAAGATACTGTCCAAGTCGGACTACAAACGTTTAGGGTTTTTACTCCAAAAGTCTACCTCTTAAAATACTGAAAATTCGATTTCTATATATAATTTTACACTTGCGACGGCGTTGCCTTATAGGTGAGTCGCCGTCAGATCATCGTCATTAGGGTTTTCATCTTGGCCAAGTTAACGTTGGGACGACGTCACCTTGTAGCTGTGACGCCGTCGGGCTTCAGCAGGGGCGTCGTCGATTACGGATCCGGGCCGTCGATATGAAAAGTCTTAGTGGCGCCTTCCTCTTCAAAGCTGGCGCGTCGGTGTATTTTAACAAAAGTCTCCGAGTCGTCGGTGTATTTTAATTAAATCAGAGAAAGATGGCGTCGCCCTTTAGTTGGGACGACGTCACTAACTTCAGCGACTTGAGTATCTTCGATCTTGACTTAGCCATTTTCATCATATATTCACTCTTTTTCGTCCAAATATGCATCATTCCGACATTTTGCTTCAAGAGACCTAAAAGTGAAAAGAAACGAATTAAGCGATAACGGATATAAAAGTGATTGATTAAGGGCTTAAATGACCCGCAAAAGTATGCGTTTAAAACCTTATCAAATATCCCTACACTTGGTATTTCCTTGTCCTCAAGCAAATGTGCTTTTGACCAATTGATAAGGTTTTAAAATGTACCTTTTGAGGGTCGTTTAACTTTTATTTGATCACTTTTGTATCGTTATTACTAATATCGTTCCTTTTCACTTTTAGGTATCTTGAAGGCAAAATGCTGGAATGGCACTTATTCGGACGAAAAGGCGCGAATATCTGAAGAAATGGCCAAATTCAAGATTCGAGACACTCAGTCTTTGGAAACTAAGGTGACGGCGTCGGGTGTTATCTGCGATGCCGTCGGACAACTTTTGTGATGGATCGTAGAGCAAATTACTCATTTACAAGTGACGGCTTTAGGTTTTAAAGAGTAGGGCGTCGCAACTCGGGCGGCTTAGATTTGATCCGGATGACGTTAAAGGCGAAGGGACGGCGTCACAAGCATAAGGTGACGTCGCCAGACTAACGTGGCCAAGCGAAACCCTAATAACGGCGACCCGGCGGCACACATCAAAGGGTGGCCGTCGCTTGTAATCTTATATATAGAATCCAAATTTTTAGTTTTCGATGTGTAGTCTTTTGAGTAAAACCTAAACCGAACCAAGGTTATCTTGTACAATATTTTAGGGTTCCATACCCTATCTTACATCAAGATAAGTGTTTTACTTCATTAATTCAATTACGCCTTCAATTAATTGTGTTTATGCTTGCATGTTTCCATGTCCCAGCTAATTTACTTGTGTGTTTGCTTAGGAATATGAAACTTAGTTATTGAATATTGATTGGTTGTCTCTTATTTTAATTGTTAATGATCTAGTATTGCGATAGGTCATCCGTTGTGTAGTTAATGCTTGATTAATCTTTGTTGAACCTTAGCTTATAGTACCTAGAGTCATTGTAGGCTAAACCATCCGAAGAGTACCTTAGTGTTAAGTTTATAAATCCTAGAGATTTTGTAGGCAATAACTGTAACACCCCAACCCGATAAGGGTAGAAGTATCACAGTATGGTGTCATATCAAAACATACATAATGAACATAAATCACCCAGCGGAAGTCTTAATTAAATAAATCAAAAATTTAAGTCAACGGGACTTATCAATACATAGATACCAAAGGAAAACTCCGAATGAAAATATAATAACAAAATCAAATGAAGTCTAAGATGACTAGGTATGGTCTCTATATCGACTCATCTCTCAACCCCAGACAATCCCGACTCTAGCTTATGTACCGCCGCATGAAAAGAAATGCGGTGAGCTTAAAAAGCCCAATGAGCAGATATAACGATACAATAATAATAAACCGAACATGAGAACAAAGTAAGGAAGTCGGTCAATAAATACGGTATATCAAAGGAGCAGTAGGGTAAATGAAACATAGGAAAAATGGGTCGAGTTATCCACCACGAGCCAACAAAACAAACCATATCATATCATAGTAGCCGGTAGTAACCAATAGTAACCATAGCGGATATAATGAGACATGGGTGATCGGCTCCAGTTGTGAAGACGCGTATTGCACACGACATCAATCACCGGACAAATCATAACATATCGGATAACGAGAACAAATCTAGGATGCATCCATACGCCCTGCATGACGAGATAGTGGCCATACAATATATATCGAGCTCATAATCGATAACGAAAGGGACGGTGTGGAACATCACTCAACCACACTAAAGTCATGCCATTGGTGCATCAATGACACGGACATGGAACCCCATGCCTAGTGATAGCTCGGGTCTCAAAGCGGCAGGTCAAGGTAAGGTCATATCAAAGGTTCATATCAAAGTCCATAGCAAAAGTTCATAATCAAAGTGCATATCAAAGGTTCATAACAATAGTCCAATATTAAAGGTTCGATTATCAAAGGTTCGGAAATGAGGTTCAATAATGTAAGTTCAATATCGAGCAAAGGTTCAATAAACAAATGGCAAGAGATCAGATATGCAAAGAGAAATCCCTACTGAAAAGGGATAGAATATCTGTACCTTATTCGAAGCAAGCAAATAGGAAAAGAAAAATCACAAGATGATCAATCCTGCTGCCCGGAACCTATACGAATTATAACCAAATATTATTTATACGTTTATTACGTCATAACTTCTTTTACATATTGATTATGAATCGCTTTATTATTCTTAGGGTTTATTTAGGTTAAATGTATTCCTATTTTAGTAATAAACCGAATTTGATATTTTTAGGGTTAAACCGTTTTAAACACAAGGATAAGACCATAATTTCCTCTCTCGAATACCCACTCAAAACACACATGCGAACACACTATAATGCCAATAATAACGAGACCCATGAGAGTAGAAAGACACGACATCCTTTAAATTTTCACACAATATTTTACTAGTCACACCATGTTAATATATTTCATGTGAATTCATGCATGCAAAGTGTTGAACAAAACAATTCCTCATATGTGACTACATTTAATAAACTATGCTTATAAAATATTATGCAAATACAGGTTGTGACACCAAAATCCCACGTGACATCCAATCTCATGCGTATTCAACAAGCAATTGCTCCTAACAGTTTTTGACACGATTAGTTTTACTCTTTTAGCATGAAAATGTGACCAATATTTAACCTATGAAACTCACCCATAGCATTAGTGACCCACCCATCTTGTTCCACCTTAACTCAGATTGGAAATTCACCCTTTACTCGAGACACACACGCTTCACATGTACTCGAACTAACATGCATATTACTATTAGCTTCTGATGTTAAATGACAAACCACAACCATGCACCAACCTAATGTTATCTATTTATCATGCATGCATAATAATATACGCTACCAGGATGGTTAGCAAAAAAACCCGCAACTAACATCGAAACACACGCAAACAGCACAATAACGACACCCACACAAGCACAACATCGCCACTTACAACACACATAAAATCATCCCACATACCAAGCCCTCGCTAAACCTGATCATGGGGTTTCTCCTGTTTTATAAAGCTCATTAGAGGTTCATTAGGTGGTTATTTTAGGGCTTTCATATCAAGTTTAGCATTGCATTCTTAAGGGCTGATCAAAACAGAAAACCGTGGGTCGATAGGAGCAGTTTTAGACATGCTATATTTTATGATTTCCATTTATATAGGCACGATAACAACAAAACAAACATGTCAAGTGGTCCATAATAATCAGATTCATAACCATATTAGGTGTACATATTACACGACATATAATTTTAGGTTTTTCATAGTTTAGGTTTGATGTGCAATGTGACAAGTTTTATTGTGATACAAGACAAGCGCAAGGCTGCCCTATACCACGACCAGGTTCAGAATAAAAGGCGAGACGATGTGGTCATGAAGGTACCTTGTAGCGTGAAGAGGAGAGGAAAACAATGACCCAAAACCAAGCGAATCAAACCCTCCTTGGGCCCTAGGAATCACGACAGCAGCAGCAGCAATAAACCCACACTCGAAACCAATCGACACTCGTAGCAACCACGTGAATTTCAGCCCTTACACGCACTCCGAATCACCCTTTCCTTGAAGCCTTTTTCGACAGAAAAATGGATATGGGATGGAGCTGTTTTGCCGTCATTTTCTTGAAGGGGTCTAGGGTTTTCTTTTTAGATGTATTTGTTTTGAAGGAGTAAATAAATATTGAGATATATTGAGGTAATCTTGGAAATTATTTGAAGAAGTAAATGGTAACAATTTCTTGGCATGATAACAGCTACACACGTTTTGTCTTGGACGAAATTTAAGGTGATTAGGCGTGTGATTTGGACTAGAATTAAGGAGGCTTTAATCACAATATAGTTCCCTTAATTACCTTATTTCAATTATATTTTATTTAGTTTAGTTTACTTTATAACTTGCATATATACATTTGTGGTACATGTAGACGTAAGTGAAATTAGATTTTATTTTCCGTCACATTTGATAGTTATACTAATATAAGTTGTATGTGAAGCGTTAACTAATCGATGTGTCTACAAGTTTTTCATAATTGTTTAACTTGAGGGCAAAATGGTCATTAAACATGTTCGATATTTTAGGGTTTTACAACTCTTCCCCTCTAAAAAAAAATATTTTCGTCCTCGAAAATTAAAATTGAAAGGAAACGAAAGAAGCAAACGAAGATATACCAGATTACACAACTGAGGGTAACAGAAATCAAACGGTAGAACTTTACAAAGGAGAACGCGTGCCGAACAATAAACTTAACAAATCGCATAACGATGAAGGTAGATCAAACGTATAGGCAGAATGATCCTAAGGTCCTGCTAAACTCAGTCAATCAGTGCAAACTTCTACGCTTCTAAGGCATTCCTCGAGACATCCTATGTTCACAATGAGGGTACGTCATATGATGTAAGTATTATCACGTTGGCCAAGCGTCATAATACCAGCATCATATGAGTATACCTTCATGATGACCATACTTTATCTCAAGTCGTGAAAATCATCCTATCATCCACCTAACGGTCCATTCTACATCTTAGGGTCGGTCCGAAACAATCAATACTAACGGATTCGAAATCAGAGGAACATAACATATAAGGGACGTAACGGAACATAGCAAGTACCATCGAACTGAAACACGTCGGAAATAGCATCAGGTCTTCCATAGTTCGTCAAATTTCTCAAAATAAAACCATCACCCAACATACGCAGAATTTATACCGAACGGAAAATCATTCAAAGAGAACAAATTTTATTCAAGGGATTTAAAACACAACGCGAGGTCGTAGTAACACCGAAGAATCAAACCATAGGACTCCATCATCCAAACGCGCCCAATCATATGAAGCGGATGAATCTCCTCGAATCTCAACGGTCGGATGTTGACCACAATATGCCCGAATCTTGGTAGTAGTTTTACCGCATGACTAAAATCGCGGTCATACTTCTTCCGCTCATACGTCTTCCAAGTGTCCACCAGTTGAATCTGTCTCGTCTTTGCGCCTCGTTGATTCGTCCAGTTCCTCTAGCGACATCTTGATGTCTCCAAGCGACATTGCGGTTGGTGCGCTTCCTTCACGACCTCTCCGGTGAGAAACATTGCGGCAACACGGTCGATACCATCACCTTCGGCTCCACGAGTAGTCTCCATCTAAGCGATCGATAAAGGAATGCGCGAAGATAGAATAACAAAATGCGAAAGAAGAAGGTTGAATCGGCAAAGACAAAAGAACATCAAGTCAAACACGGACAAAATCAAAAGAATCGAAAAAGATCGAAACAGACGGAAGCCTAATGTCTACCCAAGTCCTCACAAGTCAAACCTAAGCTCTAAGGGTCAACTCTTAGGGTCCATATGTCACAGGTCCTGACTACAAGTCGTAAACCTGGGCTCTGATACCATAATTGTAACACCCCAACCCGATAAGGGTAGAAGTATCACAGTATGGTGTCATATCAAAACATACATAATGAACATAAATCACCCAGCGGAAGTCTTAATTAAATAAATCAAAAATTTAAGTCAACGGGACTTATCAATACATAGATACCAAAGGAAAACTCCGAATGAAAATATAATAACAAAATCAAATGAAGTCTAAGATGACTAGGTATGGTCTCTATATCACTCATCTCTCAACCCCTGCACAATCCCCACTCTAGCTTATGTACCGCCGCATGAAAAGAAATGCGGTGAGCTTAAAAGCCCAAAGAGCATGATATAACGATACAATAATAATAAAGCGAACATGAGAACAAAGTAAGGAAGTCGGTCAATAAATCGGTATATCAAAGGAGCAGTAGGGTAAATGAAACATAGGAAAAATGGGTCATTATCCACCACGAGCCAACAAAACAAACCTTATCATATCATAGTAGCGGTAGTAACCAATAGTAACCATAGCGGATATAGCAGACATGGAGTGATCGGCTCCAGATTGTGAAGACGCGTATGCACACGACATCAATCACCGGACAAATCATAACATATCGAGATAACGAAACAAATCTAGGATGCATCCATACGCCCTATGCATGATAGTGGCCATACAATATATATCGAGCTCATAATCGAGATAATGAAAGGGACGGTGTGGAACATCACTCAACCACACTAAAGTCATGCCATTGGTGCATCAATGACACGGACATGGAACCCCCATGCCTAGTGATAGCTCGGGTCTCAAACTGACAGGTCAAGGTAAGGTCATATCAAAGGTTCATATCAAAGTCCATAGCAAAAGTTCATAATCAAAGTGCATATCAAAGGTTCATAACAATAGTCCAATATTAAAGGTTCAGTATCAAAGGTTCGGAAACAGAGGTTCAATAACAGAAGTTCAATATCAGAGCAAAGGTTCAATAAACAAATGGCAAGAGATCGGATATGCAAGAGAAATCCCTCATCGAAAAGGGATAGAATATCATACCTTATTCAAGCAAGCAAATAGGAAAAGAAAATCACAAGATGATCAATCCTGTTTGCCGGAACCTATCTGAATTATAACCAAATATTATTTATACGTTTATTACGTCATAACTTCTTTTACATATTGATTATGAATCGCTTTATTATTCTTAGGGTTTATTTAGGTTAAATGTATTCCTATTTTAGTAATAAACCGAATTTGATATTTTTAGGGTTAAACCGTTTTAAACACAAGGATAAGACCATAATTTCCTCTCTCGAATACCCACTCAAAGCACACACGCGAACACACCATAATGCCAATAATAACGAGACTCATGAGAGTAGCAAGACACGACATCCTTTAAATTTTCACACAATATTTTACTAGTCACACCATGTTAATATATTTCATGTGAATTCATGCATGCAAAGTGTTGAACAAAACAATTCCTCATATGTGACTACATTTAATAAACTATGCTTATAAAATATTATGCAAATACAGGTTGTGACACCAAAATCCCACGTGACATCCAATCTCATGCGTATTCAACAAGCAATTGCTCCTAACAGTTTTTGACACGATTAGTTTTACTCTTTTAGCATGAAAATGTGACCAATATTTAACCTATGAAACTCACCCATAGCATTAGTGACCCACCCATCTTGTTCCACCTTAACTCAGATTGGAAATTCACCCTTTACTCGAGACACACACACGCTTCACATGTACTCGAACTAATATGCATATTACTATTAGCTTCTGATGTTAAATGACAAACCACAACCATGCACCAACCTAATGTTATCTATTTATCATGCATGCATAATAATATACGCTACCAGGATGGTTAGCAAAAACCCGCAACTAACATCGAAACACACGCAACAAAGACAATAACGACACCCACAAGCACAACATCGCCACTTACAACACACATAAAATCATCCCACATACCAAGCCCTCGCTAAACCCGATCATGGGGTTTCTCTGTTTTATAAAGCTCATTAGAGGTTCATTAGGTGGTTATTTTAGGGCTTTCATATCAAGTTTAGCATTGCATTCTTAAGGGTGATCAAAGCAGAAACCGTGGGTCGATAGGGAGCGAGTTTAGACATGCTATATTTTATGATTTCCATTTATATAGGCACGATAACAACAAAACAAACATGTCAAGTGGTCCATAATAATCGATTCATAACCATATTAGGTGTACATATTACACGACATATAATTTTAGGTTTTCATAGTTTAGGTTTGATGTGCAATGTGACAAGTTTTATTGTGATACAAGACAAGCGCAAAGGCTGCCTATACCACGACCGAGTTCGAAATAAAAGGACGAGACGATGTGGTCATGAAGGTACCTTGTGTGAAGAGAGAGGAAAACAATGACCCAAAACCAAGCGAATCAAACCCTCCTTGGGCCCTAGGAATCACGACAGCAGCAGCAGCAATAAACCCACACTCGAAACCAATCGACACTCGTAGCAACCACGTGAATTTCAGCCCTTACACGCACTCCGAATCACCCTTTCCTTGAAGCCTTTTTCGACAGAAAAATGGATATGGGATGGAGCTGTTTTGCCGTCATTTTCTTGAAGGGGTCTAGGGTTTTCTTTTTAGATGTATTTGTTTTGAAGGAGTAAATAAATATTGAGATATATTGAGGTAATCTTGGAAATTATTTGAAGAAGTAAATGGTAACAATTTCTTGGCATGATAACAGCTACACACGTTTTGTCTTGGACGAAATTTAAGGTGATTAGGCGTGTGATTTGGACTAGAATTAAGGAGGCTTTAATCACAATATAGTTCCCTTAATTACCTTATTTCAATTATATTTTATTTAGTTTAGTTTACTTTATAACTTGCATATATACATTTGTGGTACATGTAGACGTAAGTGAAATTAGATTTTATTTTCCCGTCACATTTGATAGTTATACTAATATAAGTTGTATGTGAAACGCGTTAACTAATCTGATGTGTCTACAAGTTTTTCATAATTGTTTAACTTGAGGGCAAAATGGTCATTAAACATGTTCGATATTTTAGGGTTTTACAATAACCTTTGGTAGTTTCAAAGAGTTAGGGATAAACGCATACCCTACGACCTTAGACACACAACGCGATTAAGAATAAGGACGTGACAATTCAACCATCAATAGGAGATAATTAAGGAGTAATAAAACCTAAGTAAACACATATTTAAATCATCATACGAGCACACAGTAATTAGACATAGACTACATACACCTTA
Source organism: Chrysanthemum lavandulifolium (assembly GCA_022545495.1). Lineage (NCBI taxonomy): Eukaryota > Viridiplantae > Streptophyta > Magnoliopsida > Asterales > Asteraceae > Chrysanthemum > Chrysanthemum lavandulifolium. The sequence continues at coordinate 177,708,260 of CM040241.1, forward strand.
GATTAGATAATTAGATAAGTAGAGTAATCGGTAGAAATACCAACCCCCAAATCCAATACCCCGAAATTCGTACCTTTCTATTTCTTAAAAACATAAAAGATAAAAAAATAATCTTCCTCAACCCCAACCTTAGCGTAGTAACTTCTCACTAGCATTCCTATTCCCCAGAGAACGATATCAATTCCTATGGCTTACCCTAATACTACACTACAACGATTAGGTTCATTGCCTAGGGTGTTGAAAAACTTGCTCGACGAAAAGGAAGTTCCTTTGACCCCGAGCGACGCGTGTGGCGTTATCAAGTTTTTGAGCGCGCCGAGGAATAGAATAGCTAGTTAGGAGTCCAACTCGTTAGGTTTCCTTGCTTGATTCTTATCAAGTAAACTTTTTTCCAATTTTTAGCTTCCTTGTAGTCTATCCCCTTTCTTCGTGACCTTTGTTCGTAACCCCATCACTTTTCATCATGGAAGGTGATAACCAACCACCATTTATCAACCTACCATCCAATGACCCGCCAAGAGGCCGTACTCTTGGTGAATACTCGAGACCAAGCCACCTAGGCTATAGGAACACCATTGAGCTTCCAGACCAAGCCCAAACTATGGCCCTGCGATCCGACACCATCCGGTTGGTGCAAAACGGATGTGCATTCCATGGACTTCGTTCCGAAGATCCTAATCGATATCTTAAGGATTCCCTTAAAATTGTCGATTCCATCGACCTCGATGCTACTACTCGGGAGACCACGCGTGTGCGTCTCTTTCAATTCTCGCTACGGGACCAAGCTAGTAAATGGCTTGAGCGACTTCCCGCCGGCTCCATCTCAAGTTGGGATGATCTCACCTCTCGCTTCCTTGCTCAATTTTCCCCACCGGGGAGAACCACTAAGCTTAGGAATGATATCTTGATGTTCCAACAACGTCAAGGTGAATCTCTCTACGAAGCATGGACTCGATTCAAGGACTTAATCAATAAAGTCCCTTATCACGGCATTGATCTTTGGCTTCAAGTCCAACTCTTCTATGATTATGTCAACTTCCCCACCAAGCGATCCATTGACCAAGCGGCCGGTGGAAAACTTAGTGACCTCGCCGCGGAAGAATCATGGGGTATAATAGAGGACCTTGCTCTCTATGACAACGAAAGTTGGAATGACCCCCGTGAGTTGCCCAAAACCGTTAAGGCAATCTCCTTGCCTCCCATTGACTCTCAACCTTCCGACCGTAGGATGCTTGAGCTTGAAGATCAAGTTAAATTCCTAATGAGTTCCTACAAAAATCCTAAGTCTTCACGCCATGTGAACAAAGTTTCTTCCTCGTGTGAGCCGTGTAATGATCCTCATAACACGCTCACTTGCACAAGATTCCCCGAACAAGCTTCCGTTGACTACGCCTCCTCGCGTACTAATGGAATGGGAGGAAGATTCCCTACAACACCGGACCTAGGACTTTTAATGGCCTTGAAGCATGGAAGGGCAAGCCCCACTTTTATTGGGGACAAACCAAAGAATTCACATCCAATGATTTCTCATGGCCCCCATCTCATGGCCCTAACCAACAAAACATTGAGGGGATGCTACAACACCTAGTCGCATCCCAAGAAGCTCAAATAGCTAAGCTCTCAGACCGTTTTAACCAACAACAAGCCGAGATGGATAGGAAGATAGATAACCTCTTGAAAGCCATGACCAATAGTGATAGGAAGGTTAATGCTATCTCAACTCCCGAAACTTCCGGTGTAGAGATTAAGGACCCAAGTAAGCTAGCTAAGCACGTTCAATTCGTCAATACCATCATCTTAGTGAAACCCGATAGAACAAATGACGAAGCGAACCATGAAACGATACTTGAGGTTAGTGAAACACCGAGGAATGAAACAACCGAGGAAGTCGATGAAGTAGACAATGACTATTTCAATAAGTTTCCTACGGAAGAAGAACTCTCTCGCCACCCTCACTTAGTGCGTGACCTCCGTCACATGTATGTTAGGAGAAGCCCTAGAATCAAGTTTGGGAACCCTTGGAATCTTAACATACCATGTTGCATAGGATACCTTTTCGTGGCAAAGGCCTACATTGACCGCAAGTCCCCAATAAACATAATGACTAGCACCTACTATAATTGGGTCATGAAGAAGCCTATCCCCACTAGGCAAGATCCCGATAATCCTAGGGTTAGTTGCAATTTTCTTGGTAGAGTTAAGGGATTGCCGTTTATGTAGGTAGTTTCACATTTCCTCTGGATTTCATAATTGTGGATGATATTAGTACGGCCATAGACCCTAGCTTGTCCCACGTTATTCTAGGAAAACCTTTCATAGAAAACACCGGGATGACTTATGATTCCTCATTAGGAATAGTGCGATTCAAGGATGAGACCGATGATGTAGCTTACCAAATGCCGTTTAAGATTGAGAAGTTTTCATCACTCTCCAATGATGAAAAGGAACTTAAACTATCGGTCTATTATAGGAATGAGAAGGATAAGGAGAAAGGAGTAGATTATGTTATGGCCAAGATTTTCGGTTTCTATAAGGATTGCTTGAACTTAGGACCGGAATATAGAACCGATTGGGAGAGGGCGACCTCTTAGAAAGGTGCATCATAGGGCACTTTTACAACATGGAATCCCCAATAGAGACCGTCATGAGGAAGAAGGTGAAGATAATGAAGTCACGTGAGGCACGACTTGAGTCTAGCTACAAGACTCATAAATAAAGAAAAGCGCTTCATGGGAGGCAACCCATGCTTAATTGTTTGTTTGTTTGTGTCATATATCTTTTATTGATTGTTTATTCTCATGTTTAAATTTGTAAAAATGCTTTATTTTGTCTTTAACCTCGTCTTAATTACATATAAAGGTATTTTACATAAGGGATAAGTGTAGGGAGGATTACACACGTTTTCAAAAGAAACGTAAACATGAGAATTTCAATTAATTAAAAGATATACATGTGTGTTGTTCGAGTCAAATGCTTGTATCGAGTCATAATGGATGTTTTGCGAAATTTTTCCAGTTCTAAAGATGTAAACTTTCCGAAAATCGCAAACCGCTTTTGTCGGGATAACGCAACGTCAGATCGCCCTAAGGAGCAAAAAAACAATTGATTACTTTTCTCGTTTTCTAAGCTACTTATAAATTTTGGAATTTTCGGTCTTAATTTTCCGAAATTCAGTAAACATCCATTCCACAAGCATTATATCCTAGTTTAGTAGAGTCCTATATATATTATTACCGCCATTTTACGAAGGTTTCGTTTGTTTTCTTCAAGTGTGCAGGTTTAATTTACCAAGAAGAAGATACATAAGATGAGAAGGAGCTTTTCACGCAAACGTTCTTTTCGAAGAAAGATGTAACCACCACTTTACACGGATCCTACCGAGCTAATCAGGGGAGTATTAGTTTCTTTCATTTTTTATTACCTTCCATTATCATAACTTTGATACTTTCGGGAACATTGGGGACAATGTTCAGTTTAAGTGTAGGGAGGGAAAATAAAACGGGAACTTTGAAACTATGCTTATCCTTGACTATTTGCTTTGTCCAATTGCATTTGTGTAATAAACCATGAGAAAATGTCGGTTAGGGTAATTTTGGCACCAAATTTTCAATTTTTCATGACATATAGGAGTGGGCCATTAGTCTTAATAAAGCGTCTCATGGATAGGAAGTTATATGGACTAGCACAAAACCCTTTACCACTTAAATTCCACCAAAATGTGAGGATCGCCCTTAGATTAGTAGGAATTAAAGCATTCATCTTTAATGCTTAGAGTGTGAACCGGTAGTATAATAGATTCTAGAACTTGTTTTGTGATGCATCCGAGATCGCTAGTAAGACTACACTTGTGTAGTTAGGAATAACTAAATGATAAGAGGCATTAGGATAACCCTTGTTTGATACCCATAATATAATTACTTCTTCCACATCGGTTGAGTAATTCCCCACACCTTTGCGTTGTACTCATTTTTAGTACACGATACCCCTAGTTAACCCCTCGAGCCTATCCTTTTCGTGGTTCTCATGATGTTTCGGTTTTCCGAATATCAATGAAGAGCATTGTTTACACCCCACCCCAAATGTACACCCAATTCGCCTTAGCCTACCTTGTATGCACTCACTTTTAGTGCATTATTGTTATCACACTAAACCCTTAGTTCAATTATCTAGTTGCTTGCATAAGTTGCTAAGTCGAGTCATATCCTTTGTACACGTTTTGGGACGATTGGGACTCATGGGAAAAGTTAAAGTTTATGAGATGACGGGAAGGGCGTTAAATTCAAATTCCCTTTATTTGCATAATAATGTACTCCAAGTGTTTTGATCTTTTCAATTCGGGTCATATTAGTGTTAGAGTAATAAAACTCAAGTGTAGGGATGTGCCTATAAATCCCTATCATTTTGATGTTACCGTAGGATGGTAGAGTAAAAGTGTATGAAAAAAATCGAAAAAAAGAAAAAGAAAAAAAAAAATAGAGTGTTGAAAAAAAAAAAAAAAAAAAAAAATACGGGCTACCATCCTACATCTATCTTTAAATTCATGTTTGTTTATTTCAGTTATCTAGAGTCTAGAGTGTCGAGTCTTGGCTTAGCAACGCCATTCTTCGCATGCTTGTAACATAAAGATTTTTGACTTGCCACCACTAAATAGCCTATCCCACCAAACCCTTTGTTTCCCTACCGTAAGCCTAACATTACAACCCTTTAAAAGACCTCTTGGATAGTCTTTCCTAGGTGCTTACGCCAAAGCGATGGAGGTTTGATCTAGTCTCAAGCCTATGGTAATCTATGTACTAGGACCGGTTAATGAGTGTTTATCTTCCATTTCCAACTTGTTATATTTCATATACACCCGAGAGATGTGAGTATCCAAACACCCCATGTGAGGTGCTAGTATGTAATTTCCGAGCTTGTTATGACTTTTATGGGGCTTATATGTGTTGTGAATCATTCTAAACTAATGCTTCATGACCTCTAACTTATAAATTGATTGGCTAAAAACACATTTGCTTGAGGACAAGCAAATACCAAGTGTAGGGATATTTGATATGGTTTTAAAATGTACCTTTTTGAGGGGTCGTTTAAGCCTTTATTTGATCACTTTTGTATCCGTTATTACTTAATATCGTTCCTTTTCACTTTTAGGTATCTTGAAGGCAAAATGCTGGAATGACACTTATTCGGACGAAAAGGCGCGAATATCTGAAGAAAATGGCCAAAGTCAAGAATCGAGACACTCAGTCTTTGGGCGAAAGGGGGCGTCGGTGTTATCTGCGACGCCGTCGGACAACTTTGTGACTCTCAAGAGCCAAATTGCTCATTTACAAGTGACGGCTTGGGTTTTAAAAGAGTAGGCGTCGCAACTCGGACGGCCTAGATTTGATCCGACGACGTCGAGATTGAAGGGACGGCGTCACAAGCATAAGGTGGCCGTCGCAAGACTAACGTGGCCAAGATGAAACCCTAATAGCGGCGACCCGGGCGTCACAAATCAAAGGGTGGCGTCGCATGTGTAATCTTATATATAGAATCCGAATTTTTAGTTTTCGGTGTGTAGTCTTTTGGAGTAAAACCTAAACCGAACCAAGGTCATCTTGTACATTATTTTAGGGTTCCATACCCTATCTTACATCAAGATAAGTGTTTTACTTCATTAATTCAATTATGTCTTCAATTAATTGTGTGTATGCTTGCATGTTTCCCATGTCCGGCTAATTTACTTGTGTGTTTGCTTAGGAATATGAAACTTAATTATTGAATATTGATTGGTTGTCTCTTATCTTAATTGTTAATGATCTAGTATTGCGATAGGTCATCCGTTGTGTAGTTAATGCTTGATTAATCTTTGTGAACCTTAGCTTATAGTACCTAGAGTCATTGTAGGCTAAACCATCCGAAGAGTACCTTAGTGTTAAGTTTATAAATCCTAGAGATTTTGTAGGCAATAACCTTTGGTAGTTTCAAAGAGTTAGGGATAAGCGCATACCCTACGACCTTAGACACACAACGCGATTAAGAATAAGGGCGTGACAATTCAACCATCAATAGGAGATAATTAAGGAGTAATAAAACCTAAGTAAACACATCTTTAAATCATCATACGAGCACACAATAATTAGACATAGACTACATACACCTTAGATTAGATAATTAGATAAGTAGAGTAATCGGTGAAATACCAACCCCAAATCCAATACCCGAGATTCGTACCTTTCCATTTCCTAAAAACATAAAAGATAAAAATAATCTTCCTCAACCCCAACCTTAGCGTAGTAACTTCTCACTAGCATTCCTATTCCCTGAGAGAGCGATATCAATTCCGTGGCTTACCCTAATACTACACTACAACGATTAGGTTCACTTGCCTAGGGTGTTGAAAAACTTGCTCGACGAAAAGGAAGTTCCTTTGACCCCGAGCGACGCGTGTGGCGTTATCAAGTTTTTGCGCGCTGGGGAATAGAATAGCTAGTTAGAGTCCACCTCATTTAGGTTTCCTTGCTTGATTCCTATCAAGTAACTTTTTTCCAATTTTTAGCTTCCTTGTAGTCTATCCCCTTTCTTCGTGACCTTTGTTCGTAACCCCATCACTTTTCATCATGGAAGGTGATAACCAACCACCATTCATCAACCTACCACCAAATGACCCGCCAAGAGGCCGTACTCTTGGTGAATACTCGAGACCAAGCCACCTAGGCTATAGGAACACCATTGAGCTTCCCGACCAAGCCCAAACTATGGCCCTGCGATCCGACACCATCCGGTTGGTGCAAAGCGGATGTGCATTCCATGGACTTCGTTCCAATGATCCTAATCAGCATCTTAAGGATTTCCTTAAAATTGTCGATTCCATCGACCTCGATGCTACTACTCGGGAGACCACGCGTCTGCGTCTCTTCCAATTCTCTCTACGGGACCAAGCTAGTAATTGGCTTGGCGACTTCCCGTGGCTCCATCTCAAGTTGGGATGATCTCACCTCTCGCTTCCTTGCTCAATTTTTCCCACGGGGAGAACCACTAAGCTTAGGAATGATATCTTGATGTTCCAACAACGTCAAGGTGAATCTCTCTACGAAGCATGGACTCGATTCAAGGACTTACTCCATAAAGTCCCTCATCACGGCATTGATCTTTGGCTTCAAGTCCAACTCTTCTATGATCATGTCAACTTCCCCACCAAGCGATCCATTGACCAAGCGCCGGTGGAAAACTTAGTGATCTCACCGCGGAAGAATCATGGGGTATAATAGAGGACCTTGCTCTCTATGACAACGAAAGTTGGAATGACCCCCGTGAGTTGCCCAAAACTGTTAAGGCAATCTCCTTGCCTCCCATTGACTCACAACCTTCCGACCGTAGGATGCTCGAGCTTGAAGATCAAGTTAAATTCCTAATGAGTTCCTACGAAAATCCTAAGTCTTCACGCCATGTGAACAAAGTTTCTTCCTCGTGTGAGCCGTGTAGTGATCCTCATAACACGCGCACTTGCACAAGATTCCCGAACAAGCTTCCGTTGACTCGCATCCTCGCGTACTAATGGAGCGGGAGGAAGATTCCCTACAACACCGGACCTAGGACTTTTAATGGCGCCCAGAAGCATGGAAGGGCAAGCCCGACTTTATTGGGGACAAACCAAAGAATTCACATCAATGATTTCTCATGGCCCCATCTCACGGCCCTAACCAACAAAACATTGAGGGGATGTTGCAACACCTAGTCGCATCCCAAGAAGCTCAAATAGCTAAGCTCTCGGACCGTTTTAACCAACAACAAGCCGAGATGGATAGGAAGATAGATAACCTCTTGAAAGCCATGACCAATAGTGATAGGAAGGTTAATGCTATCTCAACTCCCGAAACTTCCGGTGTAGAGATTAAGGACCCAAGTAAGCTAGCTAAGCACGTTCAATTCGTCAATACCATCATCTTAGTGAAACCTGATAGAACAAATGACGAAGCGAACCATGAAACGATACTTGAGGTTAGTGAAACACCGAGGAATGAAACAACCGAGGAAGTAGATGAAGTAGACAATGACTATTTCAATAAGTTTCCTACGGAAGAAGAACTATCTCGCCACCCTCACTTAGTGCGTGACCTCCGTCACATGTATGTTAGGAGAAGCCCTAGGATCAAGTTTGGGAACCCTTGGAATCTTAACATACCATGTTGCATAGGACACCTTTTCGTGGCAAAGGCCTACATTGACCGCAAGTCCCCAATAAACATAATGACTAGCACCTACTATAATTGGGTAATGAAGAAGCCTATCCCAACTAGGCAAGATCCCGATAATCCTAGGGTTAGTTGCAATTTTCTTGGTAGAGTTAAGGGATTGCCCGTTTATGTAGGTAGTTTCATGTTTCCTACAGATTTCATAATAGTGAATGATATTAGTACGGCCATAGATCCTAGCTTGTCCCACGTTATTCTAGGGAAACCTTTCATAGAAAGCACCGGGATGACTTATGATTCCTCGTTAGGAATAGTGCGATTCAAGGATGAGACCGATGATCTAGCCTACCAAATGCCGTTTAAGATTTAGAAATTTTCATCACTCTCTAATGTTGAAAAGGAACTTAAACTATCGGTCTACTATAGGAATGAGAAGGATAAGGAAAAAGGAGTGGATTATGTTATGGCCAAGATTTTCGGTTTCTATAAGGATTGTTTGAACTTAGGACCGGAATATAGAACTGAGTGGGGAGAGGACGAACTCTTAGAAAGGTGCATCATAGGGCACTTTACAACATGGAATCACCCACTAGAGACCGTCATGAGGAAGAAGGTGGCGGTAATGAAGTCACGTAGGGGCACGACTTGAGTCTAGCTACAAGACTCATAAATAAAGAAAAGCGCTTCGTGGGAGGCAACCCATGCTTAATTGTTTGCTTGTTTGTGTCGTGTATCTTTTATTGATTGTTTATTCTCATGTTTAAATTTGTAAAATGCTTTATTTTGTCTTTAACCTCGTCTTAATTACATATAAAGGTATTTTACATAAGGGATAAGTGTAGGGAGGATTACACGTTTTCAAAAGAAACGTAAACATGAGAATTACAATTAATTAAAAGATATACATGTGTGTTTGTTCGAGTCAAATGCTTGTATCGAGTCATAATGGATGTTTTGCGAAATTTTCCAGTTCTAAAGATGTAAATTTTCGAATTTTTTCAAAAATCGCAGACCGGTTTTGTCGGGATAACTGACGGCGTCGAGATCGCAACTGACGGCGTCGAAGGAGCAAAACAAATTGATTACTTTTCTCGTTTTCGAGCTACTTATAAATTTTGGAATTTTCGGTCTTAATTTTCCGAAATTCAGTAAACATCCATTCCACAAGCATTATATCCTAGTTTAGTAGAGTCCTATATATATTATTACCGCCGATTTTACGCGAAGGTTTCGTTTGTTTTCTTCAGTGTGCGGGTTTAATTTACCAAGAAGAAGATACATAAGATGAGAAGGAGCTTTTCACGCAAACGTTCTTCTTGAAGAAAGATGTAACCACCACTTTACACGGATCCTACCGAGCTAATCGGGGAGTATTAGTTTCTTCGTTTTTTTATTACCTTCCATTATCATAACTTTGATACTTTCGGGAACATTGGGGACAATGTTCGGTTTAAGTGTAGGAGGAAAATAAAGCGGGAACTTTGAAACTATGCTTATCCTTGACTATTTGCTTTGTCCAATTGCATTTGTGTAATAAACCATGAGAAAATGTCGGTTAGGGTAATTTTGGCACCAAATTTTCAATTTTTCATGACATATAGGAGTGGGCCATTAGTCTTAATAAAGCGTCTCATGGATAGGAAGTTATATGACTAGCACAAAACCCTTTACCACTTAAATTCCACCCAAAATGTGAGGATCACCCTTAGATTAGTAGGAATTAAAGCATTCATCTTTAATGCTTAGAGTGTGAACCGGTAGTATAATAGATTCTAGAACTTGTTTTGTGATGCATCCCGAGATCGCTAGTAAGACTACACTTGTGTAGTTAGGAATAACTAAATGATAAGAGGCATTAGGATAACCCTTGTTTGATACCCATAATATAATTACTTCTTCCACATCGGTTGAGTAATTCCCCACACCTTTGCGTTGTACTCATCTTTAGTACACGATACCCTAGTTAACCCCTCGAGCCTATCCTTTTCGCGGTTCTCGTGATGTTTCGGTTTTCGAATATCAATGAAGAGCATTGTTTACACCCCACCCCAAATGTACACCCAAATCGCCTTAGCCTACCTTGTATGCACTCACTTTTAGTGCATTATTGTTATCACACTAAACCCTTAGTTCAATTATCTAGTTGCTTGCATAAGTTGCTAAGTCGAGTCATATCCTTTGTACACGTTTGGGACGATTGGGACTCATGGGAAAAGTTAAACTTTATGAGATGACGGGAAAGGAACGTTAAATTCAAATTCCTTTATTTGCATAATAATGTACTCCAAGTGTTTTGATCTTTTCAATTCGGGTCATATTAGTGTTAGAGTAATAAAACTCAAGTGTAGGGATGTGCCTATAAATCCCTATCATTTTGATGTTATCGTAGAGGATGGTAGAGTAAAAGTGTATGAAAAAAAATCGAAAAAAAATAGAAAAAGAAAAAAAAGAGTGTTGAAAAAAAAAAAAAAAAAAAACGGGCTACCATCCTACATCTATCTTTAAATTTATGTTTGTTTATTTCGGTTATCTAGAGTCTAGAGTGTCGAGTCTTGGCTTAGCAACGCCATTCTTCGCATGCTTGTAACATAAAGATTTTTGACTTGCCACCACTAAATAGCCTATCCCACCAAACCCTTTGTTTCCTACCGTAAGCCTAACATTACAACCCTTTAAAAGACCTCTTGGATAGTCTTTCCTAGGTGCTTACGCCAAAGCGATGGAGGTTTGATCTAGTCTCAAGCCTATGGTAATCTATGTACTAGGACCGGTTAATGAGTGTTTATCTTCCATTTCCAACTTGTTATATTTCATATACACCCGAGAGATGTGAGTATCCAAACACCCCATGTGAGGTGCTAGTATGTAATTTCCGTGCTTGTTATGACTTTTATGGGGCTTATATGTGTTGTGAATCGTTCTAAACTAATGCTTCATGACCTCTAACTTATAAATTGATTGGCTAAAAGCACATTTGCTTGAGGACAAGCAAATACCAAGTGTAGGGATATTTGATAAGGTTTTAAAATGTACCTTTTTAGGGTCGTTTAAGCCCTTATTTGATCACTTTTGTATCCGTTATTACTTAATATCGTTCCTTTTCACTTTTAGGTATCTTGAAGGCAAAATGCTTGGAATGACACTTATTCGGACGAAAAGGCGCGAATATCTGAAGAAAATGGCCAAAGTCAAGAATCGAGACACTCAGTGCTTTGGGCCGAAGGTGGCGGCGTCGGTGTTATCTGCGACGCCGTCGGACAACTTTTGTGATGGCTCGGTAGCCAAATTGCTCATTTACAAGTGACGGCTTGGTTTTAAAAGAGTAGGGCGTCGCAACTCGGGCGACCTAGATTTGATCCAGACGACGTCGAGATTGAAGGGACGGCGTCACAAGCATAAGGTGGCGCCGTCGCAAGACTAACGTGGCCAAGATGAAACCCTAATAACGGCGACCCGGCGGCGTCACAAATCAAAGGTGGCCGTCGCATGTGTAATCTTATATATAGAATCCGAATTTTTAGTTTTCGGTGTGTAATCTTTTGGAGTTAAAAACCTAAACCGAACCAAGGCTGTCTTGTACAGTATTTTAGGGTTCCATACCCTATCTTACATCAAGATAAGTGTTTTACTTCATTAATTCAATTATGTCTTCAATTAATTGTGTGTATGCTTGCATGTTTCCCATGTCCGGCTAATTTACTTGTGTGTTTGCTTAGGGAATATGAAACTTAATTATTGAATATTGATTGGTTGTCTCTTATCTTAATTGTTAATGATCTAGTATTGCGATAGGTCATCCGTTGTGTAGTTAATGCTTGATTAATCTTTGTGAACCTTAGCTTATAGTACCTAGAGTCATTGTAGGCTAAACCATCCGAAGAGTACCTTAGTGTTAAGTTTATAAATCCTAGAGATTTTGTAGGCAATAACCTTTGGTAGTTTCAAAGAGTTAGGGATAAGCGCATACCCTACGACCTTAGACACACAACGCGATTAAGAATAAGGACGTGACAATTCAACCATCAATAGGAGATAATTAAGGAGTAATAAAACCTAAGTAAACACATCTTTAAATCATCATACGAGCACACAATAATTAGACATAGACTACATACACCTTAGATTAGATAATTAGATGAGTAGAGTAATCGGTGAAATACCAACCCCAAATCCAATACCCGAGATTCGTACCTTTCCATTTCCTAAAAACATAAAAGATAAAAATAATCTTCCTCAACCCCAACCTTAGCGTAGTAACTTCTCACTAGCATTCCTATTCCCTGAGAACGATATCAATTCCGTGGCTTACCCTAATACTACACTACAACGATTAGGTTCATTTGCCTAGGGTGTTGAAAAACTTGCTCGACGAAAGGAAGTTCCTTTGACCCCGAACGGCGTGTGTAGCGTTATCAATATAGTAAATGGAAATGGAAGATAAACACTCATTACCTGGTCATAGTACATAGATTACCATAAGCTTGAGAATAGATCAAACCTCCACCTCTTTGGCGTAAGCACCTAGGAACAAGTATCTAAGTTGTCTTTTAAAGGTTTGTAACATTAGGCTTAAGGTAGGGAAACAAAGGGTTTGGTTGGATAGGCGATTTATTGGTGGCAAGTCAAAAATCTTATGTTACAAGCATGAAAAGAATGGCGTTGCTAAGCCAAGACTCGACTCACTAAACTCTAGATAACTTGAAACAAACATACATAAATTGAAAAACATAAACATAAAGATAGATGTAGAATGGTAGCCCGTATGTTTTTTTTTAACACTCTTTTTTTTCGATTTTTTTTCATACACTTTTACTCTACCATCCTTTAAGATAACATCAAAATATAAGGGATTTATAGGAGCATCCCTACACTTGAGTTTTTATTATTCTAACATTAATTGACCCGATTTGAAAAGATCAAAACACTTGGAGTATTTAATTACGTAGACAAAGGGAAATTGAATTTGACGTTCCTTCCCGTTACTCCATAAAATATTACTTTTGCCCATGAGTCCCAATCATCCAAAAACTGTGTACAAAAGATATGACTCGACATAGCAACTATGCAAGTAACTAGATAATTGAACTAAGGGTTTAGTATGATAACAATAATGCACTAAAGGTGAGTGCATACAAGGTAGGCTAAGGCGATTTAGGTGTACATTTAGGGTGGATTGTAAACAATGCTCTTCATTGATATTCGGATAACGAAACATCACGAGAACCGCGAAAGGATAGGCTCGAGGGGTTAACTAGGGTATCGTGTACTAAAGATGAGTACATCGCAAGGGTGTGGGGTAATTACTCAACCGATGTGGAAGAAGTAATTATAATACGAGTTTCAAACAAGGGTTATCCTAATGCCTCTTATTATTTAGTCATTCCTAACTACATAAGTGTATTCTCACTAGCGATCTTGGAATGCATCACAAAACAAGTTCTAGAATCTATTATACTACAGTAACACCCGCTTTATCGACCGCAATATTGTCCGCTTTGCCGTAGGCTCACGGCTTTGTTTTGTGGCCTCATTTGAAGACTTCGGCGGTCACCCAAGCCGCATTACCTCACATGAGCACACTTAAGCGCCGGTTCCTAAGAACTCCACCATGATGAGACCACAAAGCGTTGTGTCATTGTAAGGCGAATGTTATCTTATGAGCCCAAGATCTCTCGGCCACGCAGCCGATGTGGGATTTGCTTAGGTGTTACAATCACCCCCCTTAGGGACTCATCGTCTCGATGAGGTTAGCCCCACCATCGAGCGGCTCGGGTGGCTCGATACCACTTGTAACACCCGCCTTATCTCGACCACAATATTGTCCGCTTTGCGTAGGCTCACGGCTTTGTTTTGTGGCCTCATTTGAAGACTTCCGGCAGTCACCCAAGCCGATACTACTCTCTACATGAGCACGCTTAAGCGCCGGTTTCTAGAACTCCACCCGCATGATGACCACAAACGCGTTGTGTCATTGTAAGGCGAATGTTATCTTATGAGCCCAAGATCTCCGAGTGCACACACCGATGTGGGATTTGCCTAGGGTGTTACACTACTGGTACACTCTCTAAGCATTAAAGGTGAATGCTTTAATTCCTATAGATCTAGAGGCGAACCTCACATTTTGGGGTGGAATTTGAGTGGTAAACGGTTTTGTGCTAGTCATATAACTCCTATCCATGAGACAGCTTTATTAAGACTAAATTTTTTGCTCGTACATGTCATAAAAAATTTAAATTTGGTGCTAAAATTTCCTAACAAGTATTTCTCATAGTTTATTACACAAATGACCAAGGACAAGACAAATAATCAAGGATGAGAATAGTTTCTAAGTTCCGTTTTATTCTCCTTCCTACATTTAAACCCAACATTGTCCCCAATGTTCCACGAAAGTATCAAAGTTATGATAAAGGAAGTTAAGTAAAGAGAAACTAGTACTCCTCGATTAGCTCAGAGGATCCGTGTGAAGTTGCAGTTAAATTCTTTTCCAAGAAGAATGCATACGTGATAAGCTTCATCTAATGAGTGTTTCTTCTTCTTATAAGAAAACGACAACCCAAAGCATCAAGCCGAACAAAGAAAAATCACAACAAGATGTAATTCCAGACTTAAATAAGATATAATGCTTGTGGAATGGATGTTTGCAGTTTTTTTTCTGGGAAATTCACAAGACCTGTGAATTTCCAAAAAATTTTAAGTAACGAGAAACGAAAGAATGATAAATCAAGTCACGATAGCCCGACATCGCCGACCTTTAATCTGACGCCGTCGAGTTGTCCAACGACGAAAGTGGTCTGCTGCGTTTTTTGGAAAATTCGAAAAATTACATCATAAAACACGGAAAAGTTCACGCAAAACATCCATTATGACTCGATACAAGCATTTGACTCTAAAAATCACACAAATATATCAATTTCAATTATCGTTAATCTCATGTTTATGTTCTTAAAAACATATTTGATCTTCCCTACACTTATCTTTTTGTAAATTACCTTTATATGTAATTAAGACGAGGTTAAAAACAAAATAAAGCATTTTCACAAAGTCTAACATGAGAATAAACAATAATGAAAAAGATATATAAACACATAGATAAAGATGAAAAACAATTAAGCATGGGTTGCCTCCCAAGAAGTGCTTGTTTTTGTTCGAGTCACGAGCTTGACTCTACCCTTATTTAATGGATAAAGGGGAAGTTTTACCTACACTTAAGCTTAAGTGCGGGTGATAGTAGTGATTCACACCCTTAGGGTGGAAATTTGCTACGTGAGGAGAGGGTGATGGGTGATTTATATACTAAAAGGGGTGTGCTCCTATCATACTAGCCTTACCTAATTCAATTGGTGTAGCGGGTGAATCAAATCTTTCTCCTAGAAATGGATCATCTTCTATCAACTTCAAAAGATTCTTAGTTAAGGATCCGTCTTGACCTAATAAACCCGGTTTAAACCCATAATGTTTCTTGTTATGGAAGTTGGGAAGTGAAACTTGCACCCTTCCAATGAACACGTCTCTAGGAAATATTTCTTTTACGCAAGGAGTGTTGAGGCACAAGCTTTTGCCAATTTGTGAGTCCTTCAGATGGATTGTCTCGTTTATTGGAATTGAAGAGGGCTCAGGAATTATACTTACGAGCTCCGATATCGCGTATACCTTTTCGATCTTTCTAGGTATATCATTCTTTGTGATTTCTTCACGGAGTTTCATCATGAACTTGTCAGCTAGTTCCAAGAAAGTGTCGTGGGTTTTTCTCATGTGAGCTTCGAGGCGTTGTATTTCTTTCTCTTAGTTGTTGACGAATGTCAACATTATGTCCTCGAATTCATCTTGTCGCGATTTTCTTGGAAGAAAAAACTCTTCGACCATGTCCACATGTTTACGAAATTCTTCCTTATGATCACGTGTAGTCATCTCCATCAACTCATTCACTTGTGACTCCATACTATTGAACAGTTATTCTTGGGCATCCGAACTATTTTCTTCAGGGAGTACCGGATCCTCCCACTCTTCTTCTTCGTATTGTGCTAACTCCTCGATGACTTCCCAACATCGAGGTTACTTATCCTTCCACCTACGGCATAATCAATGGTTTGTCGAGTGGTGGGATTGACACGATCGTAAAAGATTTGGACTTGAATCCAAAGATCAATGCTGTGATGAGGGACTTTATGAAGCAAGTCCTTGAATCGAGTCCACGCCTCGTAGAGAGTTTCGCCTTGATGTTGTTGGAACATCAAGATGTCATTCCTTAGTTGGTGGTTCTCCCCGGTGGGAAAATTTGGGCGAGGAAACGAGTGATGAGATCATCCCAACTTGAGATGAATCTGGCGGGAAGTCGCTCAAGCCAATTACTAGCTTGGTCCCGTAGAGAGAATTGGAAGAGACGCAAGCGCGTGGTCTCCCGTGTGGTAGCATCAAGGTCGATAGAGTCAATGATTTTTAGGAAATCCTTGAGATGCTGATTAGGATCTTCGGAACAAAGTCCATGGAATGCACATCCGTTTTGCACCAACCGGATGGTGTCGGATCGTAGAGCCGTAGTTGGAGCTTGATCGGGGAGCTCAATGGTATTCCTATAGCCTTGGTGGCTTGGTCTAGAGTATTCACCAATATTATGGCCTCTTGGCGGGTCAATTGGTGGTAGGTTATCACCTTCCATGATGAAAACTGATGGTATTACGAACAAAGTCACGAAGAAGGGGGATAGACTACAAGGAAGCTAAAAATGAGAAAAATCTTACTTGATAGGAATCAAGCAAGGGAACCTAAACGAGATAAAGATCTAACTAGCTATTCTATTCCCGCAACGGCGCCAAAACTTGATGCGGCGTGCGAGCGCTGTTCGGTCAAAGGAACTTCCTTTTGGTCAAGCAAGTTTTCAACACCCTAGGCGTTGAACCTAATCGTTGTAGTGTAGTATTGGGTAAGCCTCGGGGATTGATATCGTTCTCTAGGGGAATAGGAATGCTAGTGAGAAGTATACTACGCTAAGGTTGAGGTTGAGGAAGATTCTTTTTTATCTTTTTTATATTTTTTTAGAAAGCTAAGGGTAAAATATCGGGGCTTGGATTTGGGGGGTGGTACTTCTACCGATTACTCTACTATTATAATTATCTAATTATCTAATTCTACGGGTAGTCTTATGTCTATTGATGTGTGATCGTATGATGATTAAAAATGTGTTTACCTAGATACTATTACTCCCTAGTTATCTTTTATTGTAGGTTGAATTGTCGCGTCCTTATTCTTAACGCGTTGTGTTTCCTAAAGTCGTAGGATGTGCCTATGCCCTAACTCTTTGAAGTCACCCTTGAGTGTAGTAAACGAAATCCACTAAGTCATTCATAAACTAACTTTAAGGTTATCTTTGGATGTTTAGACTACGAAATCCGCTATCTCATTCATATACTAATTTTCACAAAGATTACTCAAGCATTTAAACACAACGATAGCCTAGTTGCACTCCTAAGATAATTACAATTAAGATAAGAGACAACCTAACAATAATTAACAACTAAGTTTCATAGATCTAAGTAAACACACAAGAAATTTAGCCGGACATGTTAAACAAGCAAGCATACACACATTCAATGGAAGACATAATAAAATTAATGAAGTAAAACACTTATCTTGATGTGTAAAATAGGGTTTGGGACCCTAAGATACTATCCAAGTCAGACTACAACATTTAGGGTTTTTACTCCAAAAGTCTACCTCTTAAAATACTGAAAATTCAATTTCTATATATAATTTTACACTTGCGACGGCGTCGCCTTATAAGTGGGACGCCGTCAGATCGCCATCATTAGGGTTTTCATCTTGGCCAAGTTATCGTTGGGGCGGCGTCACCTTGTAGCTGTGACGCCGTCGGGCTTCAGCAGGGACGTCGTCTGATTCTAGATCTGGGTCGTCTGAGATGAAAAGTCTTAGTGACGCCCTTCCACTTCAAAGCCTGATGTCGTCACGTGTATTTTAACAAAAAGTCTACTGAGTCGTCAGGTGTATTTTAATTAAATCCGTTGAGAGGGACGGTGTCGCCCTTTAGTTGGGACGACGTCAGCTTCAACTTCAGCAGCTTTAGTGTTGTTAGGAATTGGAAATTCCATAAGTGAAGAGTCGGTCACCCCAAATATTATCTAGCATAGGTTAGCTCGTAGACTTGTCGTTTGTTACGTTATTTAGCAGTTTATTAGTTAGTTTGTAGCGTAGATTAGTTTAGTGTAACACCGTGGAGGAAGGACTGGTCTTTACCCATCGTATGCGATCCACGATCCGGCGGGAGGACGTTAAGGTTGTAATTATAAATACCCTTCCATCCATGGAAGGGGTGTGCTCAACAATCTAACCTTTACATTTATTGAAGCAACTCTCTACCAAGAACACCATCTCTCTACTTTCTCTCTCTAAAATGTCTAACATGTATTTCCATCATCCAAGACCACCCGAATCATCAAACACAATAATATATCGATCCTACAAATGGTACCAGAGCCAAGGTTGTTGTGTTTTGTTGATTTGTGTGGTATTTGTTGATTCCTGTTGAAACTGTTTTGGTACTTTTGTGTCTGGGATTTTTTTTGATAACAGTTCTACATGTTTTCGTGTATCTGTTTGGTCAAAATATTAATACTGTCATGTGGTCTGTCTTGGTATCTGGGTTATACTTGTTGTCTTTGGTTCAAACTTATTTTTGTTTCATCCGTATTTTTGTTGTTACCAATAGCAGTTTTCGTGGTCAAATGGGTCAAAATGGATGCATCTTTATACTTTTTCTGGGTTTATCATGAATATGGTCGGAAGGTAGTCGGAAAACTCACCGGAAAAATTTTAATGGTCAAATTTTCTTGTTAGCGAGTTGGGCTGTTTCTTTATAGCGAGTTGTCAACTTTTTCTTGCTAGCGACTTATATTTATAAGTTGGCGACTTGTGATAACATAAAAGTACAGAAGCGACTTGTTAACAGGAAAGTTAGCGACTTGTTTTTTTTGGTAGCGAGTTGTTGACTCGTTGTGATAGCTACTTGTTACTTAACAAGAGTTAGCGACTTGTTTCAAAATCTGGGTAGCGACTTGACCATGTTTTATTTGGATAGCGACTTATAAGATAAAATGAGTTTGACCTTGACCACAACACGACCTCATACCACAAAACCATATTACAAACATCAAAACGACCTCAGTATTCAATCAACATCAGCCTTAGAACTAATCCCAACACCATCGTGTACTTCTACATCTATCCCATCTCCTAAACTCTCTTGACTCAAATCGAAAGGAAATAAAAACATTAATAAATCTCAGTTTGTTCTGCTTTCATGTGGTAAAAATATTAATGACCTTTACAGATCTCTAAACACACGACAAGAACTAATTCATCATCGATCTTGTGTTGAAGTCAAAACTTCTTTCAATATCCGAACAAAAAGAAAAGAGGTATAACAAATTCGTTATAATCTTTTCTTGGCTCGTTTCAAGATAATTAACAAAATGAAAAATCATACGACGACCCTACCTTAGACCCTCCAAAGGACCTTGATACGTTCTGATGTCTTGATTTGTTTTGAAAAACGTATACATCTAAGAAGGTTGCATATGTATTTGGGAGATTCGAGTAGCACAAGACTCGGATTTGATTGAGATTTGTTGAGTTTTTTTTTATGATAAATGATAAGATGAGATAGGAGATGTGAGAGAGTTTTTTTTTTGTGATGGGGGCGGACAAAAAGAGTCAAGTGATTAGGGTTAGATTATTATGCAAATAATTAGGGCATGTCAAGGTTTATATCCGGATGGAATTATTTTGGACTGTAACCGAGTATTGACTGGATCGGTACTATGGTGGGTTTGTGGGCTGATGAGTGTAACCGGTTATTATGTTGGACGTGGGCTTTGAGACTTGAATTAGCTTTTGGGCTTTGTGTTTTAATTCGTGGACTATATTGGATCGGGCTTCAGTATTTTGTCCTTGGGCTGATCGAGAGTATTAACTGATTGAGGTCACGGATACAAATTTTATTTTGTCTTAATGAATGGTATCTTTTATTTGGTATTGATAATTTTCATGTTGGATACATTATTCACGGCTTGAGCTATTATTAAGATTAAAATGACTTCGAGGTTCTTGACCGACATTACTTTGGTAATGAAGTGACGGCTCAAACGGTTTTACTTGAACGTTGGACTTGAATGATTGGATTGAGTTTCATAAACCGGACCTTGATGTTTGCATATAACCAAGTCTGGGAAGTTCACATGATTGGGTCATATGGTCTTCTCAAGTTATTGGATGATGTGTGAGTTGATTTATGATGAGATTTGAGACGTGCGTGGTATTATGTGATTTGTGACTGAATGAGATTTAATCATGTGTTTTGACAAAAAGGATTTGGTGTGTGATGAGATTTGATGATGAGATTTGCTGTGTTATGGGGTTTGACACTTTGGTGTATGCATTTTCACGATGGTAATTTTGTCTCGGCTTAAATTGGTTATTGAACAGAGTTGACTACGGGGTTGTTTATACGGTGTTTCATATTTGGATTTGAAGTGAGGTTTTTCGGGCACGTTTACTTATTTCGTCTTCTTTCTTCCTACCCTTCCACGAAGATGACTTGTTCGGGAATTTATAGAGTGTGATAAAGACTTGGGCATTTAATTACGGTTGTGATTCTTTCTCGCTTAACCCACAACGTAATTATCACTTCGGTGGCTCACACAGTTGAGAATGTCAAGAGGTTTTGTACATTGGGTACACCGTTTCATCTTCACAAGGATTAGTACAAGTTTAAGTAACAAATCAGGGGATTTTCACTTCATGATCAAGTTTGGCATATCGGGTTTACTTCTCTATGTGGTCACTACAATAGCCGACAAAATGCGTGAATGATGTGTTTACCAAAGTGTTGATTGGATGGTTGATGTTGTTGGATTTTGAACCGCTGCATGTTCCCCTAAAACAGACATTCACCGAAACCAAAGTTGTCATATCACATTCAAGCTGACATTGTTTACGGTTTTGTCTTGATTTTGTAAAATCTCGCGAAAGAATCTATTTCTCGGTTTAAATCATAGATTTGTAAAATCCCGTAACAATGGAAATATCCTGGTAATAAATAGTAAAGTGCATTTCCGGATCTATCTTGCGGTTTATTCTTGGTTTTGTAAAATCCCGCGAAAGAAATTTTTCTCGGTTTAAACCATAGAATTGTAAAATCCCGTGATGATGGAACCATCTTGGAGAAAGGAAAGTGTATTTCTGGATCTTATCTGATGCTGGTGTTACGGTTTCTGCCTCGAAGAAGTGAAAAAAGGGTGTATTTTATGAATTGGATATGTGTTTGGATTATTGTCATGGCAATTTGGTTATTACATGGTTTTACGGGGTTACGTGCTTTTTACCATGGTCAGGATGAAACCATTATCATAGTTCACTTAAAACGTCAAAGGAGGCTAGATTTGTGCTTTTAACCAGAAGATGTGACAGCGGGGTTAATTCACTATTATTTATTTGAGGTTGAAGTGAAATATCACGGGCAAGTATACTTAGTATCTGAAGGTATCGGGGATGGTTGGATGAAGATTCTTCAAGATCCTTGTTCAAGCTTATTATCAAAACGAAGACTTGGAAATCTAGTTATTGTTGGGTGTCTTTTACCTTTTCTTTTACCACTTGGGGGAATTGGGCTCTTACCACCACAAAAATAACTATCACTTTAAGGAGTTACGTTGTAGTGCTCGATGTCACATTCAATTGTGGATTTTCAAGAGGTAATGTCGTCTTATACTTGATGGTTGGTTGGTTGAAGAGTATAGAGTACATAGAGAGTACTTAGAGATGCTAATGGAAATCGGCACCGCTCTTTGTTTCATATGTGCAAGTTTAAGTCACGAGTTCGGGGTAGTTTACTTGAGGTCAAATTCATCATATTGGGTTTTCCATCTCTTTGTCACGACAAAGAGCCTCTTGAATGATAATGGGGTTGATTACATGTTTTACCAAGAGAGTTGAAAAGAGAGAGATTATGACGCCTGCTCACATCGATTCAGGCCTCGTACTTCAAAATAATGACGTATGAACACAACAGTTCATGCCTCGTTCTCTAAAAAATAAAAGTGTACGTCTCGGTCGCTTTATCTTCAAAAGAAGAGAAATCTTCTTATGAAGTATGAACAAACAGTTCATGCCTCGTACTCTATAGAAAAGAAAAGTGTACGCTTGATGCGCTTTATCTTACGAAGAAGAAATCTTCTTATTATGACCATTCTCATCAACATGCTTCATACTTTTTCCATGCGCTTTCGGTCATCAAGTGAACCGGCTCTTTGTTGATTGTTTTCTTATTCCACTTGCTCAACTATAATGAAGATGGAGACATCATGTGCTAATGTTGCAGGGGAGAAGTGTGAATAGACTACATTTGGATGATTTTCACTTGTTTAATTAAGAATGGCATCTCCGTATGCAATTCTTGAGGGGGAGAAGAAGTATGATAATACTGCATGGTTGATTGTAATATGAGAATATATGGTCATACGGCTCCTAACTCATGTAAGAACCGAGCTTCTTCTTATCGGGTCATCTTTGCATGGAGTTTCTTCTAAGAGCCGTTGGTTGACATCTTCACTCAGATTGATGATTTTATCGACAAAGTGCTTCCGGTTAATGCTTCACGTATACATCAACATGATGATTATGAACAATCTCTCTGTTCTTGTTTGATGTGATTGGTAGTTTGGTGTTACCATCTTGTGTGTTCGTTCCGGCGTGATTGCTGATTTCCTTGATGAACATCTTTCTGTTCTAGTTTGATTGGGAGGGATTTTAGTTAAGGGGATTTGCAAGATGTAAGTTAATCGGGATACTTTTTGGTGGGATACTTTTTGGTGTGAGTTGAAGATGTTAACTATCTATTCCCTAACTGGACAATCTTGAAGAAGGTCGAGTCTACAGTCGGTTATACATTTTCTGCTACATGTTAGAAGACTAAAGACGAGTTGCATTTAACGATCTAAAGACTTCTTCTTAATTCAAGCATTCATCATAAAGATTGTCTGTTCAGGGGAGAGCACTAATTGGGGGAGGGTGAAATGTTTGATTTAATCCCCAATTAGACTTGCTCACATTCTACTTCAGCATGTTGATTCCCACAATATTACAAATGTTCTTCTCAACAAATTTCTAGTATACGGACTTACAATGAGTTGCTGATTCTGAAGTGTCAAAACCAGCAAGGGGGAAGGAGACAAGCATCTAAACGCGAGTAAACATGATGAGCTTAATACTTCTAAGTAATTGAAGATATCCGGGAAGACAAATGTTATTACAGAGAGAGAACTCAAGGTTTGACTCATGGCGAGTAAACTTGATGAACTTAACTCTTTAAGTGATTGAAGATATCCCGAGAAAACAAATGTCATGACCGTAGAGAAACTCAAGGTTTTACTCATCAAAGCGTTTAGTGTTCTTATTCCAACTACGTGGGGGAAGAGATGTAAAAGAAAGTTTCGAAGATAAAGAGGTACACAAGTATGACATATTCGGGAGATAAATGTATAACATGAGGAAGGTGTTATCGTTATTCTTTCGGTGGGAATGTGTGTACTTCGGTTCTTGAGCTTCATACACGATCATCGAGGACGAAAGATGTGAACATTGGGGAGGTGTTTTTCATTACCCTCATGATGTGTATTCGGGAGAGTTGTTAGATATTGGTGTACTTCGGGTTATTGAGCTTCATACACATTCATCAGGGACGAAAGATGTGAACATAGGGTAGGTGTTCTTCATTACCCTCATGATGTGTATTCGGGAGAGTTCTTGAGCATTATTCTAAGAGACGGGCTGCATCATTTCAACTACTCGGGGGGAAGTGTTCTCTTGACACCTTTTGGAATGGATTGCGTCAGACTTCAGTGGTTATGAAATTTGAGAAGATTATTTATGAGTGGGATGATACGTCGTTGTTCTTGTTGATGATATAACCTCGAATCGAAAATTCTCGACTATCGTTCTTAAAAGGAGCAGGGATTTATGATAATGGTGTGCTTCTACAGGCACTGGCAAGGCAAGCTTGAAATAGAGCTTCAAATCTGCTCATCTAAAGGATTTTCGGTTGGGGGAAGTCGCGAGTCTCACTTTCGGATGGTTCAATTTCTCACAATTCAGAGCCTCGAAAACTTTGGTGGTGAAAGTTTTAGAGATGATGACTTCTATCTTCTACAAGCGGGCTGCTCGATATCCTTATCTCGGTGCTCGTATCATCATCTTCTTAAACTATATCATCTATTCTATCAGAAATATTTATCAAAACAAAATACAAAAATATAAAACCAACAAAAGAAAATAGAAAATATAAAACCTTCAAAACCCATAAAAATCGGAAAATTTGAAAATTCCAAAATATTGTTTTCTCTTGACATGTCTTACGGTATCGATAACATCTACGGTCTTAGAAATGTCATTCAATAATGGCACGGGACCATAGATGAAGTTCGAGCGAGGAGGTGTAAATATTCTTTTCTAAACATGTCACAAACTATGGCTTGAGCTTACTTGATCGTAACCCGTGCTTAAAACTATGGCTTGCTATTATTTACGATAGCAACCCGCTCTTCAAAAGAAGGAAAGTGTTGCACTAAACACATTTTCAAAATTATCGTGCACTTATCCTAAAATAATTTGAGAAAGTATGTCGAAGGATCTTGTTCCTACAAAATGTTTTTCCATCTAAAATTCTTTAGAAAAATATTTGTTGTTTTCAAAAATGGTGGTAAGCGAGTTGCTTTAAAACAATCGATTCGTAGTATTTATAAAATTGAAAACTCAATCAATGACTTCAGCTTTTAAACCTTTTAGAAAATGAGTCATTGATTGAGGGGAGAATGTTTTTCAAATTTATATCATCCGTTTGACTTATCTAATTATCCCACGTGCTTAATTAAAAATGATATTTGCACGTGTCAAGGACTAGGAATTTAGGATATGATTGTTAGGTTTAGATGATTAGAGTTTGATTAACACATAAACCCCATGCCTTATATGATCTGATTGTTATGTTGAATTGACTTTAATTAGTTGATTGTTGTTATGGGTGATGTCGACCACCATATATCTGTATGTGTGTTCACTAACGTATGCAGGTATAGTGGTATATAAGAATGTTCCCGATCCGGATCCCACATAAGATGATTGGATGCCGAAAGGAAAGGGTAACTATATCTTGGGTTGACAAATGAAGAAACGGAGCTTAATTTGACTTCAATGGAAAGTTGGCATAAATGCAACGTAAGAGGTCTCACCGCATCGCAGATGGTTTTCTTCTAAGTGATCAAGAAACGGAGCTTAATTTGACCTCGGTTGGCATGAAAAATGCAACGTAAGAAGTCTCACCGCATCGTGACGGTTTTCTTCACCCTACAAAGAACAACGTAGCTTCTCAACCACCTAACGAATCTTTGTGCAGGATACCATTTTTAAACAATTTTGAATAAAAATTTTGATTGAATTGTTTTGAAAATGGAAAATATTGTTTTGAAAATTAATTGAACTTAATTTTGAAAATCACCGGACTTCATTTTATCAAAACATAAGTCACTCAATCATCGACTACTGTCATCGATTGAGGGGGAGAGTAATTTAAAATAAATTATTTTCAAACAATATTACTTCATAAAAGTCCGGATTGTACAAAATAAGTGATGATCTAAAGATTTAATTTTATGTCATGGTATGATTTTTTTCTTTAGAATCAAGGTCTTTCAAAATGAAATTTTTTCTGTTCTTGTTTGATTGTGAAATTGTTTTATTTTACTTAAAAGATCTCTTAAAAACTATCATACCTGACACTAACAATCTTTAATGTCTTAAAATGGTCCTTATCTGTCATTTTTCAAAAATTGAATCTTGCCACGTCTTTCCCCAAAATTTTCTAAATGATTTAGATCTTTTAGGATCACAAATCTCAAATGGTTTGAAATTTTTGATCGGGGGAGAGATCGTGATTTAAATCTCAAATATGTTTTAATAGAACTGGTTTTAGTCCTTTAAAGGCACTCCTGCCTCCATGTGCCAAACGATTTCAAATACACGATGCACATGTTGAGGAGGAGGATTTATCCAAAAACATGATGAGTATTTAAACCAGGCCACATATTCTCCCATGTTTTCTAAACCTTATTAAATCACTTGGGATCCAAAATCTCAAAGGGTTTGATATTTTTGATCGGGGGAGAATTTGTGATTTAATATGAAATTTGATAAAAGGTGATCAATTGATTCAATGTGCTGGTTCTCTCTAATATGTGCCAAACTCTTTCGGTTATCGATGCACATATTGAGGGGGAGCAAATGGTTTCTTAATGGCTTTTGTAATCGTAGATGATTATCATGGATGTGCTTCAAAAAGAACTCTTTCCTCTATGTGATAAAATGATTTCAAATATCCTATGCACATATTGAGGGGGAGAATTTACCAAAGAAAATCAAATGGCTTTTTCTAAGGAAATTGTGATCAAGAAATTATTTCAAAGAACTCTTGCCTCCATGTGCCAAACAATTTTAATATCATATGCACATGTTGAGGGGGAGCATTTCTAAAATGATCAAAACTATTAAGGTACAAAATGCTTTGATCTCGTATCACAAGTACCTTGATTGTTTTTCCAAATGATTTTTCTATTGGTTTCATGAAGGAAAAGACAATACCAAAAGACCGACCAATTTACTTTATGCATGGTGTTATAAGGATGGTTAGGTTAGGTATTCGTTCCTACGATCCGCCAGAACCGGAGGGATCTACCCATGGACAATCCACTAGTTAGTGTAGAGTCCATAGGTATGATGAAAAAAGGATAAAAATGAGAATATGGGAAGAGTGCGGATTGAGACAGAGCTAGTCTTTGGAATAAACCCAACAAGGTTCTAGTTATGAAGTCTCGGTAAGCATCAAGGGGTTGAAGAATGAAAAGAAAAATGAAATGAGAAAAGGGTGAAAAGAAATGGCCTCCAATAATTCAACCTTAGGCGCTACGGGTTCAATACATATGCTCTTGGTGGTTACTAAGGTAACACCGGTATTGAAGACAAGGCGTCATGGACCCAAAGATGACCGCACTAAACTTCCCAAGCTACTCAAGTTCCTCTTAAAGGGCTTGTTTCATTCTCACGGGAACCGACATTATCTATCGACTTTCTCTTAGAGATTGTTGATATTGAAGAGGAGACCCTCTCCTAGTCTCCCATAGGAACCAAAATGTGCACTATTGAGTCTAGATCCAAGAGATCATCCACAATATCTCATTAGGACACAAAATTAATGAAGACTTGCTGTTTCACACAATGTGGAAAGTAAGTATATATTGAGTGTCCTACGCATTATCCTTGTGGTATTGCCAGAACATCCGAGTGATATGTAAAAGTATTCACGATGAAGATGGAAATCCTTCTAGAGCCAACATCTAACAAGCTCTTGGTGGGTGACATGTGAGATCTTCTCGTAAGATCAAGCTTGTGACAACTGGATAGAAATGATGGGCGATTCACTCGTGAATCAACCTTGGTCCGTGAAATGAATTGTGAATACTTTTGGAAAACCGTTCGATGTGCAAACCTTCTTTTCTCTAGCACGTCGAATGTGTATTAATTTTCAAATTCAAAAGTATCTCTGATTGAAAAAATACTTTTGGAAAAACCATTCGATGTGCGAATCTCTTCTTTTCTCTAGCACGTCGAATGTGTACTCTTTTCAAATACAAAAAGTGTTTTTGATTGAAAATTGATCTTTCTCATTAAACCTTCGTTGTATTGCAAAACTCTTTCTTCAAGCAATACACGATTGTTTTCAAATCATTTTCATCAATCTGTGAATCTCAATTTGTCGGTTCACTCACTCCGTGTTATCTTCTTTGAGACGTTCGGTTTGAGAATGCTAGAGCAGTGCGAAACCTGTCAAGGAGATTCTTAGGAATCAACCGATCACGTGCGAGACTTGTCGCGATCAACGGGGAACCGTGGGCGTGTACCTCAATTCAACGAAGTGATCAAAGACACTTTCGTGTGTTTTATTACTAGCTGTTGTTTGCGGTACATTTGGACGGTTGCGGTGATTAGAATTGAGGAGTCAATCCAAAGCCGCATGCTCATAGCATCCACACTTAATTGAAGAAATCATGGTGGTGCATATCCACATAACTGGCTAGATATTTCTTATACTATGTTCTCGCTACGTCGCGCAAATATCTTGAACCAAGAAAGCTTCCGCTACTCTGATGAAAAGATGTCATGATTCAAAAGTGTGAGCATGTCGGTCCGAAAGTCACAACATCACATGAAAGCAACACAATAAAGGGTGATCCAGAGATTTACTGTGGCTGATGATCTCAATGAAAGCTCGAAGATCATCAAAGATGTGGATCAGTTCAAAGACCTCCACTTATAGTACAAATCAATGCGGACTTTGAAGAGTCACTGCTAAAGCACAAAGATTGCAGAAGTGAAGAATTCAAGTCTACGAGCTCAAGAACAAAGTCAAGAATAGAATGCTAGGATTCAAAATGTAAAACATGGGGTGACCTCCCTTAGGGGGAGATTGTTAGGAATTGGAAATTCCATAAGTGAAGAGTCGGTCACCCCAAATATTATCTAGCATAGGTTAGCTCATAGACTTGTCGTTTGTTACATTATTTAGCAGTTTATTAGTTAGTTTGTAGCGTAGATTAGTTTAGTGTAACACCGTGGAGGAAGGACGGGTCTTTACCCACTGTATGCCTGATCCACAGTCCGATAGGAGGACGTTAAGGTTGTAACTATAAATACCCCTTCCATCCATGGAAGGGGTTTGGCTTGGCAATCTAACCTTTTACATTTTATTGAAGCAACTCTCTACCAAGAACACCATCTCTCTACTTTCTCTCTCTAAAATGTCTAACATGTATTTCCATCACCCAAGACCACCTGAATCATCAAACACAATAATATATCGATCCTACAAGTGTCTTCGATCTTGACTTAGCCATTTTCTTCATATATTCACTTCTTTTCGTCCAAATATGCATCATTCCAACATTTTGCTTCCAAGAGACCTAAAAAGTGAAAATGAACGAAATTAAGCAGTAACGGATGTAAAAGTGATCGATTAAGGGCTTAAATGACCCCTTAAAAGTGTATGTTTTAAATCCTTATCAGAACGATTATAAGCAATAACGGGTATAAAATGTAACGATTTAGGGCTTAAATGACCCCCTAAAACGTATGTTTTAAATCCTTATCAAATATCCTAACATTTGGAATTTGCTTGTCCTCAAGCGAATGTGCTTTTGGCTAATCAATTTATGAGTTAGGGGTCATTTAACATTTGTCTAAAACAAGTTACAACAACTACAAGTGCCACAATAGTAAAATCAAGCACGGAAATATACACTAGCACCTCACAATTTGTGTTTGGATTCTCTCATCTCTCGGGTGTATATGAAATATAACATGTAAGGAAATGGAAGATAAACACTCTCTACCGTCATAGTACATAGATTACCATAGGCTTGAGATTAGATCAAACCTCCACGCTTTACGTAAACACTTAGGAATAACTATCAAAGAGGTCTTTACAAAGGGTTATAATGTTATGCTTCGGGTAGGGAATAAATGGGTTTTGTTGGATATGGGGATTTTTTAGTGGTGGCAAGTCAAAAATCTAAGTTAGATACATGTAAAATGTGGCATTGCTAATCCAAGACTCGAATCGCTAACACTAACTAATAACTTGGAATAAAATCAAAACATAAACGTAAAACATAAAGGATAGATGTAGGATGGTAGTCCGTATGTTTATCTCTCTTTTTTTTCATACATTCTTCCCCTACCATCCTCTAAGATAACATCAATGCAAAGGGATTTATAGGAGCATCCCTACACTTGAGTTTTTATTTAACAATAATTGACCCGAATTGAAAAGATCAAACACTTGGAGTAATTAATTACGTAGACAAAAGGGAATTTGAATTTAACGTTCCTTCCTGTTTACTCCATAAAATACTACTTTGACCCATGAGTCCCAATCGTCCAAAACTATGTACAAAATATATGACTGACTTAGCAACTATATATATATATATATATATATATATATATATATATATATATATATATATATATATATATATATATATATATATATATATATATATATATATATATATATATATATATATATATATATATATATATATATATATATATATATATATATATATATATATATATATATATATATATAGAGAGAGAGAGAGAGAGAGAGAACTAGGGTTAAACAATAGTTACAATAATGCACTAAATATGAGTGCATACAAGGTGGGCTAAGGCGATTTGGAATATATTGAACTAAGGGTTAAACAATAGTTACAATAATGCACTAAATATGAGTACATACAAGGTGGGCTAAGGCGATTTGGGTATAACATTTGGGGGTGCATTGTAAACAATGCTCTTCGTTGATATTCCGGAAACCGGAACATCACGAGAATAGCGAAAAGATTGGCTCTGACGGGTTAACTAGGGGTATCGTGTACTAAAGTTGAGTACATCGCAAAGGTGTGAGGAAAATTACTCAACCGATGTGGTTGACGTAATTAAATTATAGGCTTAAAACAAGGGTTATCCTAATGCCTCTTATCATTTAGTTAATCCTAACTACATGAATGTAGTCTCACTAGCGATCTTGGAATGCATCATAAAAACAAGTTTTAGAATCTCTTATACTACCGGTACACTCAATAAGTATTAAAGATGAATGCTTTTATTCCTAAAGATCTAGGGGCAAACCTCACATTTTTTGGTGGAATTTGAGTGATAAACGGTTTTTGTGCAAGTCGTATAACTTCTATACATGAGACGCTTTATTAAGACTAAAGTTTTACTAATAAGTGTCATAAAAAAATTTAAATTTGGTGCTAAAATTACCCTAAAAAATATTTCTCGTAGTTTATTACATAATTTACTAAGGACAAGACAAAAATCAAGTGAGTGAATAGTTTCTAAGTTCCCGTTTTATTCTTCCTCCCTACACTTATACTGAACATTGTCCCCAATATTCCTTGAAAGTAACAAAGTAAAGATAGAGAAAGGTAAAATAAAAGAGAGAAACTAATACTCCCCTGATTAGCTCGGCAGGATATGTGTAGAATCGCGGTTAAATCCTCCTCCAAGAAAAATAAGTAAGTAATAAGTGTTGCTTCCATCTTGCACTTCATCTTCTTGTCCAATATAACCTACAAATTTATAAGAAAACGGAGACGAAACATCGCGTAAAATCAGCGGTAAAAACTATATTAAACAAAAATACACAAGAAAGAAAGTAAGATATAATGCTTGAAAAATAGATGTTTGCAGATTTCTCGAAAATTAAGAATTCTGTAAATTTCCAAAAATTACAAATTAGACAGAAAACGAAAATCTGGAAACTCTTTCTACATTGCCTGACGTCGTTGGGTATTAATTCCGACGCCGTCAGGTTGTCCTGATAGAATGAGTCAGATGTGTTTTCTAGACAAAATTCCAGAAAAATTACTTCTTTAAAGACCTGGAAAAATTACTACAAAACATACATTGTAACTCGATACAAGCATTTGACTCTACACACACACACACACACACACACACACACACACACACACACACACACACACACACACACACACACACACACATATATATATATATATATATATATATATATATATATATATATATATATATATATATATATATATATATATATATATATTTAAGGTTCTAGAGAAAAGTGTAATTAGAGAGAAAGTGAGAAAAACGTTATAGGTCTAATTTGAAACATCTCAAACTTTAGGGGTAAGTTTTGAAAACCACCCCACACACCCCCGCTCACTTTACCACCCCACCCCACCCCAAAAAAAAAAAAAAAAAAAAAAAAAAAAAATCCCGCCAAAAAAATTTTGGGCAAATTTTGTTTCCATCAAAATTTATAAGCATGATGCACCTTTTTGTGCATCTCGCTTATAAAAATGGTGCATCATAGTTATAACTAATTTTTTAACTCGGATTCACCAAAATAAAAAAGGTGCATCAGATCGAATATGTTATTAACTTATTATTCCAGAAAAAGTTTTGAATTAGAACCGTCAACCTTTGTGTATAAAAGAGAGATTTTTCAATTGATTCAACATGCTTATTTTATTAATCACATGGTTAAATATACAATGAAATCAATTATCCTAACATGTTTCAGAGTCATTTTATTAATCACATGGTTAACTTACGTTTCATCAATTCACGATTGTTAATATATGCACTAGTGTTATCCCAATGACAAAGCATGCGACGCTACCATGGATACCATAGCTCCGTCTCTTGTTGTACAACTAATGCCCTCTTAAAGAGCATAGTATACTAAGTTATTGCAATGTTATTGGAGCATATTAGGTAACAATCGTTGGGTGCATCTCGGTTATAAAATTTGGTGCATCAAAGTTACAACTAATTTTTATAAGCGTATTGCACCAAAATAAAATATGCATCATGCTTATAAAAATTTTGGCGGAATTTTTTTCCGGGGGCAGGGTGGGGGGTAGGTGGAATTACAAAACTTCCTTAAAGAATGAAGGAAAATACAATTTGGTCCCTGTAGTTTGGTGTGAAAAAAGGGAGGGGAAAAGGGGGTGATCCAATGGTTGAGATTACTTTTCTCACTTTTCTCTTGAGATCAACTTTTTAAATGATCCAAGCTCTATATATATATATAGTGAAGCGTTCAACTAAGAAGTCTTATTTTGGTGAGAATGCGAGAAGTGATCCTAGCCCTCCATCTAATCCCCATCTAATTTTGATCCAACCGCTCGGATTAACTCAAAACATTACACTAACAAAGGCAATATAGTAATTTTACGTGATGTATTATGACAAAACCAAAATCCAGGCACCAAAAAACACACACGAAGGTGAAAAATCTTAAAACTCTCTCAACTACCCTAAGCATAAATACAAACACCACCATTGCCACAATTATCCGCCATTGAAGAACCTTCTCCGATCATCTACTTAGACAAGTTAATCAATTCGTCCTACACTTTCCATCGAATCCGATCTAACATCGACTGATGTTAAAACTAGTCCGTCAAAAGGTTAGACTTTTACACTTTTTGTAACTCAAATTTTTGGATTCAGTGTTACACTTCAGATCTGTTTGTAATATCAGTTGGTTTATATGTTTTAGCTATGTTGATGTATAGTTTAGATGATTTTGATGAGGTTCATGAAAACATAGATCTAGATATGATGAGTAGCTCTTTGTCATTGCACACCAAGTGTTTGATGAAATGTGTAACTGACTTTTACATGTTAAATATAGCTGAAGTTAACGTTCCATTGTCTAATATTGATTACTTAAGAATTTAAGACGTGTATAAGGATTGTATGTAGTCGACTAGTTAGTCCTTGTGTCAAGGCATAATTTGTTTTATAAGGCCGTGGTTTAAGCTATTAAAAGGTCCTCTTTTTTTACTTATTAAAGAGTTAGATATAGCAAAACCTTTAGAACATGAACCAATCCTAGCTGTTGTGCAAGTATTTTTGGTTGTTGAAGTATAGCAGGAATGAATGCAAACTTTGACGCACTAGGATACACACCAAATTGTTAGGAATTGGAAATTCCATTGTGAAGAGTCGGTCACCCCAAATATTATCTAGCATAGGTTAGCTCGTAGACTTGTCGTTAGTTACGTTATTTAGCAGTTTATTAGTTAGTTTGTAGCGTAGTATAGTTTAGTGTAACACCGTGGAGGAAGGACGGGTCTTTACCCACTGTATATCTGATCCACAGGCCGATAGGAGGTCGTGTATTCTGTAACTATAAATACCTCTTCCATCCATGGAAGGGGTGGTGCTTTCAATGTAATCTTTCATAATTTGTGCTACAAGTCTCTACCAAGAAAACACCCATCTCTATAATTTCTCTCTCTAATGGCTATCATGTATTTCCATCATCCAAGACCACCCGAATCATCAAACACAATAATATTATTGATCCTACAAATGGTACCAGAGCCAAGGTTATTGTGTTGTATTCATTTATTGTGGTTTTTGAATCTTGTGTTAAATGTTTTTTTTCTACTCTTTGATCGGAAAATATTTTCTGTCTATTGTGGTCAAAATATTTTCTGTCTATTGTGGTCAAAATACTTTTGTTTGTTGTGGTCAAATGTTTTTGTATATGGTGTTAACTGTATTGCATCTTTTAATCTTGTCCAAGTCCATTAGTTGGTTTGATAGTATTCCTTTTGGTCCTAAAGTCCTTGCTTTATCAACTGGTCATATATGGTCAGATTTTTAAGGCTCAAAATGAAGTCATAATGGGTCAAGATAGCATTTTGCATGCAGTTTTCTGGGTTTATTATGAATATGGTCGGAATATGGTCGGAAAACTCATCGAAAAATGTCAAATTTCTTCCCAGCGACTTGTTACTATCACTGGTGGCGACTTGTCTTTACAAGTCGTCTAGATTCATTGCATGGAAGTAGCGAGTTATGCTAGCGAGTTGTTAACTGTAATGTGTAGCGATTTGTTAAGTTTAATGACCTAGCAACTTGTATTTACATGCTAGCGACTTGACTCTAAAACTTTGCTAGCGACTTGGAAAAACCTTTGACCTAGCGACTTGTTACTCAACAAGTCGTAGCGACTTGCTTTGATGAAAATGGGTAGCGACTTGTTACACTACTTTGGCTAGCGACTTGGACAGAAAAGAGTAGATGAAGATGAATGAATGAAGACCAAGACCACTTTGACCATATACCAACATCAACTTCAGGCTAAAATACCATCATCAGTCCAAATCTCAACATATCTAACCTAAAACCCAACTCCAACAAATCGAAACTACCATCACTGAATCCCAAATGTAACAACAAAGAAACCAAAAGACTCGGACTTTAATTAAATAAAACCAAGATCTCAGTCTACTCTTTCCTTAATCATATTCGAAAGAAAGATTAATACATCATCGATCTACAACTTATGATTATTTCTGAAACTGTGATGAAAGAACAAAACCATTAAAAAGGTTTCATTCTCAATCCTCTTGTTCGGTTAAATGGTGACCAAAAGAATCAAGTCATCATTGATCTATATTGGTGATATGTTACGAATTCAAGAAATGAGTGTAACAATAATGTTAACTCAGCTTCATGCCTCGGTTAACTCTCAAAACAAAAGGATCAAAGTTTACTTACCTACGTCACTATATTGATTCGTAAAAATCAACGCCATCCACTGGCTATGTTATTCCTCGTCCTATACCATCTCTCGTGGCATCAAAGTGATGGGGACATATTGATCGACAAAGCGATTTGGTGAAGGAGGCGGATTTTTGTTATTGGGTTTGAAGCGAGTATAAGGGGTTTAGATATTGAGACTCATTTGACTAGTGTTGAAAGGATTTTGATGAAGGTTGAGATATTTTTGTTTCGGATCTTATTTGGAGTTTGGTGCGAGGAGAGAGTTTGTTGGAGGCGAATTTTTGTGATAAGTGTGTTTAGGTTTTGTGTTGATGTGAGAATTATTAGGGCTTGACACACATTAATACCGGTTACTTAAATAGTTTCATGGATCGGGTATATTTTTGTTGGACCGAGTGTTTGATTTCGTGTGGAGTGGACTGATATATCAACTTGGACTTTGGAGCTATTTCACTTGGGCTGTATGTCTCGTGAAATAACAAGGACTTTGGGTTGCTTTGGAGCTTATACATATGTCTATTGAATTGCACGTGAATATGGGATTTCTGTTGTCAACTAGTGTGCATGGGAATTGGGATAATGAACATTTGGACAAATAAACTTTGCTAACGAATTTTATAAAATTTTGGATACAAATTTTATTTTGTCTAAATGAATGGTATTTTGTATGGTATATTTTCAAGGTGGGATACAAATTCATGGCTTGGGCTAATATTAGATATAAATGACTTCGAGTTTCTTGACCGGTATTACTTTGGTAAATGAAGTGACGGTTCAAACAGTTTTATTTGAACATTGGACTTGGAAGATTGGATTGATTTTCATAAACCGGGCTTTGATTTTTTCAAGTAACCAAGTTTGGGTCGTTCACATGATTGGGTCGAATGGGCTTCTCAAGAACTGGATGTTATGTGAGTTGATTTATGATGTGATTTAAGTCATGAGTGGTATATATTGATCATGAGATTTATTGAAGTGATTTGATGATGCGACTCAATGGGTTATGAGGTTTGGTACTTTGGTATATACTTTTTCACAGAGAACATTATGTCATGGCTTTAATTGATATTGGAAAATGTTGACTACGGGGTTGTTTGGACGGTATTTCTTATTTGGATTCGAAGTGAGGTTTTCCGGGCCCGTTTGCTTATTTCATCTTCTTTCTTTCTACCCTTCCGCGAAGATGACTTGTTTGGGCATTTATAGAATGTGATAAAGGCTTGGCTATTTAGGTACGGTTGTGATTCTTTCTCAGTTTACCCACAACGTAACTATCACTTTGGTGTCTCACGCAGTTGAGGATACGTCAAGAGGTTTTGTACGTTGGGTACACCATTTCTTCTTCACAAGGATTAGTACAAGTTTAAGTAATATACCTGGGGAAGTTCACTTCATGATCAAGTTTGACATATCGGGTTTACTTCACCAAGTGGTCACTGCAACAGCCGACAGAATGCGTGAATGAGGTGTTTACCAAAGTGCTTGTTGGATGGTTGATGATACTGTTGATGTTGGATAATGAACCATTGATGAACCACTACATGTTCCCCTAAAACAGATATTCACTGAAACCAAAGTCGTCATAACACATTCAAGCTGACATTGTTTACGGTTTTGTCTTGATTTTGTAAAATCCCGCGAAAGAACCTATTTCTCGGTTTAAATCATAGACTTATAAAATCCCGTGACAATGGAAACATCCGGTATTAGTAAAGTGCATTTCGGATCTATCTTACGGTTTATTCTTGGTTTTGTAAAATCCCGCGAAAGAAACTATTTCTCGGTTTAAACCATAGAGTTGTAAAATCCCGTAATGATGGAACCATCTTGGAGAAGAGAAAGTGTAATTGGATCTTACTCGATCTGGTGCTATGGTTTCGCTCAAAGAAGGGATAAAGGGTGTACTTCATGAATTGGGTGTGTGTTTGGGTTGTCTTCATGGCGCTTTGGTTATTACATGGTTTTACGGGGTTATGTGCTTTTAACCATGGTCGGATGAAAACCATTATCAAAGTTCATTTAAATGTCAAAGAAGGCTAGATTTGAGCGATTCGAGAAGATGTGACAACGGCGTTAATTCATTATTATTTATTTGAGATTGAAGTGAAATATCACGGCGAGTGTACTTAGTATCACGAAGATATCGGGATGGTTGGATGAAGATTCTTCATGATCCTTGTTCGAGCTTTTTCCAAAACGAAGACTTGGAAATCTAGTTATTTTTGGGAGTCTTTTTTCTTTTACCACGAG
This sequence comes from Chrysanthemum lavandulifolium, assembly GCA_022545495.1. Taxonomy (NCBI): domain Eukaryota; kingdom Viridiplantae; phylum Streptophyta; class Magnoliopsida; order Asterales; family Asteraceae; genus Chrysanthemum; species Chrysanthemum lavandulifolium. The sequence continues at coordinate 177,745,936 of CM040241.1, forward strand.
GGGAAATTGGGCTCGTGTCACCACAAAATAACTATCACTTTAAGGAGTTATGTTGTAGTGCTCAGTGTCACATTCAATTGTGGATTTTCAAGAGGTAATATACGTCTTATACTTGATGGTTGGTTGGTTGAAGAGTATAGAGTACATAGAGAGTACTTAGAGATGCTAATGGAAATCGGCACCGCTCTTTGTTACATATGTGCAAGTTTAAGTCACGAGTTCGAGTTAGTTTACTTCACGGTCAAATTCATCATATTGGGTTTTCTCCATCGATGTCACAACAAAGAGCCTCTTGAATGATAATGGGTTGATTACATGTTTTGCCAAAAGAGATTGAAAAGAGAGATTATGACGTATGAACACAACAGTTCATGCCTCGTACTCTAAAGAAAAGAAAAGTGTGCGTTTGATGCGCTTTATCTTGAAGAGAAATCTTCTTATGACGTTTGAACACATCGATTCAGGCCTCGTACTCTAAAGAAAAGAAAAGTGTATGCGTGTCGATGCGCTTTATCTTCCAAGAGAAATCTTCTCACTAATGACCATTCTCATCAACATGCTTCATGCTTTTTCCACGCGCTTTCAGTTATCAAGTGAACCGGACTACCGATGATTGTTTTCTTATTCCACTTGCTCAACTATAATGACGATGGCGACATCCTGTGCTAATTTTGCGGGGGAGAAGTGTGAATTGACTACATTTGGATAATTTTCACTTGTTTAATCAAGAATGGCAACTCCGTATGCAATTCTTGAGGGGGAGAAGAAGTGTGATAATTCTACATGGTTAATTGACATATGAGAATATATGGTCAAACGGCTCCTAACTCATGTAAGAACCGAGCTTCTTCTTATCGGATCTTCTTTACATGGAGTTTCTTCTAAGAGTCGTTGGTTGACATCTTCACTCAGTTGATGAGTTTATCGACAAAGTGCTTCCGATTAATGCTTCACGTATACATCAACATGATGATTCGAACAATCTCTGTTCTTGTTTGATGTGATTGGTAGTTTGGTGTTACCATCTTGTGTGTTCGTTGCGGCTGATTGCGATTTCCTTGATGAACATCTTTACGTTCTTGTTTGATTGGGAGGGATTTTAGTTAAGGGATTTGCAAGATGTAGGTTAATCGGGATGCTTTTGGTGGGATGCTTTTGGTGTGAGTTGAAGATGTTAACACTCTATTCCCATTCGGACAATCTTGAAGAAGGTCGAGTCTGATCGGTTCTACATTCTCGCTACATGTTAGAAGACTAAAGGCGAGTTGCATTTGATTATCTAAAGACTTCTTCTTAATCTGGGCATTTATCAAACAGATTGTCGGTTTAGGGAGAGCACTAATTGGGAGAGTGATAAGTCGATTCAATCCTAATTAGATTTGCTCACTTTCTTGACAAGTTGATTCTCACAAAGACTTCTAAGTGTTCTTCTCAAATATTTCAAGTATTTGGGTCGATAAGATGTTCTTGATTACGAGTGTCAAAACCGACAAGGGGAAGGAGACACACATCTAAACACAAAGCGAGTAAACTTGATGAACTTAATTCTTCTAAGTGATTGAAGATATCCCGGAAGACAAATGTTATTACCGAGAGAGAACTCAAGGTTTGACTCATGGCGAGTAAACTTGATGAACTTAACTCTTCTAAGTGATTGAAGATATCCGTGAAGACAATTGTCATGACCGCAGAAATCTCAAGGTTTTACTCATCAAGGCTTTTAGTGTTATTATTCCAACTATGTGGGGAAGAGATGTTAGAAAGTTTACGAAGATATAATAGGTACATCGGTGTGTGATGATCTCGATGTTATCGCAATCATCGGGAGAGAAAATTGTGTACATTGGGCGCTCTGCGTCTCACTTGAGGGCTTAATCGGTGATTGAGATATAATCACTTATTCCGAGTTGACATCCGCAGATTGTCATCCGCAGAGATAATCAGTGATCCGCAGAGAAATGTTATCGGTTGTTCTCTCTTTGGGGAATGTGTGTACTTCGGGTCCTTAAGCTTCATACACGATCATCAGGGAATAAAGCCATTGTTTACCACAAACATTGGGGAGGTGTTTTCTCTCCGGGCATGATGTGTATTCGGGAGAGTTCTTGGATATTGGTGTACTTCGGGTTCTTGAGCTTCATACATGTTCATCAAGGAAGAAAAATGTGAACATGGGAAGGTGTTTTCATTCCCCTCATGAAGTGTATTCGGGAGAGTTCTTGAGCATTATACAAAGAGGCTAACTGCATCAATTCAACTACTTGGGGGAAGTGTTCTCTTGACATCTTTTGGAAAGAATTGCGTCAGACTTCAGTGGTTATGAAATATGAGAAGAAATTTAAAGAGTGGGATGATTCTTTGCTGATCTATCTTGATGATATAACCCCGAATGGAGATCCTTGATTATCGTTCTTAAATGGAGCAATGGGATTTATAATAATGGTGTGCTTCTCAGGCACATGACTAAAAGCAAGCTTGAAATAGAGCTTGAATCTGCTCATCTAATGGATTTTCGGTTTGGGGGAAAGCTGCCAAAGTCTCTCTTTCTCAAAGGCTCATGTTCTATCTTCTATTCTGGAGCCTTGGAAGCTTTGGTAGTAAATGTTTAAGAGATGATGATTTCTATCTTCTACAACGGGGCTGCTTGATATCCTTATCTCGGTACTCGTATCATCTTCCTTCTTAAACTATATCATCTACTCTATCCTTGTATATATTTATTCAAAAACCAAATATAAAAATAGAAAACCAACAAAAAGAAAATAGAAAAATATAAAACCAAGTAAAACCCATAAAAATCAGAAAATTTCAAAAATACCAAAAATATATTTTCACATGACATGTCTTCTGGTATCGATAACATCTGCGGTCTTAGAAATTTCATTCAATAATGGCACGGGACCATAGATGAAGTTCGAGCAAGAGGTGTAAATATTCTTTTTTCTAAACATGTCTCAAACTATGGCTTGCAGTTACTTCAGACTGCAACCCGTGCTTATACTATGGTTTGCTATTATTTCAGATAGCAACCCGCTCTTCAAAAGAAGGAAAGTGCTGCGCTAAACCAAATTTTCTAATATTTCGTGCACTTATCCTATAAACAAAACAAGGAAAGCATGTCGTCAAAAAGACTGTTGTTCCTACACAAATGTTTTTCCATCTAAAATTCTTCAAAAAAAATATTTGTTTTAACTAAATAGGTGGAAAATGAGTTGCTTGTAAATCAATCAGTTTCAGAGATTTCGGAAAAATTGAAAACTCAATCAATGACTTCAGCGCTTTTAAATTTTTCATAAAATAAGTCATTGATTGAGGGGGAGAATGTTTTCAAATCTATATCATCTAACGAGATTATCTAATTATCCTGTATGCTTAATTGAAAATGAAGTTAACCTACGTTGAAGGACTAGGTGCCTAGGATATGATTATTAGGATTAGATTATTTGAGTTTGATAAACACATTATTACCATACCTTATATGATCTGATTGATATGTTGAATTGGTTTTTATTAGTCGATTGTTGTTTGGGTGATGTCGACCACCATATATTTGTATGTGTGTTCACTAACGTATGCGGTATATTGGTATATAAGAATGTTCCGATCCGGATCCCACAATTGAAGATGATTGGATGCCGAAGGAAAGGTAACTATATCTTGGGTTGACAAATGAAGAAAGCGGAGCTTAATTGGACTTCATGGAGAGTGGCATGAATGCAGCGTAAGAGGTCTCACTTGCATCGTAGATGGTTTTCTTCATCGGCAAATGAAGAAGCGAGCTTAATTTGACCTCGGTTGGCATTAAAATGCAATGTAAGAAGTCTCACCTGCATCGCCAGACGGTTTTCTCCAAGCCCTCCAAAGAACAACAACGAAGCTTCTCAACCACCTAACGTATCTTTGTGCGGGGATACCATTTTAAACAATTTTGAAAAAATTTGATTAAATTGTTTTGAAAATGGAAAATATTGTTTGAAAATTAATTGGACTTAATTTTGAAAATCACGGACTTCATTTATCAAAACCTAAGTCACTCAATCATCGACTACGGTCATCGATTGAGGGGGAGAGTGATTTATAATAAAATATTTTCAATCGATATTTCTTCACAAAAAGTCCGTTTGTACAAATTAATGTGGTGATCTAAAGATTTAATGTTATGTGATGGTATGATTTTTCTGTAGAATCAAGATCTTTCAAAATGAAATTGTTTCTGTTCTTGTTCGATTGTGAAATTGTTTTATTTTACTTAAAGATCTCTTAAAACAATCATACCTGACACTAACAATCTTTAATGTCTAAATTTGTTCCTTATTGATCATTTTTCAAAATTAAATTTTGCCACGTCTTTCCCTAAAACTTTTCTAAATGATTTAAATCAGATGGGATCACAAATCTCAAATGGTTTGATATATTTGATCGGGGGAGAGATCGTGATTTAAATCTCAAATCTGTTTAAATGGAATTGGTTTAGTCCTTTAAAGGCACTCCTGCCTCCATGTGCCAAACGATTTCAGATACACAATGCACATGTTGAGGAGGAGGCTTTATCCAAAAACAAGATGAGTATTTAAACCTGGCCACATATTCTCCCATGTTTTATAAACCTTATTAAATCACTTGGGATCCAAAATCTCAAAGGGTTTGATATTTTTGATCGGGGAGAATTTGTGATTTAATAGAAATTTGATAAAGGTGATCGTTTTGATGAAAATGTGCGCTGCTCTCTCGTATGTGCTAAACGCTTCGAATCTCGAAGCACATATTGAGGGGGAGCGAATGGTTTCTTAATGGCTTGTGTGATCGTAAATGTGCTTCAATGAACTCTTGCCTCTATGTGATAAAATGATTTCAAATATCCTATGCACATATTGAGGGGAGAATTTACCAAAGAAAATCATATGGCTTTTTCCATGGAAATTGTGATCAAGAATTTATTTCAAAAGAACTCTTGCCTCCATGTGCTAAACAATTTCAAAATCTTATGCACATGTTGAGGGGAGCATTTCTAAAGATCAAAACAATTAAGGTACAAAATGTTTTGATATTATATCACAAGTACCTTGATTGATTTTCCAAATGATTTTTAATTGGTTTCAAGAAGGAAAGAACAATACCAAAAGACCGACCGGTTTACTTTATGTATGGAGTTATAAGGATGGTTAGGTTAGGTATTCGTTCCTACGATCCGCCGAGAACAGGAGGGATCTACCGAGGACAATCCACTAGATAGTGTAGAGTCCTTAGGTATATTGAAAAAGGAGAAAAGTGAGATATGTGAAGAGTGCGGATCATGACGAGCTAGTCTTGGAATAAACCCAACAAGGTTCTAGTTATGAAGTCTCGGTAAGCTTGAAGGGTTGAAGAAATGAAAAAAATGAATGTGAAAAAGGGTGAAAAGAAATAGCCCTCAATAATTCAACCTTAGGCGAAACCGGGTTCAATTTATATACTCTTGGTGGTTACCAAGGTAACATCGGTATTGAAGACAAGGCGTCATGGACCCGATGATGCATCGCACTACAACTTCCAAACCACTCAAGTTCCTCTTAAAGGGCTTGTTTTATTCTCACGGGAACCGACATTATCTATCGACTTTCTCTTTGAGATTATTGATATTGAAGAAGGAGACCTCTCCTAGTCTCGGCATAGGAACCAAATGTACAATTGAGTCTAGAGCCAAGAGATCATCCACAATATCTCATTAGGACACAAAATTGATGAAGACTTGCTGTTTCACACAATGTAGAAAGTAAGAATATATTAAGACTCCTTCGCATTATCCTTATGGTAATTGCCATAACATCCGAGTGATATGTAAAAATATTCACGATGAAGATAGAAATCCTTCTAGAGCCAACATCAAACAAGCTCTTGGTGGGTGACATGTGAGATCTTTTCTAAAGATCAAGCTTGTGACAACTGGATAGAAACAATGGGGCGATTCAATCTTGAATCAAACTTGGTCCGAGAATGGAATTGACGAATACTTTTGGAAAACCGTTCGATGTGCAAATCTTTTTTCTAGCACATCGAATGTGTATTCATTTTCAAATTCAAAAGTATCTCGATTGGAAAAATACTTTTAGAAAAACCGTTCGATGTGCGAATCTCTTCTTTTCTCTAGCACATCGAATGTGTACTCTTCTCAAATACAAAAGTATTTCGATTGAAAATTGATCTTTCTCATAAAACCTTCGTTGTATTGCAAAACTCTTTCTTCTAAGCAATACGCGATTGTTTTCAAATCATTTTCATCAATCGGTGAATCTCAATTACCGGTTCACTCACTCCGTGTTGTCTTCTTTGAGGCGTTCGGTTTGAGAACAGCTAGAACATTTGCAAAACCACATCAAGGAGATTCTTAGAATCCTACGATCACGCAGGCGATACTTGTCTCGATCAACGGGGAACCGGGCGTGTACCTCAATTCAACGAAAGTGATCAAAGAAACTTTCGTGTGTTTTATTGCTAATCTGTTCTTTGCGGTACATTTGGACGATTGCGGTGATCGAATTGAGAAGTCAATCCAAAGCCTCATGCTCACGACATCCACACTTAATTTGAAGAAATCATGACCGGTGCATATCTACATAACACGGTTACGATATTTTATACTATGCTTACGCTACTGACTGCGCAAATATCATGAACCATAAAGCTTCCGCTACTCTGTTGGAAAGATGTCATGATTCAAAAGTGTGAGCATGTCGGTCCAAAAGTCACAACATCACATGAAGGCAACACAACTATGGATGATCCAGAGAGATATACTGTGGCTGATGATCTCAATAAAAGCTCGAAGATCATCAAAGATGTGGATCAGTTAAAGGCCTCCACTAAAAGTACAAATCAATGCGGACTTTAAAGAATCGCTACAAAAGCACAAAGATGCAGATGTTGAAGAATTCAAGTCTCACGAGCTCAAGGCGAAGATAAAATAGAATGCTAGGATTCGAATGTAAAACATGGGGTGACCTCCTTAGGGGAGATTGTTAGGAATTGGAAATTCCATTGTGAAGAGTCGATCACCCCAAATATTATCTAGCATAGGTTAGCTCGTAGACTTGTCGTTAGTTACGTTATTTAGCAGTTTATTAGTTAGTTTGTAGCGTAGTATAGTTTAGTGTAACACCGTGGAGGAAGGACGGGTCTTTACCCACTGTATACCTGATCCACAGGCCGATAGGAGGTCGTGTATTCTGTAACTATAAATACCCCTTCGGTCCATGGAAGGGGTGGTGCTTTCAATCTAATCTTTCATAATTTGTGCTACAAGTCTCTACCAAGAAAACACCCATCTCTCTACTTTCTCTCTCTAATGGCTATCATGTATTTCCATCATCCAAGACCACCTGAATCATCAAACACAATAATATTATCGATCCTACACAAATGTTGGGTGAAATGCTCATAAGAAACAATATACAAATTAACGAAATTTTCACATGTGACTAAAAATTAACGAAATCTTCACATGTGACAAAAATTTATAAATGTTGGGTGAAATGCTCATAAGAAACAATATACATATTAAAGAAATTTTCACATGTGACTAAAAATTAACGAAATCTTCACATGTGACAAAAAAATTATAAATGTTGGGTGAAATGCTCATAAGAAACAATATACATATTAACGAAATTTTCACATGTGACTAAAAATTAACGAAATCTTCACATGTGACAAAATATTTATAAATGTTGGGTGAAATGCTTATAAGAAACAATATACATATTAATGAAATTTTCACATGTGACTAAAATTTAACGAAATCTTCACATGTGACAAAAAAATTATAAATGTTGGGTGAAATGCTCATAAGAAACAATATACAAAATAACGAAATTTTCACATGTCACTAAAAATTAACGAAATCTTCACATGTGACAAAAAATTTATAAATGTTGGGTGAAATGCTCATAAGAAACAATATACATATTAATGAAATTTTCACATGTGACTAAAAATTAACGAAATCTTCACATGTGACAAAAAAATTATAAATGTTGGGTGAAATGCTCATAAGAAACAATATACATAATAACAAAATTTTCACATGTGACTAAATATTTATAAATGTTCTTTACCCAAAAAAAATATATATTTATAAATGTTGGGTGAATGCTTATAAGAAACAATATACAAATTAACGTAATTTTTACATGTGACTAAAAATTTATAAATTTATACTTGGGCATATCGTTTTTCTTCACATGTGAAAATATATATGCTTCAAGTGTGGTCCTAAAAGCCATTATCATTCATTTTGTTGGGATTTTTCTACATCTCGCACGCCTAAGTGGCTGATTTTGTGATGCTTATCCTTATTATACGCCTTGTAGCTTTTTAAGAACCTCTTCACACGTGCAAATTTACATCTTGTAGCTTTTTAAGGTGAGTGAACAACTTCGTCACATGTGAAAATATACGCCTTGTAGCTTGTTAAGAACTTCACACGTGCAAATATACATCTTGTAGCTTTTTAAGGTGCATGAACAACTTCGTCACATGTGAAAATATACGTCTTGTAGCTTTTTAAGGTGCATGAAAAACTTCGTCACATGTGAAAATATATGTCTCTTAGAATGTTAAGAACTTCTTTACATGTGCAAAATCGGTTTAACGGGTCAAACTGTTTGGGGTCAACCCAACTCGAACCAAGACCATTTCAACCCTTACTAAAAGTGACTTGTTACCCTAAGTCATTTTGACTTGTCCCTGACCCAAACACATATTACATGCCTATAGAGTCATGATTCAAAATTTCAATAGTGGTGTTTCACTAATGCTTAACCTTCTGTTACAGTTTGTTCCAGGAAGCATCATAAGTGCTTATAACATCGCCCAGTTCACAAATTCGAGTTGACCCATTTCACTTGTTCAAAGATAAGCAAAGATTCAGCAATGTTGAGCAATGTTGACCTACATTCAGGTAAATTCTATTCTTTTCTGACCAAGAAGAACTTTGAGATGTTCCCTTTGTCCACTTGATTCTACTCGACTCTAAAGATTATAGTAATGGGCTATTGCATTATGTTGGATCGGATAACGGGTAAATATGTAGGCTCTTAAACAGGTTGAGTTGAGGTGGCATTCAAACACTTTTTTTGTCTATCAATTTAAACTTTAGTGAATCAATAATATATTAAGATTATTTCAAATAAACTGATTTCAAAGGTTACACTTGCTTGCACTTTGAGCGACTTTGAAATTGTCCCATTTCCATTTAACCATATGATAAATCGTTGTACATTGTTCTCTATCGGTGCTCATACATAGGTTCCTAGTTTATTATCCGGTTTATTTGTATTTTTCGGATCGATACAAAAGATATTTTGTTTATTGTGGTGGTGCGTTTATAGATATTGAGAAACCATTTCGAAAGGTATATGGTATTTGTGTCTTCTTTAATTTGTGTGAGTGATGTTGTTTCACACTATTGTGTTATTTTAGGCGGCATGACTCTTTCATTGGATTTGGGGCACTGTTCGGTGTAAACATGTGCAAACATGAGAACCGGAGGTGTTACAAGCTGCTTGGTGACTTCATCTTTGTTGGAAGCGTAAGCTCACTCCATTTTGTATATGATAGTGATACGAACACGATCATTAGGATATTTTCTCGCTTTTTGGGATATAATAGTGATACAAACTGGTTTGTATCGGATAGTTTCGAGTGATTATGCAAATATTGAATAGTTTGAACGGATAGTCAATAGAACTCGGAGCCTTTGCATAGTCGTAACAAACAAGGTTACACTCGGTTTTGACCAAGTGCTTGGAAAAAAATTAAACACTATAAACCAGCAATCATATTGTATTAGGAAACTATAATAGGAATGTGATGATTGGAAACTTTATTGACATTTGTTTTGTCGGGTTGAGGCGGCGATCTCATTCCTTATGGATTGATTCTGAATTTGTTGGACGGTTTCGATTCTTGTTAATTTATTGGCTCTTCTGAAAATCAACTAATTAAGGTATAATTTTGCATGATTTTAGATTGATTATTGCATTGATGTTCAATCGGTTTATCCTCATGAGCATTTACAATTTATGCGAGCTAAGCGAAGAATGCACCAGGCAAACAATACAAGAAATTATTTCAGATGAATGGAGTAAGTTTTCTCATGGTTGATAGATAGAGATATACCATTTGACTTTTATATGTCAATTATCTTTATTTGTTCTTGTTCTTTAAGGTCAAGCTACATTATACCGAAGGTGCATTAAAACTAATTGCAAAAAAAGGCAATAACTAAAAACACTAGTGCTCGAGGGTTGAGGTCCTTGTTAGAGAACAATTTGATGGATGCCATGTAGGAGGTTTGTAAACCCTAGGATTCCTCTTAATATGTCAACCAAGTATTTGAATTAGTGAAAGCATTATGATTTTATATGATTACATTACAGATTCATGATGAAAGAGTGAGACGATATAATAGATGTTGTTGTAGTTGATGAGGAGGTTGTTGGAGTTGAAGGACCGGGTTGTGGTGCTAAAATCTTGTATGGTAAAGGGGCACTGAACGCTATTTATCAAGCAATGATTTTAAAGATATAGAGGTAGGTACATGATAAAGTGTGTAGACTTGTTTCACCAATCTTGTATGGTAAGAGGGCTTTGGAGTACTTTTTGTTTGACGTATCTTCATTAATTGTCACATAATGTTGTCATTTACATCCATAAAGAATACTATTGCGAAATGATAACTCTGTTAATGTTGTTACGGCGTTGTTTGTGACATCGTCAAATTGTTTTATATTAGTCCTCATTTTTTATAACGATACCGTGATCCTAAGGCAGGCTTACCGTATGCAACAAAAGAGGCTTTTAAGATTATTCGTGAATGGTAAGGCTTATTTCTTTTCTTAATTAATGTTTCGAGGACTCAAGATTGTTGTTCTTTGTATACTTGTTATGGTTATATGGTCTTTTCGAACCGTCGTGCTTCCTTATATCTATATACAGTCCATCTGTTTTGGTATTGTTACTTGATATGGTCTTGTAATCTTTTTGTAGGCATGCAAGCAACAGTAAGCGGCATTAAAGAGAAAATAGCATGGGAGAGCTTTATGATTTGACATCTCGGGAAGGTTTCGCTAAAGAAGAAGAGATCAATCAACCCTAACATGAGAGAACTCTTATCTCGGATCCTCAACTCGATTTCACCAAATTCCACTTTGAAGACTAGACTCGGGCCATTGCGAGATGCTTGATGTCGGTCTGCGGTTGGTTTTCTTTTGCCAATCATGGGCATGTCCAGCCTCAGAGATGGAGCTGAAAGTGCATTTAGAAAGAGTGAAAGACGGTCGAAGATGATGTTCTCGTACGAAACACTTCATTTGAGCTTCCAGAATGGAAGTATTTGCGTCTCCAGTTTTGCATTCAGATATGTTGATTGAAGAGAAGAGTTCCATGATGTTGAACAGTGGGTTTATCTTCTTTCTTGTTGGTTGTTCGTAGTGATTGATTAAGTATGTTATTTCACCCATAGACCTTGCATGTACTATAATGTTATTTTCTTCGTTGTATCTTGCAACACATCGGAAATTCAACGTAAATATTGACACTTGGTGATAAACTTGGTATATACCTTATGGAGTAGTGAGCGTCGGTTATTAATATTATCTCATGATGAAAAGATTAGAATTTTGTAATTACAACGTTTCCCATATTGGCGGGGAATGAAAAAAGTTTCATCTTTGTTTTATTTATTTTCTGTTATGTTTTTGATATAATGTTTTTAAGTGGTCCTTTCATTAATGCACAAGCTGTGATTTTGCAAAGCATAAAAACTACAGATGCTTGTATAATGCTTTTAATTACATAATCGAGTCATCAAATCAAGTATCATGCAGTGGGCAGTGAAAGAGAGGCGTACATGGCAGAATAATTTGGATAATGAAGATTTTTACCAATCTTTCACTTTGCTAGATAGTCTGCTCAATTCATCTGTTTAAGGACTTGAGTTCGTATCAGTCAGTATTATCTAAATTTAGCTCCGGCTATCTCTGACACGCAACTTTAGTATGTCTTTGTCATGTGTCTATCCCCAAAGGAAATCAAGGGATCAGTAGCTTGATGAAAATATAGCACTTCTTATTCTACATATATAACTTGTCAACACAACACAATAAATAAATCTGCATAGAGGTTCTATCATAAAGTCCACAAAACAATCAGCATACCATGTAGCCAAATGAGTTATTTGTTACATAACGACAATATACACTGGACTTGGTCTTCATCCAAAATATAAAAAACATGATTACATCTCATTGATGACCAATAGAATGTGACTAAATCATGTTTTGTTAAGATGCTTAGATCTAGGATGCCTCTCAAACAAAGTGACCACCTCAACACTTGCAAGTGGTTTGAAGTAGCACATGAGATTAGTACATTTCTCTCGTAATAACCACTTATCAAACACATATTTTTTACACACCAACCATACAACACTTTATATTGATTTCACTAAACAGCGACTTATTTCATTTCCCATCAAATAGTTTAAGACAACTCTACAAAGATACATCACTATAAGGAACAAAGAAATGTAGATACTTTTTGGGCAAAAAGTTAATAGACTTAGTAAACGAGCAGAAGTATTATACCTAATGTTGTAAGATTCTTCCAGATTAACAATCTAAGTGCCTGTACAATAATGTATCATCTCAACCAACTACCATGTAATGACCAAAAATGAAACCCCAGCCTAAGGCAACTTTAGGTAAGGGCTGATGTTATCCTTACAGGCCTATGATGACCGTGTTCATGGTTTCCAAAATCAAAAATCTCCATGTTATTCACTTATCAGCAAATCTACATTGCGGCGGTGGTGAAGCAGTGATGCAGAATGGATCTTGCATCTTCAACTCATGTTTTCACGGCTAAGAAACAATGCATTGAGCATACGTGAAATTGTTTCAAGTATAGCCTTATTGCTCACATAAGATATCTAATCGACCAGAGTTAGCTTACCTGAAACATAAAAGAACCAATTCAAATGACCATCATTAACATGAGGTTGAGAAACTAACACACCAATCTGCAAGATATTGCTACTTCATAAATAAAGTCAAAGAAAAATAGTTTTCAGATTCTTCAATGACATGTGGTGGAGTGAAGAAAAACATACAAGTGTGAAAACCACAACTAAGAAGGCACAGTTTCTCAAAAGGAGCTATCAGAATCTTTGCAACACTTACATCACAGTAGCTCACTTCCAAAATATAGACAAAGATTGAAGCACATGACCTCATACCCTTACCAGAGAGTGCAACTAACCATAAACTTAACTATGGATATGATATGCCCATGGGCTTATTAGTTTGAGATACATCGGTGAACGGTTTTAGCTTTTATCGACCATTTACCTTTCACCCACTTGTTGCCAATGCATCTTGAAGATCCGGCGAGTTATGCTGAATGAGTGAATTATTACATACATTATGCATGTTGACTCAATGGAAGACCAAGATAGAAAGTCAAACCCAGGGTGGTTGACTCACTGAAAACTATTATAAGGGTAGTCTAAACAACAATATAAAATCAAAATTTGAAATGATAACTACAACGGATGAATAAAGAATGGTATTGCACATGTGAAATACCTTAACCGGTTCAATTATTCAGATGGATTATTTTTTTGTGGGATATCATCAATAATGTGGTTTTCATTTACATACAAGGAAATAACTTATCTTAACCTTATAACAATAAAAACTCACCTCACTTGTTATCTTCGCTAGTAGAGTTCAAGGATTTTATTTATTTATTTATTTATTATTATTATTTTTTAAATCCAATGCTCCTTGATCGTTAGGGCCAGCAAGCATGATTTGACAAAATAAGAGGCCTAATTATCTTGTTTGGAGGGGTGAAGCTTACATTATAACCGATGACGAGTTTGTGTGCTAGTTTCATAGCATAATTTACTGTCTTTCTAACTTGAATGCAAGAACCATTGATAAGCATGTTGGTTGCAAGGTAAAGAGATAGAGATTCTAAACATATGAATGAACTAGTACTTGTGCCTTATTCTTTTATATTATGACTAAAAAATGTCACTTAGTTCGAACTAAAAAATTACTAAGCAATCAGATTCTAAACATCTGAATATCATATTTTATGAACAAAATATATGAAATAATAATCAGATTCTAAACATACGAATGAATTAGCACTTGTGCCTTCTTCGTCTATTTATAACCAAGAAGGGTCACTTTGTTCGAACTAAAAAGATTCACCAATACAAGGTACATAGATTCATATAATTGCTACCAAAGAAAAAAAAAGCTAGAAATTTCACACGCGATAATGTTTTGTCAAATGGCGCAACTTCCAGAAAATATAAAGCAATCTAATTCGAAGAACTAAAAAAAATAGTATACTAATTGTAGAAGGTGACTCAACTATAACAACAAAAGTGAAGAGTGGTTGCTCATTTGGTCCTCATGTTGAACAAGTTCACAATATTTCCTGATATAAAAGCCCCGTTGAATGGATCCAAAATCAGGAAATAGCAAATTGTAGCTACATAATTGAGATATATGCAAATTTCTTCACATGTGGAGGGTATTCGATATAATTTCTTCACATGTGAAGATTCTGCACAATTACTATCCTAGTAATGTAGAATCAATTTAATTGACTACAAGAATTGAGATATATGCAAAATCCTTCACATGTAGAGGTATTCAATATAATTTCTTCACATGTGAAGATTTTGTATAATTCTATCCTAGTAATGTAGAATTAATTTAGTAGCTATTGCTGCACGAATTGAGATATATGCAAATTTCTTCACATGTGAAAAAAATACCTTTTCACATAGATGAAACTCCAGCTACATTTCACATGTGAAAACCCACCGACAAATTACAAGCTTATTTGTATCTATATTATCATATTCTTCATCAACCTTTACACAATCATCTAAATTATTCATCCAGATAACTAATACTTAAAAAATATAAAATTACCTTAAATAAATGAATCAAAACAATTTATTAATAAAAAACTTGATTCACACTTACAATGTATCTTTGTTTAGTAACTTTTGTATTCTTCATCTTCTTCGTGTTCAAGGTTGAATGAACGTCGTTGATTTCACTCGATTCGAATTTCTTCTTCTTCATAATCAGATCACATTTTTTTTATTTATGCTTCAATATCGTTGATTTAGTGGCAAGAACAAAGATAGTTAGATGAATTGACAGTTATAAAATTTAATTGTGATTTTTTTTATTATGATGATTGTGATTAGCGGTAGTGAACGATGGTAATTATGGTGGTAACAGTTGATGAACACGGTGGTGGTTAGTGAAAACTACGGTGGTTGTCGGCGGTGGTGATAGATGGTAAAATTTGAGAGAGTATTTGTGATTTCACACTTTTTAATGTGACATGTGTGTACTTTGTAAACAAAAACATTTTGATAGTCAAGATTTTGTTTGTCAAATGTATATCTGGAAGGTCCAAATTGTATATCGTGTATAAATGAAGGTTTCTTTATTTCCAAAAGAAGAAACGGCTTTAGACAAGTCACATGCAACATCTGAATGAAATATACAAAATCAAACTAGCTGTTGTCAGTTTAACTTTTAGACTAATCTAAGCTGTTGGATTGAAATTTGAGCGGGATTAAATGGATGGCTCAGATTTGTTCTCGCGTTCTCACCAAATTTAGGCTTCTCGCATGAATGAGTCCCTATATATATATAAAATTTTAGATATTGTTAATCTCATGTTTATAATAGTTCTAAAAACACATGTGATCTTCCCTACACTTATCTTTTTGTAAAATACATTTATATGTAATTAAGACGAATTTAAAAACAAAATAAAACATTTTCACAAAATAATGAAAGCATGAGAATTAAGCAATGATGAAAAAGATATATAAAACAGACAAATAAAAATGAAAAACAAACATTCAAATAAATAAACATGGGTTTCCTCCCAAGAAGCGCTTGTTTTTGTTCGAGTCACGAGCTTGACTTTACCCTTATTTAACGGATAAAGGGGAAGTTTTCCCTACACTTAAGTTTAAGTGCGAGTGATAGTAGCGATACACACCCTTAGGGTGGAAATTTGCCACGTGAGGAGAGGGTGATGGGTGATACTTATGCTCAAAGGGGTGTACTTCTTTCATTGTAACCTTACCTAATTCCATTGGTGTAGCGTATGAATCAAGTCTTTCTCCTAGAAAGGGATCATCTTCTATAAACTTCAAGAGATTATTAGTTAAGGATCCATCTTAACCTAACAAACCCGGTTTAAACTCATAATGTTTCTTGTTATCAACCATGAATGGGTGATGTATGTATGTAAGGTCATGTGTTACTCCTATATTAGCTTCCACTCTACGTGGTTAGAGTCTACTACCTTTATCCTACAACTACCCGGACTATTTGTTTTGATGGGTGGATTGGGGCCTAATTCAATTCCTAGATTCACATCTATGGATGGAAAGTTGGGTAATGGTTTTGGTTGAGGCTCCGGTTCATCAAAACTAAGAATTTCCCTCGAACTAACAGAGAGGTCATGACAACAAGCATCTAAACCTACATTCTCTAATGGTTTTTTGTCCGAAGATTCTATATCAATCAGGGTACTGATGTAGTTTTTACTGACTAGGTTTTAATATTTATAAGTTCTCGTTATACCTATGGTCTACCCTAATGCACTAACGGGCAGTGTACCCGGTCGTGTTTAGTGTAGTATTCGGTAAAACCGAGGTCGTCCCAAGAGCTATGTGTATGGATTTAAACTAAGTCTAAGTGTCACAGATTTTAATAGATTTTAATAGATGAAATGATTAATTAACAACTAAGACAAGAAAATAAAAAAGCAAATAGAGGCGAGGGTTGAGATCAATAGGTAGAAGTGTGTTAACCTAGTTATTCATCCTATCAAGCTAAGTTCATGTTTAATTAGTTCCAATTACTTCAAGTGGGGTCAAAGTGGCTAGGACAACATTTGGTCGGTTCGTCCTAACCTATCAACAAAGGGTTTCATGGAGATGTCGGTGACCAGTCGAAGTCCATTGTTCTTAGTCCCTAAGCCAAGTCATTAAGTACTCTACAAGCAAGTTTTGTAACAATGAGTGCCCGGCGCTAGCATCTTAAACACTCATCCCGACTTCTTAAGTTCATCCAAACGGTAGGTGATCAGTTGGTCAAATCGCACAAGCAAAAAGGGTCGTTAGTTGGTCATATCTTACCCTTCCCACTCAGTCTACCTACTTAGGGTGGTCATATCTCCTAAGTAATTAGCCACTACCGCCATTCAAAACTACCAAAACAAGGGTAGCTACCAACAAACTATGCAAGCGTACACTAGAAATAATTATGCAGAAGCAATGTAAACATAAACAAAGCAATTAAGGAAACATAACTAGGCTAGCACCAGAGGTGCTTAGCCGCTCATATTAACTAAAACAATCGATTCAATGTTTAACATTACGAAATACATGAATTGAAAGTAAAGAAAAGATAAAATGCTAATGATTATTGTAGGGGAGTGATTTCTCCCTTGGAGATGGCTCCGTATGCTCCCTAAGATCTGCCTTCAACCTTCTACTCACGTTCACAGATGTTGTGTGTGAAATGGGATGATTAGAAATGCTGGAAATTGAGTGGTATTTATAGGCCAGATTTGGTTACGGCGTAACTAATGTTAAGAGTTACGCCGTAACACCATTATCTTTGTAATTTGCACTAAAAATGCTGGTTACGGCGTAACATCTAGAAAGAGTTACGCCGTATCTTCAATAAATCCTTGTTACACCGTAATTGAGACAATATTTACGGCGTAGCTTGCAGCTGCGCGGAACCTCATTTGACCTAGTTAGTTACGTCGTAATCTTTGGAGAGAGTTATGCCGTAATCTTCAGTTGAGTTGGTTTTCTGAGCCACGCTCTCATTACGGCGTAAAGTGAGAGAGGAGTTACGCCGTAACATCTTCAAAATGAGCATACTATGATATATCTTCAATAAACTCTCCAAATCCGCGTCTCTTTAACTCCAATGCTCGTAATTTACCTAAAAGTGAAATATAGATGAAAAAAAGCGTAAATCCATATAAATGATATAAAATACGAGCATTATCGGGGGAAATTGCCACTTAATATTCAGGACTATTTGATGTTATTAGGTACCTATAGTCTCTTCTTCCTCTTGTGAGTAAGTCATAGGCGGTGTGTATTCCTCATATGATGGTAGGGCTTGTGGGCTTGGAGTTTTCACCTCATTCTCCATTATATCTAGATCACCTATATGTTCATCATGTGTTTTAGTATGATCTAACCCAAATACACTCCTAAGTATCTCAAATCCTTCTTTAGTCATTTTAAATTCTTGGTCTGATTCATAAAAATCATTCTCAAAAACTTGATCACTATGTTCTATTTTCCTAAAGGATTCCTCATGTGTGTCATATGTTTTGGTGAAATCCATCCCACGCATGCAACTAGGTAGTTTAACTCTAACCATCTTATAATCTTGTTCGGATTTAAATTCCATCTTCTTAAAATCTAGGTCTTTTTTTTACGGTTCCTAAGGTCGAATAAATCCTTTTCATCAAGTTGTGATGTACACAAGCCTAAAATTTTATTCAACTTATTGGTTATGTTTAGGAAGCTTTTCTCAAAAAATTTCCAAAAGGGTCTCACTAAAAGTAGTTGATCCTAACAATGAAAGTTTAATAGAAGCCACACATGCACAAAATTCATCATAACCATCTAACTTTACACCCATCTCCTCTTGAAAATCTCGAAGATCACACAAAAAATTATTTGAACAATAAGAAGCAAATGTGTCCGCAAAATACAATTGTTCCTCAATTGTTAATGATCTAAATGCCACTTCATCCGCCATTGTGACGAATGAAAAGGGTTTTACTAACAAAGGGCACAAAGAAGGGAGATAGACTACTAGAAGGCTAATAAAAGAAAAAAGCTCACTTGATAGGAATCAAGCGAGTGAACCTAATCGATATAGAAAACAAACTAGCTATTCTACTCCCAGGCAGCGGCGCCAAAAACTTGATGCGTGGTTCGGGGTCAAAAGACTTCCTTTTCCAAGAGCAAGCTTTACAACACACTAGGCAGTGTACCTAATCGTTGCAGTGTAGTATGGGTGTTGATCTTTCTCTAGGGGAATAGAGATGCTAGTCGAGATGTATGACGAAGAGGCAAGGGTGAGGGTGATTCTTTTTAGTCTTTTTATGTTTTTCTATAAAGCAAAGTAAAATCTCGGGGTTTGAAGAGAGGGGGTTTTGGTATTCTACCAATTAAACTAATTAACAAACTAATCAAAACTAATAAAAGTAAAAGATAAAAGTAAAGCTATGGATTGTATGAAGAGTTCTTCTAATAACTAAAAGCGTGTTTTCTTAGATTTTCTTACTCCCTAGTTATCTTTTATTGGTCATTGAATTGTCACATCCTTGCCTAATTGATGCATTGTATTTCATGTTTTAATCATAGGGATAAGGTTTTAAAGGTACCTTTTGAGGGTCGTTTAAGCCCTTATTTGATCACTTTTGTATCCGTTATTGCTTAATATCGTTCCTTTTCACTTTTAGGTCTCTTGAAGGCAAAATGCTAGAATGGCACTTATTTGGACGAAAAGGCGAATATCTGAAGAAAATGGCCAAAGTCGAATCGAGACACTCAAAGTCTGAAAACATAAGGTGGCGTCGGTGTTAATTGTGGCGTCGGGAGGATCTTTGTGACGGGACGAAAGCCAAAACTCCCATTTTCAAGTGACGACGTCAAGTTATAAAAGAGTAGGCCGTCGCAACTCGGGCGGCCTAGATGTAATCCGAGGCGGTCGAAGTGAAGAGGACGCGTCACAAGCATAAGGTGACGCCGTCGCAAGTCTAACGTGGCCAAGACGAAACCCTAATGGCGACGACGACGCGCCACAAAACATAAGGTGGCGCCGTCGCATATGTAATATTATATATAGAATCCGAATTTTTCAGATTTAGTGTGTAGTCTTTTGGAGTAAAACCTAAACCGAACCAAGGTCATCTTGTACAAGATTTTAGGGTTCCAAACCCTATCTTACACCAAGATAAGTGTTTTACTTCATTAATACAATTATGTCTTTGATTATTTGTGTGTATGCTTGCATGTTTTCCATGTCCGCTAATTTACTTGTGTGTTTGCTTAGGAATATGAAACTTAATTATTGAATATTGATTGGTTGTCTCTTATCTTAGTTGATTAATGATCTAGTAATGCGATAGGTCATTCGTTGTGTACTTAATGCTTGATTAAATCTTTGTGAACCTTAGAATATGACTCCTTGAGTAGTTGTAAGCTAAACCATCCAAAGAGTGCCTTAGAGTAAGAGTTTATTATCCCTAGTGGGTTTTGTAGACGAGACCCTTTGGTAAGTTCAAAGAGTTAGGGAGAAACGCATACCCTACAACCTTAGACACACAACGCAACTAGGAATAAGGACGTGACAATTCAACCACCAATAGGAGATAATTAAGGAGTAGTAAAACCTAAGTAAACACATCTTTAAACTATCATACGAGCACACATTAATTAGACATAGACTACATACACCTTAGATTAGATAATTAGATAAGTAGAGTAATCGGTAGAAATACCAACCCCCAAATTCAAACCCGAGATTCGTACCTTTCCTTTCCTTAAAAATATAAAAGATAAAAATAATCTTCCTCAACCACAACCTTAGCGTAGTAACTTCTCACTAGCATTCCTATTCCCTAGAGAACGATATCAATACCCGTGGCTTACCCTAATACTACACTACAACGATTAGGTTCACGCCTAGGGTGTTGAAAAACTTGCTCGACGAAAAGGAAGTTCCTTTGACCCGAACGACGTGTAGCGTTATCAAGTTTTTGGCGCGTTGCGGGGAATAGAATAGCTAGTTAGTAGTCCACCTCGTTTAGGTTTCTTTACTTGATTCCTATCAAGTAAACTTTTTCTCATTTTTAGCTTTCTCTTAGTCTATCCCCCTTCTTCGTGACCTTTGTTCGTAACCCCATCACTTTTCATCATGGAAGGTGATAACCAACCACCACTCATCAACCAACCACCAAACAAATACCCACTGCTTGACCCAGCCTCTGCCAACCAACTTCGAGCCCGTATTATTAGCGAAATTGGAGAGCTTAGGAAATTAAATAGGATAATTGAAAATACGCTCGAGGAAGCCCTTAAGGAATCTGATCACCCTTTAGATAGTGATTCGACCACAAGTGATTCGGATGATGATCTAGAAGAGGGAGATTATAAGGTGTTAGAAATTATGGAGGGTAGTAAGGAGGAGGAAGAACTTAGGGAGTATTTTGATTCATACCCTAAAGGGAAGGAAACCGCTTATCACTATAACGTAGTTAACTTCCCAAGACCACCTTCGAGCCTCGCATAAGAAAGGAAACCCTAAAACATCAAAATACCGTGTATGATTGGATACTTATATAGGGATCACACCTACATTGACTATAAGGCACCCATGAATATAATGTCTAGGCTCTATTACAATTGGATCATGAGCAAAAGCTAGAACCTATGAGGGACCCTTTCGCCTAGGAAAGCAAGTAACTATGTGGGAGGGTTAAGGGATTGCATGTCTTCATAGGTAACTTCACATATAGGTGTGATTTCATGATTTTGGAAAATGTTAAGGGCATCATTGATGGGTTTTAGGAGATGTGATACTTGGGAAACCATTTATAGAGGAGTCTAAGATGGTTTATGATCGAGAGAAGGAATAGTCGAGTTCTCAAATGAAGCCGAGAGTGTTAAATATATAATGCCCTACAAGAATAAGAAGTTTGAAGGCATGGATAATTTAGATGTAGATAACATTCCGGCATTCGAAGTAGACTGGAAGAACAAAGTTTACTACACTGCTTGTCTTGAACTAGGCCATGAATATATTCGTGATGAGAGAAGAGTTAAGGAAATCGAATGGGCCTCCAAGATTAGGGCAACGTAGGAGCACGACTACGAGTCTAGCTACAAGACTCTTAAATAAAGAAAAGCGCTTCGTGGGAGGCAACCCATGCTTAATTGTTTGCTTGTTAGTGTCATATATCTTTTATTGATTGTTTATTCTCATGTTTAAATTTGTAAAAATGCTTTATTTTGTTTTTAACCTCGTCTTAATTGCATATAAAGGTATTTTACATAAGGGATAAGTGTAGGAGGATTACACACGTTTTCAAGGAAACGTAAACATGAGAATAACAATTCATTAAAAGATATATTTGTGTGTTTGTTCGAGTCAAATGCTTGTATCGAGTCATAATGGATGTTTTGAAATTTTCCGATTCTAAAGATGTAAATTTTCCGAATTTTTTCCGAAAATCGCAGACCGCTTTTTGTCGGGATAACTGTGACGTCGAGATCGCAACCGACGGCGTCGGGAAGGAGTAAAACAACATTACTTTTTTTCTCGTTTTCGAGCTACTTAAAAAAATTTGGAATTTTCGGTCTTAATTTTCCGAAATTTTGTAAACATCCATTCCACAAGCATTATATCCTAGTTTAAATCGAGTCTTATATATATTATTACCACGATTTTACACGAAGGTTTCGTTTGTTTTCTTCAAGTGTGCGGGTTTAATTTATCAAGAAGAAGTTACATAAGATTGAAGGAGCTTTTCACGCATAAATTCTTCTTGGAAAGGATTTAACCACTACTTCACACACGGATCCTACCGAGCTAATCGGGGAGTACTAGTTTCTTCGTTTTAATTACCTTCCATTATCATAACTTTGATACTTTCGGGGAACATTGGGGACAATGTTCAGTTTAAGTGTAGGGAGGGAAAATAAACCGGGAACTTTGAAACTATGCTTATCCTTGATTATTTGCTTTGTCCAATTGTATTTGTGTAATAAACCATGAGAAAATGTCGGTTAGGGTAATTTTGGCACCAAATTTAAAATTTTTCATGACATATAGGAGTGGGCCATTAGTCTTAACAAAAGCGTCTCACGGATAGGAAGTTGCATGACTAGCACAAAAACCCTTTACCACCTAAATTCCACCCAAAATGTGAGGATCGCCCTTAGATTAGTAGGAATTAAAAGCATTCATCTTCAATGCTTAGAGTGTGAACCGGTAGTATATTAGATTCTAGAACTTGTTTTGTGATGCATTCCGAGATCGCAAGTAAGACTACACTTGTGTAGTTAGGAATAACTAAATGATAAGAGGCATTAGGATAACCCTTGTTTGATACCCGTAATATAATTACTTCTTCCACATCGGTTGAGTAATTCCCCCACACCCTTTGCGTTGTACTCATCTTTAGTACACGATACCCTAGTTAACCCCTCGAGCCTATCCTTTTCGCGGTTCTCGTGATGTTTCGGTTTTTCGGAATATCAATGAAGAGCATTGTTTACACCTCCCCAAATATACACCCAAATCGCCTTAGCCTACCTTGTATGCACTCACTTTTAGTGCATTATTGTTATCACCCTAAACCCTTAGTTCAATTATCTAGTTGCTTGCATGAGTTGCTAAGTCGAGTCATATCCTTTGTATACAGTTTTGGGACGATTGGGATTCATGGGAAAAGTTAAAGTTTATGAAATGACGGGAAGGGAACGTTAAATTCAAATTCCCTTTGTTTGCGTAATAATGTACCCCAAGTGTTTTGATCTTTTCAATTCGGGTCAAATTAGTGTTAGAGTAATAAAAACTCAAGTGTAGGGATGTGCCTATAAATCCCTATCATTTTGATGTTACCGTAGAGGATGGTAGAGTAAAAGTGTATGAAAAAAAAAAAAAAAAAAAAAAAAAAAAAAAACATACGGGCTACCATCCTACATCTATCCTTTAAATTTATGTTTGTTTATTTCAGTTAGCTAGAGTTTAGAGTGTCGAGTCTTGGCTTAGCAACGCCATTCTTCGTATGCTTGTAACATAAGAGATTTTTGACTTGCCACCACTATATAGCCTATCCCACCAAACCCTTTGTTTCCCTACCGTAAGCCTAACATTACAACCCTTTAAAGACCTCTTTGATAGTCTTTCCTAGGTGCTTACGCCAAAGCGATGGAGGTTTGATCTATTCTCAAGCCTATGGTAATCTATGTACTAGGACCGTTAATGAGTGTTTATCTTCCATTTCCAATTTGTTATATTTCATATACACCGAGAGAGATGTGAGTATCCAAACACCCCATGTGAGGTGCTAGTATGTAATTTCCGTGCTTGTTATGACTTTTCTTGGGGCTTATATGTGTTGTGGACCGTTTTGAACCAATGCTTCATGACCCCTAACTTATAAATTAATTGGCTAAAAGCACATTTGCTTGAGGACAAGCAAATACCAAGTGTAGGGATATTTGATAAGGTTTTAAAAGGTACCTTTTGAGGGTCGTTTAAGCCCTTATTTGATCACTTTTGTATCCGTTATTGCTTAATATCGTTCCTTTTCACTTTTAGGTCTCTTGAAGGCAAAATGCTGGAATGGCACTTATTTGGACGAAAAGGCGATTATCTGAAGAAAATGGCCAAAGTCGAATCGAGACACTCAAAGTCATGAAAACATAAGGTGGCGTCGGTGTTAATTGTGATGCCGTCGGAGGATCTTTGTGACGGGACGAAGCCAAAACTCCCATTTTCAAGTGACGACGTCAAGTTATAAAAGAGTAGGCCGTCGCAACTCGCACGGCCTAGATGTAATCCAGACGGCGTCGGTCGAAGAGGACGGCGTCACAAGCATAAGGTGGCGCCGTCAAGTCTAACGTGGCCAAGACGAAACCCTAATGACGGCGACACGGCGTCACAAAACATAAGGTGACGCCGTCGCATGTGTAATATTATATAGAATCCGAATTTTTCAAGATTTAGTGTGTAGTCTTTTGGAGTAAAACCTAAACCGAACCAAGGCTGTCTTGTACAAGATTTTAGGGTTCCAAACCCTATCTTACACCAAGATAAGTGTTTTACTTCATTAATACAATTATGTCTTTGATTATTTGTGTGTATGCTTGCATGTTTTCCATGTCCGGCTAATTTACTTGTGTGTTTGCTTAGGAATATGAAACTTAATTATTGAATATTGATTGGTTGTCTCTTATCTTAGTTGATTAATGATCTAGTAATGCGATAGGTCATTCGTTGTGTACTTAATGCTTGATTAAATCTTTGTGAACCTTAGAATATGACTCCTTGAGTAGTTGTAAGCTAAACCATCCAAAGAGTGCCTTAGAGTAAGAGTTTATTATCCCTAGTGGGTTTTGTAGGCGAGACCCTTTGGTAAGTTCAAAGAGTTAGGGAGAAAGCATACCCTACAACCTTAGACACACAACGCAACTAGGAATAAGGACGTGACAATTCAACCACCAATAGGAGATAATTAAGGAGTAGTAAAACCTAAGTAAACACATCTTTAAACTATCATACGAGCACACATTAATTAGACATAGACTACATACACCTTAGATTAGATAATTAGATAAGTAGAGTAATCGGTAGAAATACCAACCCCAAATTCAAACCCCGAGATTCGTACCTTTCCTTTCCTTAAAAATATAAAAAGATAAAAATAATCTTCCTCAACCACAACCTTAGCGTAGTAACTTCTCACTAGCATTCCTATTCCCTAGAGAACGATATCAATACCCGTGGCTTACCCTAATACTACACTACAACGATTAGGTTCACTTGCCTAGGGTGTTGAAAAACTTGCTCGACGAAAAGGAAGTTCCTTTGACCCCGAACGACGCGTGTAGCGTTATCAACTAACAATAACTAATAACTAGGTTTTATTGGATCTAAGCAAACACTAATTAATTTAGTTACACGATAGATGTTAATAAAATAAGCCATAAAAGGTTTATTTATATTTTACGATCTTCTAAATGTTTTGTCGATAACAAACGTAAAATCACTTTTAATGAAACAAATAAAATACGTAAATAGTTTGAGCCAATAGTTTGCTAACACACTTACGTTTTCACATAAAACACTAAACAAGTAAAAGTGGTTTTATGATTTAGTAATACATATGTACAACAACTAGTGTTTACATATTGGGTAAATATATGCATAACTAGTATGTATTATAATGGGCAATATATGTAACACCCCAACCCGACAAGGGTAAAGATATCGCAAATACGCTTTCATATCGAACTTTAAATACTATACAATAGCGAAAACCTTACAAAATATTCAAAAGAAAACATAAATAGCTAAACTTCAAAATAAATCTAAGATCTCTATGGTCTAATCTTGCTCGTCTCTACTCTCAACCCGGATCGGCTATCCCATAAGCTCATCTTGAATGCTTAAAACCCGCCGCAGAAAAGAAAGTGCGGTGAGCTTACAAAGCCCAGGTGAGCGAGATATAACGAATAAAAACTAAACAAAACAAATATACAAATAACGAAATCAAAATGAAATGATGATGAGGATCTTTTAGGATTCTCGGAAGCACAAATATCAAATCAAACAACCACATAACAAGTTATAACATCTCATAGCACATTAATGACACAAATGCAACCACATCGAACAACCAAACACTTAACATATCAAGAATAACAAATTATTTATAAGCCAAACGAAGAGTCTAATGACTAACGAAAACAGTTACCAGCAAATGATCATAGCATTCATACAAATCAATTAATCAACATTTTAACACACTTAATTTGATATTGCAGCAGCGGAAAATAGCAATCAAATCATGGCAGTCTCACAAACAAATAGAAAACATATTAAACAAACTAAAATTAAATAGACCAGACAAAACATAGCATAACCATTAACAATTATCAAAACAGCTATCATAAACTAAACCAGTTCTCAAATCAAACCCTAACATCAGCAGAGTTAAAACATGGCAGGTCACATTTACAGATAAAAACATTAACGTATAAGCAAGGTTTACAAAATTAACTGAGCAAATATGCATACTAAACTTATAAAATACTCACTTTCACACTAGCACATTCATCATACAGATCAACTACTTCAAGTAATGAGAAACTAACATGACATCAGATGACAGCATGCAAATCCCATTTAAACATATTAATCATAACCTAGCATTGTAAACGATAATCACATGAACATACAAAAACATACACATATATAATAACATATAATAAGTCCATCACATAATCATAAACACTTGAACGCATCGAAACATAATCGAAATACTTAACATAGAAATAATGGATAAAGATCTAGTTAACTACCACGAGCCCAAAACATATCATATCAAAACATCATAACTATATAGAAAAATCTCAAAATAATACATTGAGTAGCGAGCTCTGAATTTTATGAAGACGCGTATTGCACACGACATCATTCACCTAGATAAATCATATCGAATAACAGATCGGATCTAGGATGCATCCATACGCCCACAAACATATATTGATAATATAATATAACTTGAGCTCATAACAAATAATAGATAAGGGGCGTGGCGAACTTCACTCATCGCCTAGAGTCATGTCGAGGTGCATCATCGACACGGACATGGAACCCCATGACTAGTTATTATTTTGCTCGGGTGTCATACTAACTTAGGTCAAATAAACTTTTCAATTATGACACACGCCTTAATCAAACACAAGGTTCAAAGAAATAACATATTAGATAACTCATATCATAAGGTTCATATTCAAATATAACAAGGTTCAACAAATATGCATATCAAAGTCTTCCTAACGTAAAGTTCAAATCAGGTATCGCATGGTTCAATAAAACATAAGTTCAAATAAGCAACAGGTCAAACAATCGTGAAAGGTTTCATAGCAATGGCATTGGAAACCCTAATAAGTAAAAATAAGAAAGCTAACGAAAAGAACATCATAAGGAACCTTTACTAAAAGGTCGAATATCGTACCTTAAAGCAAATGAGAGGAAAGCAAGCGAATGTAGGAATACGAAGATGTAACGTCGCGTCTCCTTCAACGAATCTACGGATTATGATTTATTTAATACTTATTAGCATCATTAATGTTATAACGGATTAATCTCATTAATACTCTTAGAGTTGTCAGAATATTCTCATTTTTAGTGACAGACGGAATTACAACATTTTAGAGTATTCATCATTAATTAGTCAACTTATGGGTTACAATGATAAATGGTAAACTTAAGGGTTTAATATGATAAATATCTTATTTGAGGACTTATATGATCATCATTCAAAGTATAGGGTTTACAAATGTCAAGAACAGATTTTAGGACTCTCTTTCAAAGCAGTTTACCCAAACCTTTATACCCTACGTGATTGACCCAAAACTCACTTTTAATCGAACCCATAATTACTCGTAATTACATATTACACTTTTGACATCTTTAATTTCATGATCTAACCTTATATTATCGATTTTACCATTTTAGCGAAAGGTTTTAGAATTTACAAAACATACCCTTTTAATTCAATAACAATTCGAATGGCCCTCTAAATATTCAAAATTATACGTTTAACCCTCATACTTATTTTATACGTTTAGTACCCTATTTTTACTGTTTTACATAAATAACCTTTAAGTTTCATAATTTACAAAACCAACCCAAAACTCTTATTTAAAACCGAATTATGCATAATTCAAGTACAAACCCTAAACCTAGGTTTAACCCATCATTAGTTCATCATTATTACTGCATTAATTACCCTTAATTATAACAAGTAAACCCTAGTTTTTATAAACCCTAATCGTCCCTTTTTATTTTCTTTCCTTTTTCATACGCTATCGAACAATAAAACCTAAGACAATTCACAAGCTTCAATTCATGAACATGTATTTTATTCAGGTCGTATAACATGTAAGAGCTTCCGGAAAAATCAGGTCATGGTCCTAAAATTATTATAAGCTCGTTCGCTATTTTATTCGCTTAGGGTTTTAATCCAAAACAATTTCATACGACTTGTTAACTATGCATGAATAATTTTACAGGTTCTATATGATTTTAGGACTGAAAATAGTATTGAAACATACCCTTGATGAGATTTGGACGTTAGAACAAAAGAACACAAAAACTCTATTTCGAAACCCTAATCGACCAAGAAACTAACCACGATCAAACCAAAGACCTTAGGACCTCGAACCAGATTTTAACACCTTCTTTATCTTCAAACTCGTCCAAGAAAAATAGCTTTAAGCCTTGGAAACTGAATGTCGAATTATGTAGGGTTTTCTTAGGTCGGTTTAGATATAATCGACTTTTAGGGTTGTTAGGGATATAATATAAATCGTATAATGTATATATACATGATTTACTAATTTTCTTGTGGGCTTAATATTAAAATGGACTTATAATAAATGGAATCTAAATTTTATAAATTTGTATTGGGCTTTTATTAATTTAATTCTTTTATAAAACTAAATAAATACATTCGGCTATATATATAAAATACAAAACTGATTTTATAAAATTATAAACTATAAAAATTAACTTTACAAAGTCTTTAAAATTTATTTGGATCATATTTCTTGATAATTTTCTGAATTTACATAGCTTATTTGGTACTCTTTAAATTAATTATTCATACTTTTTGATTATAGGGGTATTTTGGTCTTTTTGTGAATTTTAGAAATTCAGGTATTATAATATAAATGGGTAGAAACTTAAGTATTTGACCCATTGACTAAATACATTGAATGTAGTTGGGTATAACCCAAAGTCCATGACCCATACCCATGGAGGATAACCCATAACTCATTGCATGAAATCATGCATAAGTCATACATGGATATTATCCATGACCCATGGTTTTAACCCATGACCCATGGACTAGATGTATTGCATCTTGTAGATACATAGTATCTACTTGGATACCCATGGTCCAAAGTCTAGGACCCATAACCCATGACCCATGACCCATAACCCATGACCCATGACCCAAAACCTATGGGCAAAAGGGAGCGTCCCACGGATCCCCACTAATACACTGGACGGATCCCTCAAGTGAGGGATCCGTGGGATCCTGGAATAGTAGCCAAATTTCTTCTATAAATAGTGAGCCATTTCTTCATTGTCACTCACCCCTTTTCACACATATTTTCTTCTTGAGTTGTAAACTCTCTAACCTCAGATCCAAGTGATCTATGTATGTAGTTCTGTTTTTGTGTGATTCTCTAGGTTCCTCTTAAAGGCGAGATTACCACCTTTTAAAGTCGAGCAAGCTCAAGTTCATGAGTTGCCATGCTTCGTCATCATCAAGACTACTGAGGTTTTCTTGATTGATAGTTCTCTTCTTTCTCATTAGAAGTGTAGTGTCGAAGACATAAGTGGAAGATGTCTAAAGGGTTAAGACGAAGACATTAGTGAAAGGTATCGAACGTCCATATTGAAAGAACTAGTGAAAGGTGCTTAGAAGTCAAGGCTAAAGGCATTAGTGAAGGGTGCCTAGAATTCAAGTCACAAGGCATTAGTGAAGGGTGCCTAGAAGTCGAGTCAAAGGCATTAGTGAAAGGTGCCCAAGCTGTACATTCGATATGGTGTGTTCGATGTACAAGATATATTAGTATTGGGTCAAAGGATATTGATATCCTTATTGATGTTGTTATAAGGAGTGGATCTCCTTAGGGATAGTATTTGTGTAGTGTTGGGTAGTAGTTCCTCCATTGTAATGGAACTCGGTATCTAGCCTAATACCGGATAAAGGGTAGGCGACGTTGTGATAGGTTTGGTTCTACCTCGTGGAAGAACCCGGTATCTAGCCTTGTACCGGATAAAAAGAGTAGGCAACGTTGTGAAGGCTTCTCCGCCACAAGGAGTTGGTGTTGTGTAGTGATTACAAACTCTCGAGTAGGTGACTCGGGGAGTGGAGTAGGGCAAGGAAGGTGTCCTTGTAGCCGAACCACTATAAATACTCGCGTTGTGGTTTTGTGCTTCTTACTCTTTATCTTTTCATTACATATTTATACATCTATATGCTTGTCTATCAACATCCAACACTAATGTTTAAATAGATTGACATAAGTCGATCTAAATAGTTTAAAAGCAAGTTTTCATCGGTAAAACTATTCAACCCCCCTTCTAGTTTTCCACAATTAGCATCAGAGCTTCGTTACCAAGTTTCTTAGAGTATGTTGTACTTTAAAAACTTGATACGATCCATGTTTAATTGAAAACTACAAAGAAGGTCTTTTACAAAAACAAACACCATGTTTTTAAAACACTTTTGTAGGATGTTGATTAGATGACAACATTTTCTTTCTTTCCTCTTTATTACTTAAATTGCACTAACCTTCCTTGTCATGTTGCTTAGTTAAAGCTCATACCTATCAAGCCATAGGAATTGCTTGGTAACAAGAATACCTTCCCTAAGAAGGTACTTTAAACACGAAGGAACCGGAGTTGTCTAACTGACATTTGTTGTGTCATTTGTAATGACATTCCTAAGTGCATTAGAGGTATGATTTCCCACTTATCTCTAAATAACGTTAGCTTAAATAATAAGTATGCTTACATAGGAATTTATATGATTATCGTTTTTGGGTAAAAGGGAGTAATCCTGCACCCTGGTAAAATACTATTAACCAAAAACAAATAAGTACAATGGAATGTGGTTGAAATACCACATTAACCTCAAGCAACCGCTTGAACTACCACTAAATCATTTATGACATGCCATAAATGAACAACTAGCTACCAACAACTAGGACAACTAGAAAACATCATAAAAAACAAGCCAAACTAATGAACCAACAAACAAAAGTTACTTCCTAGCACGACCTTGAAGCTTGAAATCATTCAGTTGCTCCGGAAGATCGTAAACCTGAGCCGCATAATCACCAGAAAAATAATCTTCAAGCTTGATACCTCCACCAGAAGATGAAAGGTAATTTCCAATGTTATCATTCAGCTCATAAACCTCATCCTCATCACTGTTAGAATCAACCACTTCACCCACTTTAGAAAATGGGTTACCTCTCTTAGTTGAAGTACTCTAAGATGGAACAGAAGAAGGCTTAGTAGGCTCTCCCTGAACCTTTGGCTCCGTGTAACTACTAGGCTGATCTTGTGTTCCCTTACCATTATTATCATCTCCCATAACGTCCTCATCCACCAATGAATCCAAAACACCAAAAGAATTAGTAGCCTTAACATTCAGATCAGAGTTAACATTAGAAGGAGGAGCCGGCACCGGATCTTTAGGATTATTTGTAGCTATTGTAGACTTCGTACCTGTGCCACTAGAGGATGTCCCTCCAGAGGATGAAGCGCCTCCTTTAACTAACCCTCCCTTAGGCTCCCAACGATAATGAAAAGCAACCTTAGGTTTAGTAAAACGAATACCATCAATATGCTTCTCTTTACTTGGTTGTTTACCTTTAACCTTACGATTATTGACCTCAACATAGCCATCATTTTCAACAACCTGTGAAACACTTGGTTTAACATTCTTAGGACAACCATCATCATTATGGTCAAAAATTTTACATGTTTCACACCTTGGAGGTTTCCACTCATACTCAACTTCTAGCGCTTCCAATGAATGACCAGATTTGTCCGGAAAGGGAATCGCCACCACAATCGAATCAAGTAAAGCGACCAACGATGAAACTTCCACAAGAACCCTAGCATATGAACTGCGGCCCAAGATTTGAGACACATCGCACTTCGTGCTCTGGCCAAGCGAGCAGAGCCCTAACTCGAGTCGAAATTAAACTAAGACCGACTTCGGAATAAGCTACTAACGGAATATTATGAATTTTGACCCAAACCGGAGCAGAAGTAATGTCATCTTTTTTTAGTTTGGTATTAGGAGTCCAAACATTCAAAAAGATAGGCACCAAACGAATTAACCAAGGAAAGGAAAAAACCGTTATTAATCATAACTCGTTGAAGCCCATATTTTGCCCACGTGTTTCGAACATAATTCTCCACCATTGTAAAAGCGAGACTCTTACCAATAAAATAGCCATACAATGTATCAGCAAATCGATTACTAATCTCATTAACCACCTCCAAAGGAATAGCCACGTTAGCTCCCGCGACACACTCGCTATTTCTCATCTCAGAAACCTTAACAACCTTTTTAATAGAAGTGTCCTTGAAAATAGATGCATATGAATTTGGACCAATAGTAGAAGGAATCTGAGATTGTGTATTAGCTCCATTCAAATTAAAGCTCTCTTCATGCACAATATTAGGAATGGCAGCCTTACTAACAGGAACATTCAAAGAAACATTAAAAGGAACATTACCAGTTCCTATATTCGTAGTACCAAATGAACCAGGAGGAAATAACGGTACCACATTACCAGATTGTTGCAACATATCATCATGGACAAGCTGCAAATATATCGAGCTAGTGTTTGGCAAATCCGCATGAATATTAGCATTGTCCATCCCTATAACACTCGTTGTCCCAAACACATGCGTAACATTTGTTGTATCCATGGTCTCAGCCAAATTAGATGTAACATTAGAGTTACGAGACCTCACATCAGACCCCTCCTTCCCCTCTATATTTAACGAGGAGGTGTTCACCTTAGCCGGAACATTACGCGTTGCTTTCTTCAAGATAGATTTCAAAATCGGAGCATCACCCAACAAGCTTGAACTAACGTTAATAGTTACCTTTTCAGCCGTCTCCTTCAAGCCTTTACTAGCAAATGAATGTTCAGGATTCATAGTAACCCAAATAAAATAAACCGACACGTAAAAAACCCTAGAAAAAATGTGAAACCCTAAAACAAATCCCACGAACAGCAGCAGCAAAACCAATGAAAAACACCAACAATTTAACCCTAGGAGGGTTAAAATCAAACCAAAACAGCCAATTACTCACATGTTTGCAGTAGATGATCAGATTGAATGCATAAAAAAGAATAAGATATACAGAAAACCTGTAACCTACAAACGAAACCCTAATAGAAACGTCAATCCAATAATAAACTTGATGATGTTGAGACTATACAAGATAGACAGCAAGATCAAGAGTGTTAAAGGATTTAAGAATCAAAATTAGGTTAACGATTGCAAGAGACAGATATGGAGAAGATCGCCATAGGGATTTAGGGTTTTTTTTATAGAGATGTTTTAATTTATATGATTATCTTTTCACATACTCATATATTTCACGTAGCTTCGTTAGAAAACTTTTCGTGCATATGTGTTATTCTTTTGTCTAAAGTCTAGGTTTATAAAATTTGTGTCTTATTTCACTTAATCCAAAAATCATATCTTTCTAATAATAAAACAAAACACAAATCTCAAAAATTCCTCCTTCCCCATAAATATTCCTTCCGAATGTCTTCACTCCACCAAACCCTCACTTTTCAAATCTTCCACTTTCAAAAATTACCTCTCATTCAAAACTTCATCTTCCTTCTCATCTCATCTCATCTCAAACCGAAACCAAGAAAGATCCTCATCATCATGGTTTACATCGCCTTCACTCATCGTCTTGACACTCATCGCCTCGTGTTCCCATGATTAAGTTTTTTATGGAGACATGTACTTTGTGTTGTTAATCTCACGTTGGTGTTATATACCCAATCCTTTGTATCGTTCTTAGCATTGAAATGAAATATTACTAATGTTCTAGTTTATCTAGTTTACTTTTCATAATGTGTTTGTCATTTCTTTTATTTTATATCCTTCGTATTCTTTGTCTTGAGATACGTTTGAAACCGATAATGCATGCTAAAAGTAAATGTTGGCTAATATACATATCTTGGTATAAAACTATAAGATGCAAAAACCTATGTTTTTATCAAAACCCTTTTTCTGTTACTACAAATCCACGGATCCCTGTAGTTCTACTAGCCGGATCCCTCATGAAAGGGAACCGTGAGAACCATCATTCTGGAAGTCAGTTTCTCATGCAAAATAAAACTGCTTTCATCCTTAAAAAAATACTCCACTAGATTGTTAAAATACTAAGTGAGTTAATTGTCATTGTTAATAAATATCTAGTACAAATGTTAGGTGATCATCTTTTGTGCTTTAACGAGTCTCATCATTTTCTTTTCACTTCCATAGGTCTCGTCATATCTCATGAGTATGAGTTCGACTTTTCACTCACTTATGTTTACATTCCTAACATCTCTCTTGATCCCAACACACCTGGCAATCATGTCCGTGGGTTCAATAATCTTGAAACTCGTCACTTCCATGAAGGACGTATTGTCGAAACTCCTCTACAATACGAAGAAGGTATCAATACCTCCTTTCGAACCATAGGACTGGAATGTCTTCTCGGAATTAACGAGAAAATTTGTCCGAGGTTTGTATTGGAATTCTTCCGTCAAGTCGAACTCGTTCGTAACGAGGATCGATCTCTATCTCTTTGGTTTTGGATCAAAAACCAAAAGTTTGTTTTAACCCTTGAGCAATTTGCTCACATTCTCCGAATTCCAAATCATGGACAATGTGCCTTCACTGAAGATTGGTCTCTTGATTCTCTCTTCAACTATCGTGAAGAAAATAGTCCATATTGTTCACACATACCTTCCCCTCAAGACTTGACTCGCATGTTATGCAAACCTCGACCCTATTACTCTGATCTAAACATTATCTATACACGGGATACCCGAGAAGAGTACAAGCCTCTCGTACTTATCCTACGTGAAAATGTTTGGAGTCTTAGAGGAAATCGAGAAATTCTTCCCGCTTTTTGTGCTCACATAATGTGTTGTTTGATAACACAACAACCATACAATCTCGCCTAATCCCTTATGGAATGTTCTTGACATGCCTTTATCATCACATCATGTGCTTCCACCTTCAATTTCAAAGTCCGTTGTACGTACTTGTGAACAAGATGATGGAACCTCTAACCACATCTCTCATGAAGACTTTCTTCATCCCTGAATCGGAAAATACTCATCAACCATTTGATGATCCTTCTAAGCAAAAACGCTCAAGAAACTTAGTTTCTCTTCAAAATAGGGCCAATCCTTAGTATTCATGCTCTATCAATGTAATACAATTTCTTTCTTCAAAATAAAACATTTAACATTTGATATCTCTACTATACTAGTGTTCAAACTTCTTAAAAAACACTAGCTTTGAAATATGATGCTTTGTGCAACTCTTGCATACCTTTGTAAAGGTATTGTTTAGCGAGACGAATCCTCGCTTTGTTCTAGACGGATCCCTCCTCTTAGGAACCGTGGGATGCTGCAAATGTAAATGCGATTGCAATCTTTATACTTCAAACCATGTCTTTAGATCACTTCACACTAGCTAAACATAGTGCCTTAGGACCAATTAAGTCCTTCTCAAGCTGAGTAAAGTTTCATACTCACTCATTACTCACTTAGATCACACTCAAGGCGATTTTCGATCTATCGTTTCACCAAAACTCATTACTCTTCCGCTCTCATACTCACACATCATCCCTCACAATGTTAATACATCTAGCTTTAGAAATCTTTCAATTTTAGCAAATTGATTTTAGTCATCCTTACCTCAAAATGGGTCAAATTCTAGTTTTTTCATTTTCTATAAATCTTTAAGATATCTTCCAAAATATTATCTTAAGCTACTATCTGTTCTCTAGGATCATTTAGCTCCATTTGACACTCTCAAATTTTTAGTGTCATCTTTGGTCATTCATTGGTACTCATAAAAGTTCGATTTTCTTCCATAAAAGGCAATCTGATAAGGATTTAAAAGGTACACTTTTGAGGGGTCATTTAAGCCCTTAATTGATAAATTTTGTATCCGTTACTACTTAATTTCGTTCCTTTTCACCTTTTAGGTCTCTTGAAGGCAAATTGTTGGAATGACACTTATTCGGACGAAAAGACGCAAATATACGAAGAAAATGGCCAAAGTCAAGAATCGAGACAATCAAGTTCTTTGGGCCAAGGGACGGCGTCATACTAATAGTGGCCTGTCATCGACACCTTGAGACGACTCGAGAGCAAATTGTCGCTTTACAAGTGACGGCATCGAGTTTAAAAGAGTAGGCGTCACAACTCGCACGGCCTAGATTTGGATCCCGACGCGCGTCGAGGTTGAAGCCACGGCGTCACAAGTATAAGGTGACGCCGTCGCGAGACAGCGTGGCCAAGACGAAAACCTAATGGCGGCGACTCGGCGGCGTCACAATTAAAGAGTGGCGTCGTCGATATTGTAACTCTATATATAGAATTGAATTTTCAAGATTTGAGAGAGGTAGTTTTGTGGAGTAAAACCTAAACCGAACATAGATTGTCTTAGGCGATATCTTAGGGTTCCATACCTATTTTACAACAATATAAGTGATTTACTTCATTGATTCAATTATGTCTTCAATTGTTTGTGTGTATGCTTGCATTTTTTCCATGTCCCAATTTACTTGTGTGTTTGCTTAGATCTATGAAACCTAGGTATTGAATATTGATTGGTTGTCTCTTATCTTAATTGTGATTGACCTAGTATTGCGATAGGTCATTCGTTGTATTTTTAATGCTTGAGTAATCTTTGTGAACATTAGTTTATAATCACCTAGAGTTATTGTAGTCTAAACATCCAAAGATAACCTTAGAGTTAGTTTATGAGTCCTAGAGATTTCGTGAGGCAATAACCTTAAGGTAGACTCAAAGAGTTAGGAAAGCGATACCCTACAACTTTAGAAGACACAACGCATTAAGAATAAGGACGTGACAATTCAACCATCAATAGGAGATAACTAGGAGTAATAGCATCTAAGTAAACACATTTTTAATCATCATAAGAGCACACAACAATAGACATAGACTACACTCACCTTAGCTTAGATAATTAGATAAGTAGAGTAATTGGTAGAAATACCAAACCCTCAAATCCAATACCCCGAGATTCGTACCTTTCCATTTTCTAAAAAATATACAAAAGATAAAAAGTAATCTTCCTCAACCCCAACCTTAGCGTAGTAATTTCTCACTAGCATTCCTATTCCCCTAGAGAACGATATCAATTTCCGAGGCTTACCCTAATACTACACTACAACGATTAGGTTCACTGCCTAGGGTGTTGAAAAACTTGCTTGACGAAAAGGAAGTTCCTTTGGCCCCGAACGCGCGTTGTACGCGTATCACAATCATTAGCTACATCACTCA
This sequence comes from Chrysanthemum lavandulifolium, assembly GCA_022545495.1. Taxonomy (NCBI): domain Eukaryota; kingdom Viridiplantae; phylum Streptophyta; class Magnoliopsida; order Asterales; family Asteraceae; genus Chrysanthemum; species Chrysanthemum lavandulifolium. Next base: position 177,783,977 of record CM040241.1, read on the forward strand.
TTGCCCTTGAACATTTAAGTACCCTTTCATTTAAGATACTTAGGAGGACTGAAAAACTCAAAAAGGTATAGGCATTAGACCTTACAAACATCATTTTTACCCTTTCCTAGCTGTTGAGAGCCGAATCCCTAGGATTAGCCTAGACGGATCCCTCATTGGAGGGAACCGTGGGATCCGAGTGACAGATTCATGTCAACTCTAGCTAAAACAATCATTTCAAGCTCATCTTGCTAACTTGAACACTCCATCTTATCTTAATTAAGATCCTAGATCAAGACAACTCAAGTTAACTCTTGTGCATGCTAATCATCACATTCCAAAGGATCTTAGTGGCTTAAGTCTTGAATGCACTTTCCAAATCTCCTTCTTTATAAACCACATTGTTAAGACTCCTAAAGTCATCATCTTCATCCTCATTCTCAGCACTTAGAAACCTTTGCAAACCTTTTTTCAATCATCTCATCATGAGGAAAGCTCCTAGTGGTAATTCATCCACCAAAGGACCACCCAAGAAAATTGCTCGTGCTGTACATGAAATTTCCTCAACCGAATCATTTCCCATTAAATCCACAAATGGTAAGATCTCCCCTCCACCTATCAAACCAATCCCCAAAAGTATTGTTCCCACAAAACTACCAATGCCAAACACCACCATACCTCCTAAATCAAACAATCCCATTTCTACTAAACCGTCACCCTTGGTGCCTAGAGCCCTATCATTCACCACCCCACTCTCATCACCACACCTTTACAATCTAGAGGATTTGCCTCCTAGGCCATCCCATCCTCTACCACCGACAACATTCTCCTCTTTAGGAGGAATAGTGGAACAAAATCAAGGTGTTGAGTCAACACTAGCTCCGGCTTCCTTTTCTCCGTCACCATCAAATAATCCCTTTTGGATTATGAGAAATCATCAAAGTCAACCACCTGACCACATAGAAGTTGACACCTCTCTACCACCACTATCATCCTTAGTTGAGCCATCCTTGAATGCGCCTCCTCCAATCCCTCCCTCTTTTGAGGCTCCTCAACCCGCTTCACTTGATCCTTCACATCAAGCAATTTCCTTTCTTCCATCACCACTACCGAGCCATGACAAAGATTGTTATCATTGTCAACATGTTGAAAGTTTGATACATGAAGTACGTGAAGATCAACGTTTCATGTTTTATCACTTCCTCGAACGTTTCGACGAGATTAAACCTAAACAAACTTGAGCTAGAGGATTCTAGTGGTGTCCTAGTATCAAGCGCGACTTAGATAGTCTAATTATTCGATGTCATGTATTGTTTATTTTCTTAGTTTTTAGAGTCATGTACACCATATATCTAGTTTTATTAAATGGAATTACATGATATCTTCCATATTATTCTGCGTATATGCTTGGTGTTCCAATACATATCTCACTTTGATGTTAACATCATTTGTTACATCATCTTTGCTATATTTTGTTATCAGACAGACGGATCCCTACGTTTTGCCTAGACGGATCCCTCCAAGGAGGGAACTGTGGGATCCGTGCTGTGAAGACTAGTTTTCTACTAACTTGAGTCTTATTTGCGAAATTATGCATTATATATTTGTTTTCTAACCATTGTTTTGTAGATTTTCAATTTATGATGAAGACTTTGACACCCTAAGCTAGGGGAGCTTTGTGTCAAAGTAATACATTGCAAAATCACTTGCAATATTTGGATTACATTTTATGACGTCCCTTTGCAAAGTTGCAATCATCAAGGGGGAGCATACTCGTCACATAGACGAAATCCTTTGCAAACATAGTTGCAAATGAACTAGCTTAATATTTTTATTTTTTATTTTGCTTGACGCCCTCACAAAGGGATGGACTCGTCAAGGGGGAGTTAAGACGAGAACACTTCTCGTCACTTGCTCTCTACTTTTTCACATTATCTCTTTCATTTACATGTTTTTCTTAAAACAATGTGTTAGTTTCTTTCCGAAGCTCTTTTTGTTTTGACAAAAAGGGAGAGAAGAAAGTAAAACTACAATTCAAACTTTTAGGAATTTTAGTTTTTCCTTAAAATAATTTTATGTTTTGTCATCAACAAAAAGGGGGAGATTGTTAATACAAATAAGCCGTAAAAACGTTTATTTATATTTTATGATCGTCTAAATGTTTTGTCGATAACAAACGTAAAATCACTTTTAACGAAACAAATAAAATACGTAAATAGTTTGAGCCAATAGTTTGCTAACACACTTACGTTTTCACATAAAACACTAAACACGTAAAAGTGGTTTTATGATTTAGCAATACATATGTACAACAACTAGTGTTTACATATTGGGTAAATATATACATAACTAGTATGTATTATAATGGGCAATATAAATGGGTAGAAACTTAAGTATTTGACCCATTGACTAAATACATTGAATGTAGTTGGGTATAACCCAAAGTCCATGACCCATACCCATGAAGCATAACCCATAACTCATTGCATGATATCATGCATAAGTCATATATGGATATTATCCATGACCCATGACCCATGGACTAGATGCATTGCATCTTGTAGATACATTGTATCTACTTGGATACCCATGGTCCAAAGTCTAGGACCCATGACCCATAACCCATGACCCATGACCCAAAACCCATGGGCAAAAGGGAGCGTCTCACGGATCCCCAGTAATACACTTGACGGATCCCTCAAGTGAGGGATCCATGGGATTCGTGGAACAGTAGCCATATTTCTTCTATAAATAGTGAGCCATTTCTTCATTGTCACTCACCCCTTTTCACACATATTTTCTCCTTGAGTTGTAAGCTCTCTAACCTCAGATCTAAGTGATCTATGTATATATTTTTGTTTTTGTGTGATTCTCTAGGTTTCTCTTAAAGGCGAGATCACCACCTTTTGAAGTTGAGCAAGCTCAAGTTCATGAGTTGCCATGCTTCGTCATCATCAAGACTACTGAGGTTTTCTTGATTGATAGTTCTCTTCTTTCTCATTAGAAGAGTAGTGTCGAAGACATAAGTGGAAGATGTCTAAAGGGTTAAGACGAAGACATTAGTGAAAGGTGTCGAACGTCCATATTGAAAGCACTAGTGAAAGGTGCTTAGAAGTCAAGGCTAAAGGCATTAGTGAAGGGTGCCTAGAAGTCAAGTCACAAGGCATTAGTGAAGGGTGCCTAGAAGTCAAGTCAAAGGCATTAGTGAAAGGTGCCTAAGGTGTACATTCGATATGGTGTGTTTGATGTACAAGATAGATTAGTATTGGGTCAAAGGATATTGATATCCTTATTGATGTTGTTATAAGGAGTGGATCTCCTTAGGGATAGTATTTGTGTAGTGTTGGGTAGTAGTTCCTCCATTGTAATGGAACTCGGTATCTAGCCTAGTACCGGATAAAGGGTAGGCGACATTGTGATAGGTTTGGTTCGACCTCGTGGAAGAACCCGGTATCTAGCCTTGTACCTGATAAATAGTAGGAAACGTTGTGAAGGCTTCTCCGCCACAAGGAGTTGGTGTTGTGTAGTTATTACAAACTCTCGAGTAGGTGACTCGGGAGTGGAGTAGGCAAGGAAGGTGTCCTTGTAGCCGAACCACTATAAATACTCGCGTTGTGGTTTTGTGCTTCTTACTCTTTATCTTTTCATTACATATTTATACATCTATATGCTTGTCTATCAACATCCAACACTCATGTTTAAATAGATTGACATAGGTCGATCTAAATAGTTTAAAACCAAGTTTTAATCGGTAAAACTATTCAACCCCCCTTCTAGTTTTCCACAATAGAGATGTAAGAACACAAGCAAACAATCAAACATAGATTAAACATGGTGATAGATTGGATAAACAAACTTATCTTAAAGTATTAAAGAGGGTTTAGAACCCTAAGGTATTGTCCAAGTCGGACTAAAAATGAACTAGGGTTTGCTCTCCAAAATAATACTTATAAATGCAGAAAATCCGAGGTCTATATATAGATTTTACAACTGCGACGGCGTCGCCTTTTGCTGGTGACACCATCTGATCGCCGTCATTAGGGTTTTGTCTTTGCCAAGTCTCCACTCGGACGGCGTCACGTAGAAGACAGTGACGTCTTCTGGGTTGTATTGAACGTCATCTTGAGAAAGCTTTGGTCATCTGGTGTAGAAAGATAGAGTGACGGCCTTGTGACGCCGTCACTTGTTAAGAGCAAAAAATGACATGGGCGGTCACTTAATAAAGTTTGGACCACGTTGTAAGCAACGGCGTCACCCTTAAGGTTGGGGCGCCGTCCGGGATTCTGATTTTGCCTTGTTTTCTTGACTTTGCCTCTTCATGTTTTCGCTCCTTTTCGTCTAAATATGCTTCATTCCAACATTTTGCTTCCAAATGACCTAAAATGTGAAAAGGAACGATTTTAAGCAGTAACGGATATAAAATGTAATGATTTAGGGCTTAAACGACCCCCTAAAAATGTATGTTTTAAATCCTTATCATCACTTGAATGCTAAAGGGAATACATGACCAATGTATATTTTTTGGTACATTCAAACGTAGATACATTGAATTAAGGAGTATTTCGGTTGTCTCACGTATATATGTATGTATTTTACAATTCTATATTTTTTTTTCTTCTAGAGTCGAGATAACTGCAACTCCACATAGTTTACATATAGGCACACATTAGTCCTAATGTATTTTATACAAAAATTTTGGGTCTGACTGCATCAGATACCCGAATCCCTGCATTAAAGCAGGTCGGATCCCTTCTGGGATGGATCCGTGGGAACCGGGTGCACAAAAGATAGTTTAGTCTTTCTTTTGATGTTTTTAACTTGAAATTTCTTACTTTTATCACTTTCTACTTTATATTTCTTGAGTTTAAGACTTAGTGCTTAAACCTCTTATGATTACTTGCATTCAATTCATATCTAATCATTAGATTATGGCTCATTTTATAGTTTTAGAACTTATTGCAATGCATGATTTCTATCTATAAATAAGGTCACAAAATTCTTGCATCTCCAACATCCCCAACCCCTCAAACTCTTAGAAACATAACAAGCTATGGCATCCAAAAGATCTCAATCCTCTCAAAACCGCAAAAACATAATTAGTGAAATTAACGCTCTTCAAAACATCACCAACATACTTGAACAACACATCCAAGAAACCCTCATGTTCAAAGCTCAAACTTCATCCTACTACCAGCCACTATTCCTCCACCTAAAGCTATGAAAACTGTCCGGATTAGTGTTCGATCATGTTATTTTATCAATCCACTATCTTCTTCCAACAACACACCACCACCAAGAAATTCTTCATCTCCCAAAGACTATATCATAGCACCTCCACCATCTCCACAAAACTCACCATCTAGGACTTTTGCAACTTCTCAAATCAATTCATTACCTTGCTCTCCAACACTAACTGTTGGAATCACTCCTAAACCATAATCAAGTGTTAGTAATTAATATGTAATAGTTAGCTTTATTATGGCCTTTATGTTTGTTATTAGCCTTAAGCTTATGTAGAAGGCCCATGAGCTTAGGCCCAAGCCCATTAAAGAAAGGAAGGGAACTAGGAGTGTTGCCCTAGCTTCCCTCCTATAAATACCTTATGTAAACCCTCACTTGAGGGTTGGTTGTTCAATTTACTCTTTCACATACACTCTACGCCTAACCTTTCTTTACTTGTACGTGTGCGTGTGTTTGTGTGTTGTTCAATCGCCTTATCTCTTTCTATATTACTTGTGTTTGTAAAACTAGTGACCTAACAGTGGTATCAATTGCCTAATAGTTGGGTGAATCGTGTTTGTTTTTGAAGTGGGTTTCGGTCGTACTCTTAAAACACACGTTTGATACTTTGGTTCGCTTAAAAACTTGTTTTTTACACTTTTTAATCCAAGATTCTTGTACTTTCAACGTTTTAAGGTGTTAAAATACTTGTTTTTGGCAAAAGTTTCAAACTTTATCGTGGATCGTTGTTTTCATCTAGTTTTTGAACGAGGGTTTCATCCTACGCCAGAATCGTTTTAGAGGCTTTGGTTCATCAAGTTTCACACTTTTGTGTATTTTGGTGTTATTGAAGCTATTTTATCACACAAAAGCGGTTTAGAAACACTTTTGGACAGAATCAAAGTTACGAGCATTTCTACGCATAGTAAAACCCTAATACTACGCGTAAGTGCTTCCTTAGTTTGATCTTCATTTTCGTGGTTTATTCCGTGTTTTCTTACTTGGATAAGTCTGAAAATACGTCGACTTTGGATATCTTTTGCCTTTGTGATAGTGTAAAGATCATTTGAGCAAAACCCTAAAATTACGCATAAGCATAAGCTTACGCGTGAAATTCTACGCTAAGATTTTTCCTACGCCTAAGCCTAGTCTTACGCATAAGAAAATCCTCGCCTAACTTTCTCGCCTAACTTTTGTCTCGCCTAACTTTAGTGCTTTTCCTACTACGCGTAAGCTAAATCCTACGCGTAACTCCTTATTGTTACGTAACTTTGGTGTTTTTACGCATAAGTGCTACTTGGTTCTTGTCTTTTCTCGCCTAAGGACACTTCATCAACAAAGGTTCATTCGACTACAAAGATCCATTTTTACCAACACAAGTTTTCAACATGTCTCAACCACCATACTCTAACTATTTCCCTTACACTTATCCTCAATGACAACAACAACTAAGTCCACAATATCAACAATGGAATCAACAACAAGCAATTTATCAACAACAATTTAATCAATAACATACTCCACAACTTGGTGCAATTCCCCCACCACAAATGGTTCAAACACCGCCAAGTCTTCAAGTTCAACCCTACACAAATGAATTCAATCAACATCCATCCAGGAACACTATGAAGGAACCCACTTGGTTTGCAAAGATGTGTGAAGCTTTAAGCGACCAACAATCAATTCATGAAGTCGGATCACTGATAGACCTCCAATGCTCACTCCAGAAACTACGATCAATGGGTGATAAGGTTCTTTAGGTTTTGTGATCCGAAGAAGCCACATGGAAAGTTCTTAAAGAAGGTTATCTTGGAAGGTCCATTTGAGATGCCTCTTGTCATTGTGCCGGAGATCCTAATGTTGTTCCACCAAGAGATGAACAAACCAACATTGCTCTTTGCGAGCTAAATGCTACGAACTTCTACACTATGGTGATGAGCTTGCAATGCAATATATCCTTTTAGGATTACCTAACCCAATTCCTCGAAGTGTTGATGCTCAAAAGACGCAAAGGAAATGTGGGACAATATTCATCTTCTTATGGAAGGATCGAGACTCAATCGGGAGGATTTGGAATCCAAAATTTACTTGGCTTATGAACACTTCATGATTGAATCGGAGAGACACTAGAGTCTTATCATCATCGATTTTGAGACATCATCAATGATTTGGATAAACACAACATCATCATGCCAAGAATTGCGGTGAATACTAAGTTCTGAGTAGTCTTGGTCACGAATGGGAGAAGTATGTCATCTTTCTCCGTCTGCGAAGAATATGCATCATTCTACATATGGATTGTTGTACGATTACTGAAGCCTCATGAAAAGGAAGTTGATCGGAAAGGATTCTCCGTGCTCAAATTGCTCCACCACACATCCGGAAAATCAACAACTTGCCTTATATGCTCAACAAAGTTATCCTCCTCAACAAGCAACTCAACCAATCGCCTCGATCACACAAGCGATCCATCACGGCAATCTCAACAAAATCAATTGGTCCCTTACAACAACAACAATGATCAAGCACTTCATAGTCAAACTAATGAGGAATCGGATCCGTTCAAGTATTGCAATGAGGGTTTGTTATGATTGCTAATGCTTTTAGCCGTTATACAAACAAATCCAACAATCGTATTCGTTCCTCATCCAATACACGAAATCAGTTTGTTGTGAACAATGGACGAGTTGAAGTTCGTAATCGTGGTTATGGTGCGTCAAATGGGAGGTGGTCAAGGTTTAATGCTATGGGTAGGAATAACAACGAGCTCAAGTGGTGGAGCAAAATGCTCGAATGGTTTGAATGGTCTTGATGCTACAACTGCAATGAGAATGGACACTGGCTAATGCATGCCCAAAGCCAAGGACTAGGGCGTGCTTATTTCAAAGAGGCTCTTCTTTTGGCTCTTAAGGGAAGTGGTGGATCTCTCACAAACAAAGACGAGCTTTATGGCGTATGCAGACTCGAGATGATGATATGGAGGACTTGCAAGCCAATGCAGTATTATGTTGATGGCTAATATGCATGAGTTACACATGAGTGACACATGCCCAGTGTATGACAACGATGGCTTGTCTCGGTACCCGAACAAACCATCATCATATCTCGAACTAATATCTCCGCCAATATCTCGAATCCGTGCGCCTCGGTCGCTCAAAATAAGTCATCTATATCTCATTCGACGATTTTCAAATAAACCTGTAGTTACATTTGACGATCAAGATGACCTTATGGTTTCCTTGATAATCAAATTGACTCCGTGGTTGTACTTGAGGATCTAAATAATGATCATGTTGTGACTCGCGTTGAACAAGCGAGCTATTGCCTCCTCCAGTTTTGCTCGGTTAATTCAAGACCATCAAATCAAAATGGAGAAATGTTATGCATTAAATAAGGACTTAAAAGCAAAATGCACTTTGTTAACCAAGGATTTTGAATGCTTACAAATGCAACTCAATTTTTCAAAACTCAAGAAAACCGTGAAAAAGGTTTTGAAGCCGCTTTTGCTAAATCTCATCAAACGAAAAATATTTAGAGACGGATCGTGATCTAGCCGCCTCGAAGAATGCTTTGTTATGCGAAATAGAACAATGAAACATGAACATAAAAGCAAATTAACGCTCTCACCTTGGAAAATCAAAAGCTAAAAATTTGAGTTGTTGAATTGTCAAAAAGCAGTTCTCGACATACAAAAAGCATTCAACGAATCGGGTAGATGACCTTCTTGCGTAAATTATTGGCTTGCAAAACAAAATTAAAGAGTTTAAAGCATTGTTTACAAACATGGTGAATCGATGCTGACTATTGAAAAGTTTACTTTAAACCCAATCCAAAAGGATATGGACCAAATCTAGTCGATTACAAACCAAAGCTTTCACTCAAAACATTCAAACCAAATCACAAGTTTCCGGTCAAGAATATAAAATTAATAATCTTGTTATGAGTGTTGTTGAATATCATCGTCAAGAGGAATTAGATGCGAGAAGGAGAGTCGATCAAAATTAAAAGCGGTTGTTTACAACAAACCTTTTAATTATTCAAAACCGGTCACTTTCGTCACAACAACGGATTCTTCTAACACACCAAGGGTTATCATCAAAACACACAGTCTTCTAATGTTAATCTGAACCGACTATGCACAAATTTATGGTTCTTTACCTTCAATCGATGAAGTAAACTCAAAACACGAAAATCGCAAAATTCTTAGATATTTTGATATTTTCATGGTGACCTCAAAACCTTAGAACATGAGATAGAACATCATTACGAAATCAAAGTTCAACACTTTCAATCGCCTTTAGCGAGAACAAAGAGACATTTTTCGGAAAAATCTTCTACCAAATGTTAAAATTTGAAAAGTTGTGCATTAGCTTGGGAAAAGGATTTTCATAAGGAACTTGGAGTGATGAAGGTCGTTTTCGAGAAAAGCTGAAACATCTATTTCTAATACTAAGCAAAAGAAAATCTTGAGAAAAGATGTTGATCGACTCTTGGAAGATGTTATATGTCGATATCCATAATGTTGTGTTATTCTATTCTTTGCCACATGCATCGATTATATCTCTGTTGATCTTGTTGACTCTGTGGTAGCTGTTGAGAATATTGATAATGTGCTTGGATCGAGTCTTTAAAAGTGAAAATAATCGATTACTCACGAACTTTACAATGCAAAACGTCGTCTTCATTGGTGTGAAAAGATATTCACAACCATCAACTTAGTTTTCAAAAGAAAATCGCTCGATTGAGTGCAAAATCTTGATCCTAAAATTGAGCAACTGGATGATCAAAACGTGTCTTTGAAAAGTCAAATCTCTAAATATGAACAAGAACTTGTAACAGATTAAACAAGAATATGGTGTCATATTTGATTTACTCAATAAGACTCGACATGAAGCATCAAACGAACTTGATCACTATCTTACTCACACTAGAGAAGTCATGAATTTTCTTTGGTAATATTCGATGCGAAATGTTAGGAAAGTATGAACAACTTCCGCCAACCATCTTTAAGAGATTAGCACTGTCACACTTAGTAATCGTGCACCTAGAATCCTACTTGCCAAATCACAAGTTGCTAACGTGCTTCCTCTCTAAAACAGAATAGTTGCGTCTTTTCCAAACGTCCGCACTTCACAAAGATAGGAGCAATCAATCGGAGAATAGGAAGTTGCGACCTAAGAAAAGATCAATAAGGAATGCTAAAGTAGAAGAACACCCTAGGACTATGAATAAGACTCACGTTGCTTCCACTATAGATGTTGCATCGGCAAATGTAATAGAAATAGTGATGTAACGAATGCTAAACCTTAAGCACCTTTGATATTCAAATCGATGCACCTTGTGTTATTTGTCGTAAAATTATGAATTCGATTGTCATGACAAATGTGTTGATAAAGCTATAATCTCGTTTACGGAATCCTAAGAATCGGAATACCTCTAGGCCCACTAATCATTATAAGTATGTGCTTGGTAGACCGCCTTTTTAGATTCTAAGGCAAACATTCTTTATTCTTTGTAGCTCGGTTTCACCTCCTAAGAATGTAGTAACACCAAGTGCATTCACTAAGACTAAAGCAAAGAGTAGTTATAGATGGCGAAATGGATATATAACACACTAGATTTACATGGATGCCTAAAGTCATTAATGTGCATGTCTCATATACCTTGGAACCTCTAACTTTTCGGGTTCCACATCTACTTCTATTCCATCCGTGTCGTCTGTGTAATGCGGTGATACAGATCATTCTCTGATTGTTGATAGCGGATGTTCCCGACACATGACAGCAACCTTAAACTGTTATCAAACTTTATTGCAAAGTTCATTGGCAATCTGTCGGGTTCGGGAATGATCACTGCGACTATCATGGGCTACGGAGATTATGTCAATGGGAACATCGAAATCGCAGGGTTTACTATGTGGAAGGCCTCGGTCATAACTGCTTTCCGTAGGTCGGTTTTGTGATGGAGATTTGGAGGTTGCTTTCGGGAGAAAACTTGTTTCATTCGTGATCTACAAGGAAATGATCTTATGTCCGGCTCGCGTAATTCTAGTCTCTACACTATCTCTATGCAAGACATGGTTGCTTCATCTCCCATCCGCTTACTTTCAAAGGCAACATCAACAAAATCCTGGCTATGGCACCGCTGTCTCTCATCTAAACTTTCAAACCATCACCAACCTTGCTCGACACAAACTAGTTGAAGGACTCCCACGATTCCGGTATTCAAAGATCACCTTTGCTCGACATGAACAAGGGAAAAGCACTCGTGCTCACTTTCCTTCAAAGGTGGAACACGACTCGACATGTGCTTCATCTTCTTCACATGGATTTGTGTGGCCCGCTGGCGTGCAAGCGATCAATGGCAAACGCTACATCTTAGTAATTGTTGATGACTACTCACGATGGACTTGGGTCTACTTTCTTGAAGCAAAGACCAAGCTCCACAAATGATCATCACCTTTCTCACAAAAATACGAGGTTCGACTCCGCAACACCGTCGGCTAATCGAGCAGACAATGGAACCGAATTTGTTAACAAAACCCTTCGTGAATTCTATGAGAAAGTAGAATTCAACATCAAACATCTATTGCATGTACACACGAACAAAGCGGAGTTGTTGAAAGACGAAACGAGCGTTAGTGGAAGCGCAAGAACAATGTTAATCAATGCTAAACTTCAGTTACTTATGGGCGGTCATATCTCATGCATGCTATACTCAAAACCGTTCTATGATCACCAAATGCCACAACAAAACACCTTTCGAGCTTGTCCACAACCATAAACCAAATCTTAAACACTTTCATGTATTTGGATCCCTTTGCTATCCGAATAATGATCGTGATGATTTTGGAAAGCTCAAAGCCAAAGTCGATATTGGAGTCTTTATTGGATACTTGTGATAACTCTAAAGGTTTCGAATCTGGAATCGTCGAACTAAGGAGGTAATGGAAGCGATTCATGCTCATTTTGATGAACTTACGGACATGGCTTCGAGTACAACGACTTAGAACCCGGTCACAACCGTTTAAACTTCCTCAACCCCATCATCACCGAACAAAGCCCCGACTAACTCGTCAACAAATGGAAAGGTTATTTGCTCCTCTGTTCGGTGGCGATATTGATGAGCGTGCTCGGTGTATCCATTGTTCATTGCACAACGATAATATTCCTATACGATACACCTTACAACAACTCATCGTTGAAGATGCACCTACACCGATTGACTCCAACACAATGATTGAACACACCGCTTCCAACAATGATGAACCGGTGATGATATTACGAATGAAGTACCCCACTGCAGATTTTGATCCAAATGTGTTCTTCAACCCGTTTGCTAATGAGGCTAGCGCACGGATGTCGCGAATCTTCAACAAACCATTTGAACACTCGAGAATCGCACAATGTATATCAACATCAACCCTACACATCGATGGACAAAAGACCATCCTCCGGCTAATATTATTGGCAACCGAATCAACCGATCGTTCTGAGACAACGTCTTCACACGGACGGTGAACATTGCATTTATGCACTCACCGTCTGCCAATCTGAGCCTAAAAACATTAAAGACGCTGATGACAAAAGACAATGGATTGAATCCATGCAAGAAGAACTCAACCAATTCAAGCGTCTTGAAGTATGGGGCGGTTGAAAGACCAACGGGTCTCGTCATTGGTCTAAAATGGTTGGAAAAACAAATTGGATCTTTGAAGGGCGTCATCGAAACAAGTCACGTCTAGTTGCTAAGGGTTATCGTCGGGAAGAGAATAGACTTTGAAGAATCTTTTGCTCCGGTTGCTCGTCTTGAGGTCGTTTCAGATATTTCTCGCGTTCGCGGCTCATATGAATATGACGGTCTTTCAAATGGATGTCAAAGCTGCGTTTCTCAGCGGACAACCGAAAAGCGGTTTATGTCGACCAACCCGAAGGATTCGTTGATCGAGTGCCGAACCATGTCTACAAACTAAACAAAGCTCTTTATGGTCTCAAACAAGCCCCTCGGGCATGGTACGATAAGCTATCATCTTTCCTCATTGCTAACAATTTCACCAAAGGCTCGGTTGACCCAACACTTTTTATACAATATCACGGGGCACATATCTTAATTGTTCAAATTTACGTGGATGACATCATTTTGGGTCTACACATAAAAGTTTTCAACCGCTTTTGCAAAACTAATGAAGAAAAATTTTGAAATGTCCATGATGGGTGAACTCACGTTCTTTCTAGGACCGCAGTTCATCAATCACCCGTGGTATTTTCTTGAGTCACCCAAATATGCCCTTGAACTGTTAAACAAATTTGGAATGAAAACATTGATACTTATGCCACACCAATGACTCATACCAAGAAGCTAGACGATTTACATGGAAATTAGTGGACCCTACTAAATACCGTAGTATTATTGGGTCTCTCATGTATCTAACACTAGCGGACTTCGATATTGTCTTTCTGTTTATCTATGCTCCGTTATCGATCGCGACCAAGCTGAAACCCACCTCTGCGAGGCTAAAAGAATCCTCCAGATACATCAAGGAACCATTAACTTGGGGATCCGGTATCAGAAGGATTACGGTTTTGAACTAATCGCTTTTCAAGCGACGACGCAGGATGCTTAGACTCAAGAAAAGTACTTGAGAGCTCTACAATTTCTTGGTGATAAGCGGTGTCTTGGCAATCAAAGCGAGGATTGTACATCATTGTCATCAACCGAGAATATGTAGCCATGTCCGCGTGTTGTGCTCAAGTCATCCGGATGAGAACACAACTCAAAGACTATGGTTACGTGTTTGATGAATCCCAATGTCTCATGCGACAATCGGTGCCATTGCGATCTCGTGCAACTCGATTCGACACTCGAAATCAAAGCACATCGATCTTAGCTATCATTTCATCAAAGACCACGTGGAGCAGTGCCGATTGAATTATACTTTGTGGTGCTTGAATACCAATTGGCGGATCTTCTCACCAAAGCCTTGCCTCCCGCTAGGTTTAATGAGTGATCCACGGATTGGTATGAGGTGTTTGACTCAAGAGGAATTGGATGACCTCTTAAAACAGCCTTAAAACACATCAAACACCAAAACATCTTTTGTAAATAAACTTCAAAACAAAATACAAAAATATAAAATCTTTAAAAACAACAAAATATTCTTCTAATCTAACTTTCTTTCAACATGGCAAGTACATTTCTTCCATCAACACTATAATCTTTCAAAATTCAAGATTTTCCGATCAAGTGTTGAGGGAGAAATTATCACTTAACTGTTTCAAAACATCTCGTGTACTTGCATGTTATCTTACCCGGTTGTTTCTTTTATCAATGGTGGTAAATTTTACGGTTAAATGACACTCCTCGGACTAAAATTAATAACCTTTCATCATTTTTTAAGTTGAGGGAGTGTCGTCAAGTTTCTTTCTTAAAACCTTTGTTTGGTAACCAAAATGGAAGTTAAATGGCTTTGTTTGAATAAGGAAAAGGTGGAGGGACCAAAAGCTGTCAAAACCTTAAAGATATTTTGAATAAAAATATCCTCCACCTAACATTTCACTTCTCATTTATTACTCAAAACCTAAAACATCCTCGCCTAACAATCGTTCGTCAAAACCGTGTTTAAGATCGTCAATTTGTAAGTGATTTCATGTTCTAACAAGATTTTAAACAATGGTTTTAAATTTTACACGAATCCAACGGTTAAAAGCGTCGTGTAATCTTGATTACTGGTCTCACGCGTGGCGTATGAGCATGATCTAGAATGGGTGTTTGTGGTTAAAAAGAATGTGTCAAAATGTTTTAACAACATCTATGATATCGTTTCTATGCTCAAAACACACCCAGAAACACGAATTAATGGATTTTTTATAATTAGGGTTTATGAGTCGAATTTGGGTTTTTCCAAATGTGAAGTGTTTTGGTCAAAAAGATTGTTGGGTTATGGTCATATGTTGTTGAATTGATCATTTCCATGGTTGTTTACCACCCAGAAACACTAATTGATTAACAATTTGAATTTAGGGTTTAAAGTTCATAACTTTGGGTAATTTTGATTCATAACGAATTAGATGTTAATACCGGCCTAAAGAATCGACAACACTCTAGACCTACCGAATTTGTTTGGTGCATATCCCATGGCTAGAAATTATCGCGTAAATCTTAACCCTTAGGGTTTTGACCTCACGCGTATGACTCTCTACGTTCTTTGTTAACGAATGATTCATGCCATGTTTTGTCGATATAATGAATGTTTGTGTTAATTTTGATGATTTGATGAATTTATTTCAGGCTTTGCTACGCTTAATATTCATAATCAAGGTCATTTGCAACTCTACGTATAAGGATTACCTTACGCGTAGGAAGTTATGCGTAAGAGAAATCCTACGCGTAACTACTACGCATAAGGTTTGATTGGGTCCAAACCGTCAAGTTTATTACACAAGCTAACCACTTGTGAATGGTCAACCGTAATAAACTTCAAGCGATTTCGAAACAATGCAATGAAGATCTAGAGAAGTATAGTGTTTCCCAGTCGTTAAGTCCCGGCGAGTGCGGATGAATCACCAAACGATAGTGATCGGGTGATAATGAGCAGGAAAAGGTTTGTGATTGATACTAGATGACAAAGGAAAAATGAAAGAAAATTAAAAGCTAAATTATATTAAATAAACGCTATCACTATTTTTAAAATGATGTTTTCTTGATTTATAAATTTAAATTAAAACTACGTAACGTCATAAAAGAAAATGTGAAATTGAAGCAAGATTAATCCTAAAAATATAAAAATGAAATTTTTACAAACCTAATGATAAGAGAAAATTTTGAGAAAAATAAAATTATTTTTATGACTATTTATTTAATTATTATTAATTAAAAACTATTTTACCTATTTAATAATACCCTAAAATATAAGAAAATATGAAATAAAGCTAGAAAAGTGAAATTATGACTTAGAAAATCTAAAATAACTAAAGAGAATTTTCAAAACTAATTTTGTATTTTTTGATTATTTTCTATTTTCTATGAATTAAAAGCATTTTAAACTAATTAAATTGCTAAAAATTACAAATTTAACTAAGAAAAATCTGGAAAAATTATTTTTTTGCTTTTTATATTTATCTTAACCTATGAAAATTGAAA
The DNA here is from genome assembly GCA_022545495.1 of Chrysanthemum lavandulifolium. Classification (NCBI taxonomy): domain Eukaryota; kingdom Viridiplantae; phylum Streptophyta; class Magnoliopsida; order Asterales; family Asteraceae; genus Chrysanthemum; species Chrysanthemum lavandulifolium. The sequence goes on from CM040241.1 coordinate 177,800,315, forward strand.
ACTTATTTTTTTGAAGCTTTTCTGATTTAATTGTATTAAAAGCTATTTAAAAAGGCTTAAAAACTGATTAAAATAAAGAAAAATAGCAAACAGTAATGGAAAATTATGAAAAATTTAGGAAAAGTCTAAAATATTATTCTAAGTCTATGAAAATTAAGAAAACCTATGCTAGTGTGCTAGAAAATGCAACTGTAGTGAAACTGCTTATGAATAAGCACTACAAAATAAGCTAAAGGCCACAAATGAGTACCAAATTATCACAGAAGCTAGATTATGTTATAACTACTTGATACTAACCTATTTCAACTATGCTAAACCTCTTTAATGCAAACTGCCATGATTTGATGATTTAAAAACTCAAGTACCAAACCAGTTTTTCTCCTAACTTCTAGCTTAAGCACAAGCTTATTCAATAAGCTTATGTGAAAACCAAAACTGGAGACCTCAAGACCACCAGCTTAACTATCTCTAAATTGAGTTTCAAACCCTAAGGAGCTAAAACCAAACCTGTGCAAGGTCTGCAAGAGGCCTGCATACAACTCGATGTATCTTTGCCGTGCCTGACAGGCGAGATAAGCTCTTTTGAAGAGCTGATTTGAGGCTTATAAAAAATTACAAAAATTTCACAAAAATCAGATATCCACTCTTGACCAACTGAACTTATTAAGTCCAAAATTTCACTGCATTTGAACCAGAGTTGAGTCCATGAAAATTCAGCAAAGGTTGGGTAAAAACTGGTTTTTCACATTTTGACTTTTAACTCAGAAATGGAAAGTTGACTAAACTGAGATTTGGTTTCAATTTATGAACTGAATGTGATGTTTTATGGTAAAATGGAACTGATGCAAGCTAACTTACTAACTTTTAAACCTTTTTGCAAGATATGGACAAGCTACACTAACTGATTTGAGAATTAGAGTGGATTTGGTGCAGTTTTGACTTTTAGACTGCTAAAATGAAAAATGATGACTAAATGAGTCTACAAGAGCCTAAAATAATCAATCATTTGTCACAATACTAACATCTAATGTTGTGAGCAGTTAAAACCAAACAACGGCTTACTTGGTGAAATGCGGTTTAACTAACAAACTACTTAACTAGTGCGAACCAATGCTCGATCTAATCGTAACTAACCTAAGTGAAGCATAATGCACTAATTTAAACAAGCACTTAACACAGAATCTACAAGAACTAGATATTACAGGTTTGAGCTCAAAATAATGAACAACAAAGTAGAGATAGTTCTTACTCAAGTCCAGCTTATTTGCAGCTTAAACCAGAACCATAACTACACTAACCTAAGCTATTCCAACCCAATCCAAGCTCTGCATCAACCAATGCCATAACCATTTCCAATTGAAGCTTTTCAGTTGACTTTTGTTGACCAAGTTCCAATTTACTTGCACTTGAGTTATAAGCTTACCAAAAGCTATCAATAGCTTAAATAAGCTTATTTGAATTACAATGAAGCTACTTGGAGCTTAAGTATAATAGCATGATAACTGATTTTATAACAGTGAACATAAAAAACAAGTTTTGGTTCAAACTTCAAATCAATACTTGAAATTAAATTACAACTGATAAAACAGGTTTTCTTAGTACAATACAAAAGGAAATTAAATATTTAGAACTTAATTTAAGACATTGACATTAAAACGACATACATGGAATTTTAAAACTAAGAACTACTTAACTCCACTCTCTTCTTCCTCCTTTTATAGCAAAAGTACTCCCTCTCTCCTACGAGCATTTCCCACTTGTATCCTGGACCATTGGATCACTTGAGACAATATTGGCCATTGATGAGATTTGGCGGGAAAATGGGATATCAACAGGTGGAAGGATTGAGTGCAAGGGGGGGGGAAAGCATTTAATGTTTCTTGGCTTGGGGTGTTTGGAGGGTAGGAATAAGGTGGGTGTGATGATGATGGAGTAGGGGAAGAGTTGCAGGTGTAGGTGATGATGAGGAAGAGGGAACCCGTGAGCGGGAGTGGGTTGAGTCAAACGGGGTTTGACTGGGTATATTAAAAGGCAAAGGTCCAAGGTCCAAAAAGTCAGTGGTATATGGCGGGGGTCGCGGGTCATGGGAAGGGTTCAAGGTCAAGATGGTTTGGTTTGGTATTAATACAAGGACCTTTTGCAATTCCACAAAACCAAGGGACAAAAGCGCCAAATCTGATTTTCAGAGGACCAATAATGTACATTCGAAATTATAATCCAAGGGCTAAACTTGACAATCTCCAATATTCCAAGGACCAAACTTGTCGGTTTGAAACTCAAAGGACTAAACTTGTAATTTCTCAAAACTTTGACATTTTCACCAAAGGACTAATTATGACAACTTATGATTTCAAAAGGGCCTTTGGTGACTTTTCTTTAAAATAAGTGCTCGGGGACTATTTCGCCAATTTTTGAAAGTCGGGGTAAACCGCAATTATGCAAACTTTGTTCGTTTTCATCGATTTTAAGCATTTTGCATCCGAAACATATAAAATACACTTTTGGGATATTTTCGGTATTTTGATGCATTTCGGCGTTTTAAATGTTTTGCGATTCAGTTGACCAAAATGATGAGTATTTACACACTCATCAAGGTTCTACAATGGGACTACGGCGTATCCCGTGAAGGATATGCGTGTGATGACTCTGCGCATAAGGTCTACTCTTTAGGTAAGCCTTGCGCGTAAGGTCTTTACGCCACGCGTAAGCCCTACGCGTAAGGCCCCACTTTCCTGCGCGTAACTTCTCTTACGCGTGTAGTTAGGATCCTGGCGTAAGTTAGGATCAACCAATGCCATAACCATTTCCAATTGAAGCTTTTCAGTTGACTTTTGTTGACCAAGTTCCAATTTACTTGCACTTGAGTTATAAGCTTACAAAAGCTATCAATAGCTTAAATAAGCTTATTTGAATTACAATGAAGCTACTTGGAGCTTAAGTATAATAACATGATAAGCGATTTTATAACGGTGAACATAAAAAACAAGTTTTGGTTCAAACTTCAAATCAATACTTGAAATTAAATTACAAGCGATAAAGCAGGTTTTCTTAGTACAATACAAAAGGAAATTAAATATTTAGAACTTAATTTAAGACATTGACATTAAAGCGACATACATGGAATTTTAAAACTAAGAACTACTTAACTCCACTCTCTTCTTCCTCCTTTTATAGCAAAAGTACTCCCTCTCTCCGAGCATTTCCACTGTATCCCGGACCATTGGATCACTTGAGACAATATTGGCCATTGATGAGATTTGGCGGAAAATAGGATATCAACAGTGGAAGGATTGAGTGCAAGGGGGAAAGCATTTAATGTTTCTTGGCTTGGGGTGTTTGGAGGGTAGGAATAAGGTGGGTGTGATGATGATGGAGTAGGGGAAGAGTTGCGGTGTAGGTGATGATGAGAAGAGGAACCCGTGGCGGGGAGTGGGTTGAGTCAAGCGGGTTTGGTGGGTATATTAAAGGCAAAGGGTCCAAGGTCCAAAAAGGGGGTCAAGTGGTATATGGCGGGGTCGCGGGTCATGGGAAGGGTTCAAGGTCAAGATGGTTTGGTTTGGTATTAATACAAGGACCTTTTGCAATTCCACAAAACCAAGGGACAAAAGCGCCGTCGATTTTCGAGGACCAATAATGTACATTCGAAATTATAATCCAAGGGCTAAACTTGACAATCTCCAATATTCCAAGGACCAAACTTGTCGGTTTGAAACTCAAAGGACTAAACTTGTAATTTCTCAAAACTTTTGACATTTTCACCAAAGGACTAATTATGACAACTTATGATTTCAAAAGGGCCTTTGGTGACTTTTCTTTAAAATAAGTGCTCAGGGACTATTTCGCCAATTTTGAAAGTCTGGGACCGAAACGCCAATTATGCAAACTTTGTTCGTTTTTCATCGATTTTAAGCATTTTGCATAAAACATATAAAATACACTTTTGGGATATTTTCGGTATTTTGATGCATTTACGAGCGTTTAAATGTTTTGCGCTCAGATTTGACCAAAATGATGAGTATTTACACACTCATCAATCCCACACTAAACTATTGCTAGTCCCTAGCAATCTTTGAGAAAACTTAATGGATTTGAATCTCTTTACCAAAAGCCATTACTCGGAGTAGCCAAATGTTTCAGTTCAAGTAAGAACCTTGGTACACTGATAACCAAATGATTTTGAGCAAACCACCGACTTTCAACGGTTTGATTTGTCTTTACGAAGCCGTTTGCTTCGGACTAGCCAACTCTTAGATAAAATATCTTTGGTGAGTGATTACCAATTATGGTTTTCCAAGCGCCTTTACCACAAGCCATAAACTTGCGGGCTAGCCAACTCTTCACTAATTAAAGATATGGTGAATGAACACCATACAATTTTGGGCAAATTGCAAGCCGTCAACGGATTTGAGATATCTTTACCAAGAGCCGTTTGCTCTGGATTAGCCAATCCTTTTGTTTATTAGACATGGCGGATGATAACCATAAGCCGAGTAAGTGCAAAACACTTACTCCAAAAAAAAAGTTTGGCCAAAATGGGGAATTGTGTGGTATAATTACATGATAAAATTCGTGAGAATTCCCCACACTAGAAATGAATATTGCCTCAATATTCAAAGTACCGCGGTTATGCGAAACATAGAACGTAAAAGGGAAATACCACGGCCATTATTTTGAAAGAGATTTTTTTTTTTTTTTTTTTTTTGAAACTTTATATACAACAATGGGCAACTCCCCACACTAGGGTGGTAGAAAGTAGAAAGAAGTCGAAATATGGGTGAAAACCCATATGGTGTGCTATTGTTTATGATTCCCGAGTCGCTAGCTTGACTCGATCCCGCATTCATTGGTTCATGGGGAAAGTTTGTAGATCCGGACAACCACGGGAGGAATGTCCTCTCCAAAATAGTGCTTCAATCGATGACCATTCACTTTAAAATTTGGACCATCGGGTTGAGATAACTCAATGGTTCCATAAGGAAATACTTTAGTGATGGTGAATGGTCCGGACCGGTGATTTTAGTTTTCCGATAAAATCTTCAATCTTGAATTGAAAAGAAGGACTCGATCACCGACGTTGAAAACGCGGTTCTTGATTTTGGAGTCATGAATCTTCTTTGTCTTTTCTTTATAGATCAAAGAGTTCTCGTATGCTTGATCACGAGTTCATTTAATTCATTCATTTGAACTTTCCGGTGATCACCACCGTCTGAATATCGAAGTTGGCATGTTTCAAGGCCTAGTATGCCTTGTGCTCAAGCTCAATCGGCAGATGACACGCCTTCCGTACACTAGCTTGTATGGAGTACACCCGATGGGCGTTTTATAAGTCAGACGGAAGGCCAGTCGTCATCTAGCTTATCCGACCAAGAGGCACGGTTTTCGCCATGTCCTTTCCGAATTCTTTTAATCCCTCGGTTGGAAACTTCCACTTGCCCACTTGTTTGGGGTGGTACGCAGAGAGACGGCGAGTTACACTATACTTTTGCATGACTCTATCAAACCGGTCATTGCAGAAATGCGTACTACGATCATCGATTATAGCTCGTGGAGTTCCAAACATAGCAAAAAGAGATTTTAAGAATTTCACAACAACTCGGGCATCGTTGGTAGGCAAAGCTTTCGCTTCAACCCATTTTGACAAATAGTCAACGACCACGAGTATGTATTTATTACCATGAGATGAAGGAAATGGCCCCATAAAGTCAATGCCCCAGATGTCAAAATCTCACACACTTGAATGGCGTTTTGCGGCATTTCATTTCTTTATGAGATATTTCCGTGACGCTGACAAGCGTCGCGAGTTTTGACAAATTCGTGGGCATCCTTGTAAATCGTGGGCCAATAAAATCCGAATCAAACACCTTCTTGGCGATGTAATTGGGGCTATGATGTCCCCAAGAGGGTCCGTAATGGCAAGCCTTGAGAATGTCATTGGCTTCCCGACCATACACACATCGCTGATGACTTGATCCGCGCAAATTTTGAATAAGTAGGGTCGTCCCGAGTAATGTTTACATCCTTAAAGAATTTGTTTTTCCGTTGGGACGACATCCTTTCACCACAAAGTTACCCGCATGGTAATTTGCAAAGTCGAGAAACCATGGGGTAGAAGAGTCTCCACGAAAAGAAACCACATTGAGTGTTTCGAGAGGAAATGTTTCGTTTATTTCCTTTTCTCGAACACATCCCGTGAGGGTTTTCTAGACGGATAGATGATCGTGACGTGTTCTCGGCTCCTTTTTATCACGTATAATGATATCAAATTCTTGTAGGAGGAGAACCCAACGGAGCAATCTCGGCTTTGCATCTTGTTTTGCAAAGAGATATTTGAGAGCCGAGTGATCCGTATACACCACGATTTGGTCAAGATAAGGTATGGCGAAACTTCTCAAACGCATACACCACTAATAATTCTTTTTACGTAGTGGTGTAATGGGTTTGAGCTTGATCATAGTCTTACTCGCGTAGTGGATAGGCCGAAAATGCTTGGTTTTCGTTGCCCCAAGACCGCACCGATAGCAAAATCACTTGCATCGCACATGAGTTCAAAGGGTAAATCGATCGGGCAACTAGAATGGGTGCTTCCGTAAGCTTTTTCTTTAATGTTTCAAAAGCTTGATGCACTCGGTGAGAAGATAAAGGAGCATCTTTTCAAGAAGATGAGTCATAGGCGGCGATTTTAGAAAATCTTGTATGAATCTGCGATAAAACCCGGCATGACCTAGAAAACTCCTAATACCTTTGACGGTAGTAGGATGAGGCAATTGGCAATGACATCGACTTTTGCTCTATCAACCTCAATCCCATTTTGGAAATCTTATGGCCAAGGACTATGCCTTCTTTGACCATAAAGTGGCTCTTCTCCCAATTTAGACAAAGATTGGTGTCTTCACACCGCTTTAGCATTTTATCTAAATGGGAGAGACATGTTTGAAATGAGTCCCCGATGACCGAGAAGTCATCCATAAACACCTCCATTGTTTCCCGATCATGTCGTGGAAAATTGCCATCATACATCGTTGGAACGCGCCAGAGCGTTACATAGGCCAAAAGGCATACGTCTGTAGGCAAAAGTTCCGTATGGGCGGTGAATGTGGTCTTTTCTTGATCCTGCGATCAATGGGGATCCGAAAATACCCCGAGAAACCATCAAGGAAACAATAGTATTCGCCCCCGCTAATCTCTCAAGCATCCGATCCATGAAGGGTGAGGAAAATGGTCTTTACTGGTGACTTCGTTTAACTTGTGATAGTCAATGCACACACGCCATCCCGTAACCAATCGAGTTGGAATTAACTCGTTTTCTTCATTGTGACAACAGATTATGCCACCCTTTTTGGAACACGGTGGATGGGATGACCCAAGGACTATTAGAGATCGGGTAGATTAAACCGGCATCAAGAAGTTTGAGAACCTCTTGTTTGATAACCTCATGAATCTTAGGATTCACCCTTCTACGATGTTTGATCATTGGTTTGAAGTCATCCTCCATCAAGATTTTGTAGTACAAAACTCGTGGTTGATACCATTAATGTCGGAGAGTTTCCAAGCAATTGCTTGCTTGTGTGACTTCAAGACCTTTATGAGAGCGATCTTCTCCTCCTCGCTTAAGTCTTTAGCAATTATGACGGTAATTTATCATCACCTCCAAGAATGCATACTCGAGATGAGGAGGTAGGTCCTTAAGTTCAACCTCGGAAATTCTTGATAGATGTTTGTAGTGATTTGATTTCCTCAATTGTGATCTCTTTCGGAGGAGTGAAGGTAATGGATCTTCATTTAACAATTGCTCAAGATAAAGGATATCTCCTCCAATCATAAACACCATCAATTCCGTGGAATCGATTCATCATTAGCAAGAAACTCATCGATCTCTTCAAGAAAGAAGTCACCTCCCTCAAACGGAGTGAGAGGGGAAGAGTTAGCAATAATTGGTTGAGAAGATGTGGTGGAATCCCACTCACGAATTATGAAAATAACCAAGAAATTCTTGAGAGTACTCCTCGAAGCAATATCAATTAAATCGATTCGATTAACCGATTCACAGATCATAATTTGAGGAGTACCTCAAGTTTGATCAAGGTTAAAGGTGTGATTCATTACCCACACGTAAAGTGATTTCTTGCTTAAACACATCAATGAGAGCACGGCCCGTTCTCGTGAATCCTCGTCCAACAATGAGGGGAACCCGATGATCGACATCGAAATCAACAACCACAAAGTCACCGGAAAATGGAACTTTCCTACTTTCACGAATACATCCTCGGCGATGCCAAGAGGACGCGATATAGAACGATCGCAAGCTCAAGAGTCATGCGGTAGGAATAAGTTCGGAAGAGAAAGTTTCTTCCATCTTGAATAAGGCATCAGATTGATGCTTGCACCAAGATCGGCGAGGCAAAGCATTCAATCATTCTGGAAAAACACAAGGAAGAAGAAATTTTCCAGATCTCCAAGCTTCTCGAAGCTTCTTTATGAATCACGGCGGTTCTCGCTCAAAGGAGTTTAGCCATTTCAAACAGTTTTTCCTTGTTGCTTAACATGTGTTTGAGAGTTGATGCAAACTTGGGCATCGAGATGATAGCATCCGCAAAGCTTATGTCAAAATGAAGTTCTTGGAAAATTTGAAAAATTTTCCATTTGATGACCGGCTTTTTCGCGGAGTTTTGCTCATTTAAACGTGAGGGGTAAGGAATAGAAGTTTTGGTTGGGGTTTTCAAGCGGAGGTTCAAAACAACTCGAGTTTGGTTTTGGGTTTCGGACAACTTGAGGATGGACATTCTTGGTACCTCCGTTATTAGTAGGAAGTTCCTTGTCCTTTGTCGCCTCGGGTTCACTTTCCACTACCTTCGGAGAGAAGAAGAAGAGGTAGTAGGAATAGCGGGTCCATCATCTGAAGAACCACTTACGGTTGTGATCGCCTTTGCATCGCCCCTCGGATTAGCGATCGTGTTGCTAGGTAAAGTACACGAGCCGGGGTCGATCATTTAAAGACTTCTTAATGTCGAAATCGGCTAACCAACAACTGTTCATTTCCTCTTGGGATTTCATGAATTGCTTCAACAACTCATCGGATGATGGTCCAGTTGGAACAATGGCTTGATTTTGTGTAGGAAAATTACGCCTCTATTGTTTGGATTAGGGCCTTGATTTTGAAAATTTCCTTGATTATTGCCATGAAAATACCACAGGTTGAAATTTCCGACCTTGGTTTCTATTAAAATTTCCTTGGTGTTGGAAGTTTTGACTTTGATTTTGAAAACCGTTATTTGGATTAAAATTACCTTGGTTTTGAAAACCTTGGTTGATTCTACTCGATTTTGATTACGGTTTTGGTTTTGGTTGAAACCGGGTGGTCCAGGTAGTGGTTAGGGCGGTGGTTCGGGTCCATAGGAGCACGATATTGGTTGCCTCTGAATTAGAAATCCATTTACGTTTGCTTCAAAGGGTTACCATCGGTGGCCATACTGATTGTAGTAGGCATGGGGCCACCGCAAGTAACACGACTTCCACTTTCTTAACTTCAGCAGAGGTGAAGTTTGTGGAAAAAACTTTCTTTGGTTGGAGAGAACCAAAGCTTGAATTGCTTCATGAGTTTGTCAATCTTAGCATCGGTGCTAGATTGACTCACGAGCGATGAAGTAGAAGGACCAACACCGACTTGGGAAACAACCGGTTTGCTTAGTGCGGGCGGACTTTAGACTTGTTTTCAATGATCGCTAAAGCTTCTTTTACGGTTTTGCTCAAGAAATTTCCTCCAATGGAGGAATTGAGAGAATCTTGATCGATTGACTCACTCCATTATAGAAAGTATCGAGTTGCATTAACTCGGAGAAACCATGGTGAGGACATTTGCGGAGCAATTCCTTAAAACGATCCCACGATTCATCAAGGATTCATCAAACTTTTGTGTGAATTTGATGATTTCGTTTTAAGACTCGTGGTTTTGGAAGGTGGATAGAACTCGTTAACAAATTTCTTCACCGTGTCTTCCCATGTTTCGATTGATTGAGGGGTTGTTTTCAAGCCAAATCGGTCTTGTCCTCGAGGAAAATGGGAACGAGAAGAAGCTTGACAAAGATCTGTAGGGACATTCTTGTATTTGATGGTAGATGCAATCTTGTTAAACCATCGAATATAAGCATGAGGATCATCTCTCTCAAAACCATAGAATTGACTTGAGGTTACAAGATTTAGTAACCCGGTTTGAGTTCAAAATTTTCACCACAATGGTTTGGGATAACAATAGCATCTCCATACCCATCGATGGGTGCTGGAGAAGCTCACATAGGACTTTCTTCCGCCATGATAGCGGAAGTAGTGTGAAGCGATCCGGATCTCGATCCGACCGATGGGGAGAGATCTCACGGACACGCCTTCTTGGAATCGACAAGCTCACGAAATGGGCTTCTGGACCTAGAAGAGCGAGTGCAGCATACACTAGAGTTAACTCTAAGAAATCTCGAGTTAAGGAAGGAATTATGAAAATGGGGAAAGAAGAATCTTTTGGGTTTTATGGTTTTGAAAAGTAGATATAACAACAAATCCAATTAAAACAATATCGAGGCAAAACGACGGTGAACTTAAACCAATAATCACAAGATGAATGGCTTTTTGAAAAGGTACACCACTCACAAGGACACAAAGGCAAGTTTTAATCTTTGGTTCGGGAACTTATTATGGTCGTACCCCAGTTAGGTAGTACACCGCCTTGGTTTCGCGGTGGTAATTTTTATGTTGTTATTATTAAACAAAGAAAACGACAAATCTTTTGTATTTTTTATCTTTTATATATATAAAACAAAAGAAAAATATTTTTGTGTTTTATCGTTTTAAGATGTTTTGGGGTTTTTGAGTTTTATAAGAAAATATATATACATATAGATGGTATAAACAAGGAGTGAATATTCAAATCACTAATGCTAAGCGTAAGATAATTAGCACACTGACTCCCGTGGCGCCAAAATTTGATTGGGTCCAAACCGTCAAGTTTATCACACAAGCTAACCACTTGTGAATGGTCAACCGTAATAAACTTCAAACATTTCGGAAACAATGCAATGAAGATCTAGAGGAGTATAGTGTTTTCCTGGTCGTTAAGTCCCAACGAGTCGAGTAATCATTGAATCACCAACGTATAGTGATCGGGTGATAATGAGCGGGAAAAGGTTTGTGATTGATACTAGATGACAAAGGAAAATGAAAGAAAATTAAAAGCTAAATTATATTAAATAAACGCTATCACTATTTTTAAAATGATGTTTTCTTGATTTATAAATTTAAATTAAAACTACGTAACGTCTAAAAAGAAAATGTGAAATTGAAACAAGATTAATCCTAAAAATATAAAATGAAATTTTACAAACCTAATGATAAGAGAAAATTTTGAGAAAAAGAAAATTATTTTTATGACTATTTATTTAATTATTATTAATTAAAACTATTTTTACCTATTTAATAATACCCTAAAATATAAGAAAATATGAAATAAAGCTAGAAAAGTGAAATTATGACTTAGAAAATCTAAAATAACTAAAGAGAATTTTCAAAACTAATTTTGTATTTTTTGATTATTTTCTATTTTCTATGAATTAAAAGCTGCTTTTAAACTAATTAAATTGCTAAAATTACAAATTTAACTAAGAAAATCTGGAAAATTATTTTTTGCTTTTATATTTATCTTAACCTATGAAAATTGAAAACTTATTTTTTGAAGCTTTTACGATTTAATTGTATTAAAAGCTATTTAAAAGGCTTAAAAGCGATTAAAATAAAGAAAAATAGCAAACGAGAATGGAAAATTATGAAAATTTAGGAAAAGTCTAAAATATTATTCTAAGTCTATGAAAATTAAGAAAACCTATGCTAGTGTGCTAGAAAATGCAACTGTAGTGAAACTGCTTATGAATAAGCACTACAAAATAAGCTAAAGGCCACAAATGAGTACCAAATTATCACAGAAGCTAGATTATGTTATAACTATTTGATACTAACCTATTTCAACTATGCTAAACCTCTGTAATGCAAACTGCCATGATTTGATGATTTAAAACTCAAGTACCAAACCGCTTTTTCTCACAACTTACAGCTTAAGCACAAGCTTATTCAATAAGCTTATGTGAAAACCAAAGCGGAGACCTCAAGACCACCGACAACTATCTCTAAACCGAGTTTCAAACCTAAGGAGCTAAAACCAAACCTGCAAGGTGCAGAGAGGCTCGCACTGAACTCGATGTATCTTTGAGTGTGCACGAGGCGAGATAAGCTCTTTTGAAGAGGCGATTTGAGGCTTATAAAAATTACAAAATTTCACAAAATCAGATATCCACTCTTGACCAATGAACTTATTAAGTCCAAAATTTCACCGCATTTGAACCGAGTTGAGTCCATGAAAATTCAAAGAGGTTGGGTAAAACCGGTTTTCACATTTTGACTTTTAACTCGAAATGGAAAGTTGACTAAACCGAGATTTGGTTTCAATTTATGAACCGAATGTGATGTTTTATGGTAAAATGGGCCGATGCAAGCTAACTTACTAACTTTTAAACCTTTTGCAAGATATGGACAAGCTACACTAATCGATTTGAGAATTAGAGTGGATTTGGTGCGCTTTTGACTTTTAGATCGCTAAAATGAAAATGATGACTAAATGAGTCTACAAGAGCCTAAAATAATCAATCAACACAATACTAACATCTAATGCGTGAAATGTTAAAACCAAACACCGGCTTACTTGGTGAAATGCGATTTAACTAACAAACTACTTAACTAGTGCAAACCAATGCTCGATCTAATCAGAACTAACCTAAGTGAAGCATAATGCCTTTGATTTAAACAAGCACTTAACACGAATCTACAAGAACTAGATATTCAAATTTGAGCTCAAAATAATGAACAACAAAGTAGAGATAGTTCTTACTCAAGTCCAAATTTTTTTCGACAAACCGTAACCATAACTACACTAACCTAAGCTATTCCAACCCAATCCAAGCTCTGCATCAACCAATGCCATAACCATTTCCAATTGAAGCTTTTCAGTTGACTTTTGTTGACCAAGTTCCAATTTACTTGCACTTGAGTTATAAGCTTACCAAAAGCTATCAATAGCTTAAATAAGCTTATTTGAATTACAATGAAGCTACTTGGAGCTTAAGTATAATAGCATGATAACTGATTTTATAACAGTGAACATAAAAAAAACAAGTTTTTGGTTCAAACTTCAAATCAATACTTGAAATTAAATTACAACTGATAAAACAGGTTTTTCTTAGTACAATACAAAAGGAAATTAAATATTTAGAACTTAATTTAAGACATTGACATTAAAACGACATACATGGAATTTTAAAACTAAGAACTACTTAACTCCACTCTCTCTTCTTCCTCCTTTTTATAGCAAAAGTACTCCCCTCTCTCCTCTGAGCATTTCCCACTTGTATCCTGGACCATTGGATCACTTGAGACAATATTGGCCATTGATGAGATTTGGCGGGAAAATGGGATATCAACAGGTGGAAGGATTGAGTGCAAGGGGGGGGGAAAGCATTTAATGTTTCTTGGCTTGGGGTGTTTGGAGGGTAGGAATAAGGTGGGTGTGATGATGATGGAGTAGGGGAAGAGTTGCAGTGTAGGTGATGATGAGGAAGAGGAACCCGCGAAGCGAGTGGGTTGAGTCAAGCGGGTTTGACCTGGGTATATTAAAAGGCAAAGGGTCCAAGGTCCAAAAAGGGGGTCAAGTGGTATATGGCGGGGTCATGTGTCATGGGAAGGGTTCAAGGTCAAGATGGTTTGGTTTGGTATTAATACAGGACCTTTTTGCAATTCCACAAAACCAAGGACAAAAGCGCCAACGATTTTCGAGGACCAATAATGTACATTCGAAATTATAATCCAAGGGCTAAACTTGACAATCTCAATATTCCAAGGACCAAACTTGTCAATTTGAAACTCAAAGGACTAAACTTGTAATTTCTCAAAACTTTTGACATTTTTCACCAAAGGACTAATTATGACAACTTATGATTTCAAAAGGGCCTTTGGTGACTTTTCTTTAAAATAAGTGCTCGGGGACTATTTACGCCAATTTTTGAAAGTCGAGGGACCAAAGCGCCAATTATGCAAACTTTGTTCGTTTTCATCCGATTTTAAGCATTTGCATCCGAAACATATAAAATACACTTTTGGGATATTTTCAGTATTTTGATGCATTTCGAGCGTTTTTAAATGTTTTGCGGTTGATTGACCAAAAATGATGAGTATTTACACACTCATCAAGGTTCTACAATGGGACTACGGCGTATCCTGTGAAGGATATGCGTGTGATGACTCTACGCATAAGGTCTACTCTTACGAGTAAGCCTTACGCGTGGGTCTTTACGCCTCGCCGTAAGCCCCACGCATAAGGCCCCTTTCCTACGCCAGAAACCTTCTTACGCGTAAGTTAGGATCCCACGCGTAAGCTTCGCTCACGCGTATGTCATTCTTGTTTACGCTAACTTTGTCAAACTACGCCTAAGCCTTGATTGACCTTCATTATGAATTGTTACGTGTACAAACTTGTTAATAAACTAATCATATCATCACGAAACCAATAATGTCACTAATAAACTCAAATGTTTGATATGTTGTGAACAATAAGTGATAACATAAACTTTAAAACTTAAAGTTAACTAACTCACGAAACATTTCACGATCTCATTGGACTATTGGACAAACAAGTGACTTAGGATTCGTAACAATCATTGACACTGTACATTCAATAACTAGACAATAAGACCTTCTGTTGACTAACATTATGTCTTCGATATGTTGGTTCTTTTGGCTAATGTTATTTCGAGATCACGACATGGTGAACAAATGAATGTGGATGCATCGAAGTTCTTACAATTCTTGATATCTTTCCAGAGGGTTATCCGAGAAAGCTTGGAAAGAACAACCTTAGGGTTGACTTTGACACCCTCACATGCTCGAATCTTCTTGTCTCATTCGATTGGATATTCTCGTGAATCATCCCTACCGAACATGCTCTCTACACTCGCCACGCCCGGTCTACATTCAACAATGCAGGATTCTATGTAGGCGATCACCGGTCAAAATGTTTGAATGTGACTCTTAATCACAAACAAGTCACTATCACTCACGATGACTTACGAATGTTCTCATCATTCCGCACATCGCTCAACCGACTTCTTTGCTACCCCTACTTGAAGAGACATCCTGCAATTCTTGATAGATATTGGTTATGATGAATCTACGGAATCATTACTAAGCCCTCTCACGTAGAGTCAAGAATATTCCTCAACCATGGAGGACACTCTATATGATCATCACCAAATCGGTCTCGGTCGTGACGGTGGCTATGAGCATCCCAAACTCATGGAAATGCAAATTTTTGGTCGTTGATCAACAAGAAGGACATTATAATTGAAGCAACGCTATGGGAAGACATGATGTTTGTTTCATAAGAAGCTTGGCTCCAAAATTCCTATGTCGGATACACTAAACTGTTGATCAGAGAGCTCTTGGACTTCATCCCGAAATCCCGGAGACTCAATGACCCGAGATAATCATGACATCTTGACCGAGCCCATACTATCTGTCGTAATCAAAGAATCGCCTCTCTGAAGAAGCAGGTCTTGAGTTGCCGATCACCTTCTTAAAAGGGAAATCAAAAAGTGAAACGCGTAAAAGGTATCGGGTGGCCGTAAAAGAAATAAAAGTTGGCCATCTTGATGAAAAGGCTTGGGGACTCCTACTCGGAGAACCGAAGAGGAAGTCTTGGCAGTGCAATGAAGTTACGAAAGTCAAAGGAAGTTTCCCAAAGGAATCCTCCTTCAAAGGATTGTTCCATCAAGGAAGTGAACCTATTCCCACTTGAACCGCAAAGAAAGCTTAAGGACAAAAGCTCAAGGTCTTGAATCGGAAGAAGAGATTACATACTCAAACCGCAAGGATGACACTCCATTAGTACAAAACCTCCTAGTCCTCCAAATGAACATGGCAAAGGGAAGACTCCAACAGCTTGTCTTGAGTATGATCAAAGCTCAAGCTCGAGAAAGTGATGAAGAGCAATTGGATCAATCCTCTGGGAAGAAGTTTAAACTCGTTAGACACCTTCAAAAGTCAAGAATTTGCAAAGATCAAATGGGTGGACCCGAGGATCAAGTGGTCTCGCCCACCTTCACCGTGTCCCGATGCGTTAATCGACCCGATAAGGGATCCGTGCCACCACTCTTTACAACAACAAAGCTTGTGGAGGATACTATCGAATATGACTTTGAGAATCAAACCGAGAAGTCTGAGAAAGATAAAGATGCCGATTATGACAAGTCATACGGAAAGTCCTACGATCACGTAGGAAACTTCGAACCGCCAAGGACCCCGAGCCTCCACATGTCTCCTCCTCATCGATTCTTCATCTCACTCCTCACCACCACCATCAAAGAAGTCAACCAAATCAACATCCAAATCGTGAAGAAACCACCTCGATCTTGGATTTCTCGGACTCATGAAAGAATTGTGAAAGTCGTCCAACAAGTCGAAAGAAAGACATTCTCCAAAAGAAGTTGAATTTCTATCTCGATCACATCAATATCTCGTATGACGAGCATGAAAAATTGAAAGAAGAAAGGAAGTTTATTCAGAATTCATGAAAAGTCATCGTCAAGAGGAACTGAACGAAATGATCGAAGGTTACACTAACAAGTACCTTCGAATATCGTTCCTAAAGTCACAAAGGAGTTGTTCACGGACAACTATATCCAAATCTTATGCGCATGACCAAGCAAACTATAAGATCAACACCTTTAACCGTCACAATCAATCCATCCGATCCTATAGTTTTCTCGGATAATGAATTGGTGGCCAAGCTTGTCACACAAATGTCTCAACGATCCGGGACATTTACCTCGATGAAGGAAAGTCTGTTTCAAGCATTCTTGGACTACCAACTCAAGAAGCATGTAGATTCGAAGTGAAAAGTCTAAACGTCCTAGAGGCGATGAAGACAAGGATCGGGATAAGCATGATGAAGCTAAACGTCAAAAGAAGTCGGTGAATCATCTTCTATGCTACCTCCTCCAACGGACTCCTACTCAACAAAAGTCCCTCCTCGTTCTTCTACAGATAAACCTCGGGAGGATTCCGAGTTACCACCCCGACTCGGAAAACCGGTGATCACTTTGAGTATACGGGTGGTGACGATGAAGAGGTCCTTGAGCCCTACAACAACCCACCTCTCCCAAACAAGTTCGAAACCGAGATCATCATCTAGGCCGTCGAAAAGAAGAAGAAGAAGGCGCCAGATCGACGTCGTATCTTGGCTAGATGACGACAAAGCAAAGAATTTGAATGGTTCTCTACTCTTGTTAATAACACTCCCTACCCTGAAGAAGGTCAGAATTTGGTAGACGGTTCTACATTGGAGCATGCAAAACTTTTGCAAGAAAAGTTCCATGTGAAGAAAATGACGAAATCTGAGTTGAAGCGAATCAAGAATGAAGCGTTTCAACTTCTAAAAGACAACTCTGAAAGTGCCCTCAAGGTCGAATATCACCTTGACAACATTGCTCGAACTATGTCTAACAACATGGATTGGCTCAACCCAAGCAAACATTGACTTCACAAAAGGGACAACCTCCATACTACACCGATTGGACCAAACCTCTACCGACCATTGGCCAACCAGATGAACCACGGATTCCCTTCGATATTTCTTCAACAAAGACACGGAATTTCTTCTCCATGGTGGCGATGGTTCAAGGAAATATGCTACATCCTTGACACTTCCATTCCTATGCACTATCTACTCAAACCGCATTGCCATTGAGGAACGTGCCACTCACTTGTTCTCCAACACGGTGGAAGCATACGACCGAGATGCATTGTATGGGATTCATCAACGCCGAACGCCGACGAATCTACTACGAAGGTCGCCGGTTCGAAGTCACAACATGCGGTGTTTAGTACTAAAGACATCGTTGCCATCCAACATGTTGGTCTTTCATCCAAATGGGACTACACCTTTCAAGAAGATTGTGGTCAAAAGACGGGATGAAAGGATTATGCGATACTGTGAAGTCGACTTTTAGAATTTGTCTCTCAACGATATTGAGGACATGTACCTTGCAAAAGTGCGTGGTCGCATGAGATAATTTTCAACCGAAATACAACGTGAATTCATCAAGTCACCGCTCATTTTCATCGACGCATAGTCATACAAGAACGTGTTGAAGATCTCCGACTTGCGTTGAATCATATCGACACGTGTCAACTTCACTCCACCACGCCTGATCTTCCCGATATCAACCATTTATCACAATTAACGCCATCAAGAAACCGTTTGGTGTCGTTTATCGCAGATGAACTTCATCCCAATTGCTTGATGGCATGTAATGAGCTTCACAAATTTGGAGATCATACTCAAGATGGTTAGGACGGATTAGCTTATCGATTGAAGGATATAAGTGAAAACATTGGGAACCCTAAGCGATGGAATTCTCGGGATCGGAGGAATGTGAGAAGGATCATCACCATGATTGATGAAAGGTTGTTCGAAGGATCGGTTGACGATTGGAGAGCTATGTTGGTGGTCACCCAGGATTAACATAACCGGCTTTCAACGCCTACATGCGCACTCCACAGGAACATCACCGCACTTCCGGTACCCCTTGAATTGTTTCTTTCATATAATTTTGGATGTGTGATGATATAAGTCTATGGCTTGTGCACAAATAACATTGTACAACCCGTAATTGTCAAGAAAGGACCACGTAGTACGCTTGATTGCACAATCCTTATAAAAGGAGCGAAAGCTTCTTATTTTTGAGTAAAATCTATCAAACCTTTCATTTTTAAGGTTTTGCTCAAAGGACAAGTACTTCCCATATGATTTTCAAAACCTCAACCGCTTATATCACTAGTTGAGGGGAGTATTTGCATTAAAACTTTGTTCACTGATTGTTCATAGTGGTCATCTTCCCAAACACTCGAAATGGTCATATTTATTGTCAAACTTTTCAAAATAACATTTGATATGCCATTTTGAGGGAGAAAATTATGTGATAAGAAATATGTTGTGCAAAATGCAAATGAATATGTGTACTTGAGACTTAACCAACGAATTGACGGTACTAAACTGTTAGTAACTCGAAAAGACTTGTCTGGACGGTAATAATTTCAAGCTAGTTCGCTAGTAATGTAAACGTGTCTCGCAAAGGACTTGTCCAAGTAGAAAGTACCATTCGAGACACTCTTGATAGACATGAACTCGACGGGTATGACAACCTTTCGAGGTTTGTCTACACCTTCAAGGTAGTTATTAGAGCTAGTTGTCACCTAAAAGTCGACAATGTAACTCTTTAACTATACAACGAACCGTGTCTCATGGGGATTGTCTATCTCCGTGGATCAATTCAAAATGTGCGCTCTTTCCTCACTGTGCATTTAAACCATTAAAACTATTAAGCACATGTGGAGGGGGAGTATTTATGCAAAATCATATCTCTACAAAGGGTACTAAAATGTTTCCATTAATAAACACTTGTGAGAGATTTAATTTTCAGTGGTACAAAATGGTTTTATGGCAACATAGGTTAGTCATGGAGTTATAAGGTGACTAAGGTTAGGAATAACCGTCCTATGATCCGCCAGAGCCGGAGGATCTACCCAAGGACTCTACCATTAGTTAGTGTTAGAAGTCCTTAGGAATGATTGTAAAAGGAGAAAATGAGAATCGGAGAAAGAAGGAGTTGATGAATCAAAAGAAATGTAAAGTAAAGGGTGAAAAAAATAGCCCTCAGTTACTCAACTTAGGGCGGACACGGGTTCAATTCATATACTCTTGGTTGTCACTTAGTGACGCCTTGGTATTAAAGATTAAAAGTCGTCATGGACCCAATGGCGCATGCACTAAACCTTCTTAGCCACTAAAGTTTCTCTCAATGAAGCTTGTTTCATTCTCACAGGAACCCTACGTAAACTATTGGCTTTCTCTTAGAGATCATTGGTATTGAAGAAGGAGACCCTCTCCTAGTCTCAAGCCAAGAAAACCAAAATGCACTATTGAGTCTAGAGCCACGAGATTCATCAAAAGATCACTTAGGAACACTTGACATTTTATCACTTGACGATCAACAAATAAGATCATCGATGGTTCATATCGAGTCCTTCACATATCTTAGCAATCTGTCGAGAACATTTATGAGAGGTTCACAACCGTGATCCTCGGTGATTGAATGGAAACTCCCGCCAGGTCAACATCAAACAACCACGGCAAAGAAGTCACTTCGGTAACTCCCGTGGATTACGCGGAGTGTGTCTCAAACGGTCTATCGTGAGGTGATGCTACGGTATACCTCGACTCATCTCGAATCAGAGATGTACTTGGTACATCGCGTTATCTCACTTGTGGGACTCAGATTCAGAACGGCCTTTGTAAGAATTAGAGTTGTGTTTTCACACTATGTCATTAACACTCTCAAGTTCAAACTTGTAAGTCTTGGAACACGCTTATTACTAACCGTTTGAAATGTTTTCTTCTTATGGAAGCTCGGGCGGGATGATCGTCTTGATTCTTCTCATGCTCACGCCAACATCATCACTAATGGAAGTTCTATTCAAAAGCAACACATGATCGTAATGATTCTTCGTCAAACCAAAGAATCTACAAAGATAAAGACTTAAAGAACTTCATCAAGATTGAATTCCAACGTCAAAGAGCGTGTGAGCATGTTGAAGAATGACGTGGAGACACCGAGCAATGAAGCGCACTGAGGCGAGACTTGATGCGAACAACAACATAATATCACTTTCACCACAAAGAACAATGATCAAAGAACAAAGTTATAGATGACGTCAAAGCATAACTGCTCAAAGACAACTATCTCTTTACACCGGGAGATTGTTCGAATCAAGGCAATTCTTCTCACAAGAAAGAAGAATGTCGAAGACGCCGAGCTACTATTACATCAACGCCTTCACTGCTCATCACCAACACTTGAGGGAGATTGTTGGAATCACTCCTAAACCATAATCAAGTGTTAGTAATTAATATGTAATAGTTAGCTTTATTATGGCCTTTATGTTTGTTATTAGCCTTAAGCTTATGTAGAAGGCCCATGAGCTTAGGCCCAAGCCCATTAAAGAAAGAAAGGGAACTAGGAGTGTTGCCCTAGCTTCCCTCCTATAAATACCTTATGTAAACCCTCACTTGAGGGTTGGTTGTTCAATTTACTCTTTCACATACACTCTACGCCTAACCTTTCTTTACTTATGCGTTATGCGTGTGTTTGTGTGTTGTTCAATCGCCTTATCTCTTTCTATATTACTTGTGTTTGTAAAACTAGTGACCTAACACTAACCACTCTAGAGGAACTACCCAAGACTCCAAAACCAATCCACTACCATTATCTACTCCACCACCCGCTCCAACTCAAACATCTAAGTCCACACCACCTCCACCATCCAACATAATGCCGAAAGAACTTGTCTTTTCCACACCTCCTACTTCTCCAAATCCTTTTGATGATCTCCAAGACATTTCACCTAGGAATGTCAATCCACCACCCTCATTCCCAGATATTATGGATGAGGACACACCTTTACCAATCATTCCACCATCACTTCCGCAACCATATGAACCTTTTTGGATCAATGATCCTTTACCTTCACTTCCACAATATCTATTATGCAAACATTATCAATGTTCTAGACAAGTTGCTCTAGAAATTAGGGACGAAATGCGTTCACTCTTCGGCACATCCTAGATCGCATTAACATCCACACCCACCGAAACTTCCATCCCTAAAAGGATATGCAAGCATCCAATACCAACAATATGTTCTTCTATATTTTCTTCTTCTTTGTTTCTTGCTATATTTTATTTTCTTTAATTCTATAAGAACATATTCTTGTTCTTATTTTTACTAATGTATGTGGCCTAAATACCACTAAATTTTTGTCGTTTTTATTACAAGGATTAGTCTTACGTACCTTGGCTCTCTCTCATCTTACTTATCGTATTTAGACTTGTTATCATTATATGGCTCTATTATTATCACTAATCCTTTCTTATGTAGGTTTTCGACTCTATTTTTTTACTTGACGTTCTCATCTAGGGGAGCTAACGTCAATAGCGAGTTTTGAAATTGGGATTCATGGTCAGCCATATTGTCTCTTCGACACTCTTTTTGTTTTGACAAAAAAAGGGACGAGAGTAAAACTTAAAATATTTTTCAAAACCTTGAAACATCTAATTCTGAAGTTTTAATCATTATAATTTAATGTTTTGTCATCAATAGAAAGGGGGAGATTATTAATACAAATAAACCGTAAAAACGTTTATTAATATTTCTCGATCTCTCTAAGTTTTGTCGATAATAACATAAAAATACATCAAGTACAAATCTAAAAGTTACATGTTACTATATCTATTTTACTACTTACTTACATTTTCTAGTCATATATTTGTTTGTAAAAGAAATATAAGTAAACATGTTGGGTTATTCCTTACCCATAATCCATGACCCATGACCCAAAACCCATGGCCCATGTGCATTACATCGTGCATGACATCAAGTTGGGTAAAATCCATGACCCATGACCCAAAGTCCATGAACCATGACCCAAAGTCCACAAACCATAACCCAAAGCATGTATTGCATCATGCATGACATCATGTTGGGTACCCATGACCCATAGTCCATGACCCATAACCCAAAACCCGGTTTGTAACCCAAAATATGTATTGGTTTACCCAAGTATGCGAATCCACAGGTTTACATCATGGATCCCTTTTCAAAGACCCACCGGATCCCCGTGAACAGTGGTCAGTAAGACTATAAATAGTGAGCCATTTCTTCCTTATTTCTCACCCATCCTCATATAATTCTTCTCTCATTATTATATATCTCTCTACCTCTTATCCAAGGATCATTCTTGTATCTTTCTTTCTCTTATGTTCTCAAGGTTCTCCTTTTAAGACAAGATCACATTTCTTGCATACGAGTCATCCATTCTTCAAGAGAAGAGTTTTCTCGACTTCTTCATCACCTAAAGACCACTGAGTTGTTTCTTGTAGTTGATACATCTTCTTTTATTCATAAAGTTAGTTGTGATAGTTGTGATAGTTATGATCGCATTGGTTCTTCCATTTGTGTTAAGAACCCGGTATTTAGCTTTGTACCGAAATGTAAGCTAATTTGTGAGGTTTCTCCACCGGCAAAAGGAGCTTGTTGACATAGTACTTAAGAACTCTCGAGTTGGATACTCGGAGAGTGGAGTAAGGCAAGGAAGGTGTCCTTGTAGCCGAACCATTATAAATCACTGTGTCACATTTCTATCCTTTTCTTTCTTTACTATTCTCGTATTTATTTCTTTTCATACTAACTTGCATTATCTATATCTCAACATCCAAAGGTTTCACATACTATCAATCTAAAGTTTATAAACTAAATTTAAATCGGTAAAAACTATTCAATCCCCTTCTGGTTTTCTACACAAACTACCAATACCCAACCTACCTCTTTCCTTCTCGGCAATAACGTTCTCCCATGCCACCCATGCTAGCTTTTTCGCGCCCTCCTGACTACCCCAAAAATTTGAACGAATTTGTTCTAAAGATTTTAACACACCTTCTGGACTCGAAACAAGGACATATAATAAATACTCAAACTCCCAAGCACCGACTTTATAAGGGTGTCGAAACCTAAAGAAAGCATAGTTACCTTCCATTTAGAAAGCGATCTTTCAACCTTTTAACAATACTCTCCATCGCCTTTAGCCGCCATGCTCGCTTCCAATTGTGATTCCTAGATAATTAAATGGCAAGTTTCATGTTGCACATCCAGGTGGAGGTCGCCATATTCGTGATCTCATTTAACAACACCCCACCTCATATATATTTGACTTCCCAATATTGATCTTCAAACCCGATGAATTATCAAATTCATTCAACACATCTAGAATGCCATCAACTTCTCTAGGAGTCCATTCAGTTAGAAACACCATATCATATGCGTAGAACAAATGTGACACCTTGGGCCTATCCACACCAACGGATGCCCTCGGAATTTTGTTATCTTCTATTGCTTTTCAAGTTGCTAAATGTAACCCTTCCATTGCAATAATAAACAAGAAAGGAGACAACAGATCCCCTTGACGAAGACCCGATGCAAAGAAATTTCATCCATAGGGCTACCATTTGCGAGAACTGACACTCTAGCTGAAACAAGACATTCCTGAATCTAGGATCTCCATTTTTGCCCAAATCCAAATTGCTCAATCACGTGGTCTAAATATTCCCAACACAAAGAATCATACGCCTTTTCGAAATCAACTTTAAATATCATTAGTTTCTTCCTCTTTAATTTATACCATTCCATCACCTCACTCACCATTAACGACCCATCTAAAATTTTCCTCCCTTTAACGAATGGCGACTGTTCACTACTTGCTAGACTTCCAACCACTTTCACCAATCATAGAGCCAATAACTTTGCATTAATCTTATATTGAACACCAATCAATGAAATAGGACAATAATCTTTAACAAACATGGGATTCGATACCTTCAGGGTCAACATAATAAACGACGCATTACATCTTAACACAAGTTCACTATTTTCACAAAATTCCATCACAACTTTATATATGTCTTGTTTCATGATCTCCCAATATTTCTTCACGAACTTGAAAGAAAAACCATCCGGACCCGGAGATTTATCACTTCCACATTGCCAAACCGCATACTTTATTACATTAATTGTAATCGGCCTTTATGATTCTTCAATTTCCCTCGGCAGTAAGATGGTTATAGCGAGACTGAGGCAATGTTGGGATATGAAACTGACCTTTCTGCAAATTTGTCACGATAAAACTCAAAAAACATCCTCTTTACCAGCGTAGGATCCGTACACCATTCACCATCATGCATAACTCCCTGAACCATTTGCAATCTTCGATGTTGTTTCAAAAACCCATGAAAGAAAGCCGTGTTTTCATCGCCTTCAATGTCCCATTTAACCTTTGCTTTTTGGGTTGCATCTGGACATCAATTCTATAAAGTTCTGCTAACTCTTTTATCCAACCAACTCGATTTTGATCTCTCAAACAAGAGCCATCTGATCATCCATTTTCTTTTCAATTAAACGAATGTCTTCACACAACTTTTTTCTTGTACATATCTTGTCTTCTTTGAACCATTTATGCTACAATTTAAGTCTTCCTTTAATATGCTTCAATTTGTTTTTGAGATCAACGCATGCATCGACTTTGTAAGTTATAAATTACGAGTTACTTATTCATTATCTTAAAATAAAAATAAAAACGATAACAATGAAGTAATAGATTCTAGTTCCGGTGAGAAATTGAGAAATCGGAGAAATCATGAAAAGACGCAATTTGAAGCCTCGATTCATGTTTTTTTTCCCCCAAACTTTTTGATATAAATGTTTCTTTAGTTGATTAGAAATAAATTCATGATTAAAAGTTTTAAAAATTTAACATATGATTCATATTATTTGCAAAATATCATTTGAATGATAAAGAGTTTTAAATCAGTTTACATATTTCAGAAAATCTCTACACTAAAATGTGTATTGAAAAGGTATTTTACGCATAGAAACTATAAATCAATGTGAGCAAATTGTATTTCTCATATGTACTTTATAGTTTTTCACTTAAAAATCTCACATCTTAATTCGAGAAATGATGATTTGCACATTTCACCAATTTATTTGCATACTTCAATTTATGATTTATACCGTTACATCATTTTTATTCGTTTTTAATATTGTAAAGGTAATAATATGAATTTTAAAAAGGGAAAGGCCTGCAGTGTATCTTGGCAAAGCCAAAAGGCTTCCAAAACAAAAAGGGAATCTTACATTCTTTTTTTTTTAAAAGAAAAAAAACAATATAATATACAGAAAATAGAAAAAGTCAAAATCCAATGATCAAAGCAAGAAACAAAACACGATTCTTCATTCTTGTTCAAAAACCTCCCTTCTCTTCTCTTCTTCCTTACATATTCTTTTTCCAGTCATTAAATATAAAACCTTGATAAACAAAAAACCCAACTATACTTTATGATGATGAATCAGAAATCACGCGTCACTAAAGAGCTTCATGAAAAACACAGAAAGGTTGGTCTTTTTAGAATATCATCTTTTACTGTTTCATATTTTGGAATAGTTGATTTCTGTTTCTTTATATTATCTGTGTTTTTTACTTGTTGATATCACCTTCACCAAGTTCTAACATGATAAACTTTTTCATCAGTTACTTTTATATACCAGAAATAAACTAGATTCTATAAATTATATTTTTTGTGTTTGATACTTTTGGTTTCCTTGGCCGTGGAACGAGTTATGCATAGTAATGTTATGATATCTAGATCTATAAATGTTGTTTTCAAGAGAATTAGTTTTGCAATCCAAAGAAAACTAGTGGCGCTTGTTCCTCGTTTATCATTCACCTGCGTAACGTATAATAATCCGAAAAAAGCTATTAAATGTGGGATAAAATGTAAAATAAGTTTATGTATGATTTGTTAATTGAAATAATCTTTCTCGAAGCAGTCCCTTATCCTACCTCCTCATACCCCGCTGCGGCGAGATTTGGGTATCATTTGTTGTTGTGACTAGTTATTTACATAAGCTGGTTACAGAAAATCATATTTCAATGTCTGTCCAAAAAAAAGTTCAAATTTTGAATTATATATTTTCTTTAATCTAGAATTAAGTTTATGCTTTATGAATTTGTTATTAGTGATTATTTATCATGATATTTATTGTTATAATAAGCTGTTTTATATATGTGTGGGTGTTCTTTTGTGGTCACTAAAAGCTAAACTTAAGTTCCATAAAAGTTTTTTTGAAAGGTCAAAAGGCCAAAACTTGTATCTCTTCATCTTACAACTATTAATGCATGATGTACAAACTTTTGAAATAGCTGGTAGTTTACCTATGTAGTAACATTTTAGCATAGGCAAATTTCCATCTGTCAGAAGTACAATTAGCTCAATAATTTGGTTGTTAATACAGGTTGTTGAATATTAAAGGACTAGTTAATGTAATGAGCAGTTGTCCTAATTTTCTTTATCAACAAACCATCAATTTCTCTCTGTTTTATACTATTAGAAAAGTACATCCACCTGTGCATGTTTTGCAAGCTGTAAAGCGAGAATATAAGGTTGCGATTATTGGGTCTTTAGTTGGTGAATCGTTTTTTCAGTAGCAATAATGAACCCTAATTGTTAGAGTAACGTAAAAACGTACATCATGCTCTATGCCAGGGTAGTTGAGACTTTTGGATGGTCACAAGTAGTTGTCCTAACTCTAGTATAAACATACAAAATAAGAAGAGGGCAATACTAGTGTCAAGCCTAAAATTGACTTTTGGAGTACATAGTATTATCGGAAACGCCCAGAAGTAGGAAGTTTTTCTTAAAATGAAAAACCGGAAAGAGTTCTAGGAATTATCGATACTAGTTTTGTTTCTTGCAAACCGGCTCTATTAAATATTCACAAAAGGGTCACAAAACGTCTGGTACATTATTACATAAAACAAATAGGGAATTGTTGATAAAGTCAAAGAATCATAAGACCATCTTATTGGTGTTTGTATGAGTTGGTAACATAGCTGTCAAAGGATGGCTTGGTAGATGCCAAACCGATATATTGGCACCAGGTCCCACTTTATTGAGTTGTAACACTTTACAGTATTAAAATTTAAGGAAAATCAGTTTGATCAGTTGTTTGACTTGTGAAAAAGACTGTTTCTGATTCAAATGATACTCTGTACTTCTGTAGTGTTACATTTGGATGTCACATAGTGAGACCAAATTTAACTTCATGCTGATAATGAGACTAAATTTAAAGATATACTGATAATAGTTTACCTTAAAATAATGAGAAAATGTGGTACTTTTCTCACTGGTTACCTAATGCAGATACTTGAGGGGCTACTTAAATTACCAGAGAACCGGGAATGTGCAGACTGCAAAACCAAGTAGGTGGCATGGCATTTTAGCACATTAAATTGTTGGGGTAATTGCGTCTTTATGTATCTTACTTGCCACGTTTTCTAACTTTGTGTAGCGTATTACATTTTTTTCATTTTGTTATATCATACTTTTGAATTTCCTCTTCTTGGTGTATCATAGACCAATTGTGTGTACTACTTGACCATTATACCCCTACCGTTTACACACTCAAATTAATCGGGGTAGAGGTAAAATGGTAAAAAGTATACACACAATTGGTCTATGATACACCAAGATGATGAAATTCAAAAGGATGATATAACAAAATGAAAAAAAAAAAAAAAAATTAATACGCTACACAAAGTTAGAAAACGTGGCAAGTAAGATACATAAAGATGCAATTAGCCCTAAATTGTTCAAGCTATTTCAAATTATTAACAATGTACATATTATGATTGCAGGGGTCCAAGATGGGCTAGTGTAAATATTGGGATTTTTATATGTATGCAATGTTCTGGGGTTCATAGAAGTCTTGGAGTACACATATCTAAGGTCCGGTTTCCATTACCAGTATATTTTTTTCTTTATAAAGTTGTTTGAAACCTTGTTTATATTAATTTTTATGCTTTTTTAGGTGAGATCTGCTACGCTTGATACATGGCTACCAGAACAGATAGCATTTATGCAAAGTGAGTTGCTAGATTTGTTCATCAATTCCTTCTTTGCTATGTACATAAGTTGCCGTTTATAGCTATTGTATCTGACCTTAACTTTCAAAAAAATTATGGAAGCTGCAAAAATCCTGTAAAATGTTCTAGCAACTATAACTGATTTTTGAAAGCTGGAGGTCACGCATAAGGGTTATTTGCTGTTTGGATATTCATAATGATATTTATGGGAGTAGTAGAACCACCATAGCCTCTTAGGTAGTTAGGTAAACGCGTACAAAGGTTGATCATTGTGAAGACTGTAATCTTGCTAGTCGTGTTTCGTAATGGTTTTAATTTTTTTGGGTAAAGGGTAACCCCGGTGAAATAATGACGATGGTTTAGTTTAATACTTATAGTACATCTTATAACCATAAAGGCAAAAATTCTATATTGGAATGAAGGAATAAAGTTATAGCATCCCCAAAGCATCAATAAATTTGCTGCTAACAATTTGTGCTTATTGCAGATATGGGAAACAATAAATCAAATAGCTTTTGGGAAGCCGAGTTGCCTCCTAGATATGACAGAGTTGGGATTGAGAATTTCATTCGCGCAAAGTAGTGTTTCAGTATTACCATTGATTTTTCAATTTTCTTTACGTACCATGTAGATTAGTAAATGATTGTTATCAGGTATGTAGACAAAAGATGGATTTCGCGAGATCGAAAAGTTGAAACTCATCTAAGTACAGCACGGCAAGAGCATGTCCCGGTTTATAAGCCCGGGCCCCCAGCAAGTAGGGTCATGGTCCGTTTACCGGAGCCAATACAAAGCCCTCAGCTTTACAAGTCGAATAAAAGTGTAACTCCTCTTCCTCCTGGTGTTGTTGAACAGAAGGTTAGCTAACTATCGTAGTTGACTTTTTATTGTTGACTTTCTTTGAAGAATTAAATAAGTTTAGTTGCATTAATGGACCTTTGATGTGTATAGGTCATTGTTCAACCAAAACAAATCGAACAACGATCAAAACCAGAGGAGCATAAAGTTGTTGAGAATGTGTCGAGTCAGAAGGTTGATGATTATCAGGCTACTAATCTTTTTGATATGGTCCCAGTGGATAGTAAAGTTACAGTAAATGGTTCCAAATTTTCTTCTAATGATGAGAATCCACAAGAAAGAGTCCAAAGTAAGTTTCTTTAGTTTTTCTTATGAGATGTACCTTAGAGGGTATCGTAGTTTTGTACTGCCCGTCAAACGCAAGTCTGGTTTTCAACTCTTGATTAAAAGTTTAGTTTGGTTCTAAAAATTGCAGCATCTGGTCCCATGTTAGCGGTGGTAGAACACAATGATGCCAATAAATCAAGTAACAAGGTGAAATCGAAGTTCGAGTTTGAGGATCTTTTTGATGGATTAGATTGGGTTTCGCCTTCTCTCCTCAAGAACCATGTAAACAACTAAAAAGCGACATCGTGAGTCTTTCCGAAAAGGTATGTCATCTACACATTTCTTCAAACCAATTATTTTTCACCAAGGTTGCTTGGATGTGTGTTTTGAGAGTTCACAAAACAACTCATAGAATAGGCTGCTAAAAATATTGTTTGGGTGTGTGCTTATGCTGTTTAAGGTTGCAATAATGGGATACTAAATATTTGGGTGTTTGGCAAATTATAATTATTTATTTATTTAAGAAATCACATGGTACATTGACCAAATGGGGGCTTTCCATTAAGAATATGATCAATGTTGATAATCCCTCAGATTAGGTGAATAAGAGGGATAGTGCCAATAAATCAGTTTAGTTGCAATTAGTATGAAAAAGATTATCTGAAGCTGATCATTTAGAGTTTGTTTAGCCAAAGATTATCAAAAGGATTGTTGCGACTTGAAATCCCAATAATCAGTTCTAACTTCTAAGCACACACCACATAAGTTATACTGAGTAACAGTTTAATCTGTACACATAAAATGCATACAAGAGCTCTTCAACTCTGACCCATGTACGTTCTTTGAACTTTTAACCAGTCTATTATCGTGCCACCAATTTCCGCTGAGCAACAACCACCAGCAGTTCATACTCATCAACAGACTAAGCTCACGAGTAATCATCAAAATGGCATGAACGCGTTCAACCGTTATCCAAATCAGGTTTGTTGATCATAGCATCTGATGTTTATTTCAATCAACAAATTTCTCTTGGACGCTGCCAGTGTGTGTGTGGCGTGCATGCGCGTGTGTGAAGTAACAATGACTTGATATTAAATGTTTGGTTGTTTGGGAAATTTGAACTATTTAAGAAATCAGCCGGTGAAATGACGCGAAGGGGCATTTTTATGCGAAAAATGGAGAGGCGTTTTGTTAGGTCTCTCAAATTACGTTAAGCTAAGAAATCAATCTTATATCCATATATAAAAAGCTGGTTATTGCTACATGAAATTTAAATAATCTGTTCCAAAACACAAATCCATACCCCCCTAAATGGCAACATTTGAAGGTACATGCTGCAAGTGTATACAAGGTTTCTTGAACTTCTACCTCTGTACTTACTTTGAACTTTTAAACAGTCTACTGCTGTACCACCGATTTCGGTTCAGCAACAACAACCAGCAGTTCATACCCAACAACAACCTAAGATCATGGGTAATCATCAAAATGGCATGAATGGGTTCCACCGTTATTCAAATCAGGTTTGTTAATCATAGGAAGTGATGTTTATTGCTATTATAAAGTTCATTTTTTGAACTTGGGTATTCAGCACTTTTACAAACTTCAAAACTGAATACTGTATTTTTTAACTGTGTTGGCAGATAGGAAACATCAAAACTTCACAACCTATTGGGAATCCCGGTTTCTACACAACATCCAGGTAAAACATAAATCTGCATTACGCTTTGTCCCTTGTGCAACTTTTCATTCCCTGATAGCAATCTGTTTCTGTTTCTCGTTTTGCAGTATGTACGGCACAAATAGAGTTGCTCCAAGCACAAGACCATTAGGAGGAAGTAGAGCGGGCATGGGACCATTAGGCATTCCAACTCAATTAGGAGGCGAATACGACTTCTCATCGTTAACACAGGGAATGTTTACCAAACGATAAATGGCATTTCAGTCATTAGTTTTTAAAAGACAGAAATCCATACATATTTAGAAATAGAACCTTATAGTAAATTTGATTGCTTGAGTTGTATATTTGATTTAGAATAGCTTTTGCATTCATTTGAGTTGTTATTAATTTATGTTGCTACAAGCGAAATAATGAATATTTATTCCAATTTATTAATAGAAGAAAAATATAAAGTAATCATATGGCTTAAATTTAGGCAAGCCTGTTTAGCGTTTTTTTGAATAAAGTAATGACCTGTAATACATCTCATGTCTATCATATGTTCATGTTACTTTAACTGCTGTATTTAACGTCGAGCAAATTCATTTGGAAGCAGTCTCTCAACTGTCGGATTTATCCTGGTGGTAGAGGTAGGATCTTTCTACATCCCACTTCCCCTTACTCTACTTCAGTAGGATTGGGTTTTGTTGTTATACTTCAAGAAAAGTACTTGTGAGTTGTGAGTTGCGAGTGATTTAACTTGATCCGCATTTCAGGCCTTTGACCCATTTGATCATAATCTATATGGATCCACATTTCATGCCTTTTGTCCTCTATGATTGTAGCCCAGCGGTACAATATTTTATGTATGTCAGTATCTTCCCGACCAAAATGCTCCTTTGCTCAGTTTGTATAAGATGTTGGATACATTTGTTATGCGTATATTGTAAGATAAATAGTTGTTTTATAAAAATAAAAAATAGACGGATACATTTATTTCAAGAAATAACTGTTTATAGTGTGTCCCTTTTGGGTTTGGACCCGACATCAAATTTAAACCAATGTTTTTTTTATATGTTTCTGGTGTCGAAAGCGTAAAGGCTAAAACTGTGTTTTCATGACACTAGAACAATGGGATTGAATATGTGAAGCTTGAGTTGAGAAATTTATACACTTTTTCATTCAATATATCTTTGGGCTTTGGCATGTTCAAACATACATCTTATGATTCATTTAAAACTAAGATTAGTTTCCTTACATCTCATATGAGTCCTTTTTGCGTATCTTGGGTGAGAAACCCAAATCAGAAAAGCTCAGCAAGCCAATGGCCAATGGTTCTCAGCGGAAGATGCACTTAGGACCGGATTTTCGCCTCTAAGTTTTCTTTCCGTCCCTTTACATGCCTTCAGGGTATGGAGCCTCGTCAAGCTTGAACTTGGTTCCAATAACCATTGCTACACGCACTACCCGGGGTCCTTTAGGCAATTGATTTTCTGAATCCTCTAGATGGAGAATAGATGGCTAGATTTGAATTGACCAAAGTCTTTGTGCCAATCTATGTACTCTGATCCTGAGCTGAATAGGCGGAAAGACAGATTTTGAAGAGGTGCTTGGTTGCTAGGGGTGTGTTGTGGATATCGCACATGCGTACCATATAACAAACAAAGAAAACACAAACAACGCTTGCAAAAAGTAAAATACCCAAGATGTAATGTGGTATTTACCACTAGGGAAGTCGTAGCAGTCCATGGGGTCGAACCAGAGAGATTTATCATAGAGAACACACACAAAAGATATCAGTTTACAATTGTAATGAGAGGGGTATTTATAAGTGTGTAAACCCTAATCCTAACTTGCTCCTCAAGATTGCATCTTAAAGCCCGGACTAACTAAATATGGGCCAAGCCGATGTTTCAGTTTCTGCCCAGCGTGGAGGGAGCCTATAACTACCTGTTAAGGCCCTGCTTGAGAGCCTAGCTTCGGAACCTAGCTTTCAGAGCCTAACTTCGGAGCCTATATCTTGGAGCCTTCGTCAATCTTCTTCTGCTCTACTTAAGAGTAGGATCCTAAAGAGCTCCTGCATAAGTAACTCCCTACCTTTGTTACGCCGCATCAAATTAACATGGGAGCCTCTACGGGCTTCTATCAGTTTCCACAACTCAACAGGATGTTCAATGGTTCGATTATCGGGTAGTTATTTTATAATTTTTCTGGGTAAAACTGAAAACCAAGCCGAATTGAATTCAAATTGAATTAAACCGAATCGAAAACCTAATTTGAATTCGGTTCGATTTTCGGGTTGACCGGAATAACCCGAATTACATAATTTATAACCTTTTTTCATTTATTCATATACCTTTTTAGCATTAAAAATTTTCAAACTAAAAAAAAATGTTATATATACTAGGAAAGAGTTTTAAAATGCTTTTTTTTATATAAATATATGAAACATATATAGATTTATGTGAATTCTGTTTTAGGTTTTCATTTTAAAATTATATCCAAACTAAAAACTGAATATTTAATTTGGTTCAATTCAGTTACAAATTCGGTTCAGTTTTATTTGGTTCAGTTCGGTTTCGATTTTCAATTCCTATGGTATTACCCAAAATTGTGAACACCCCCTAAAATTTACCCATTGTTATCGTGCGTCAAAAATTTTGAATGAAATCGTTAGGGGATCATAAGCCCATGGTATAGATAATTATCAGGTTTGGCCCATTTATGATGTAACATTATTGTTTATACATTGCTTGTACACATTCAGTTTATGAGCAAATATCACTGATTACATGATATCAAAGCAATACCTGAAGTTAGGGGTGTTAATTGGGGTCGAGTTCGGGTTAGCGGGTTCGAGTTGACAGGTTGGAGGGTCAGAAACCCAAACCTGACTTATTTAATTTATCGGGTCAGCTATGCCAACCCAAACCTGTTTACACATAACTCGAACCTGACTCATTTAACCAGTAAAATATTTTATTTAATTTATTTCATTTATATATTTTATTTAATTTATTTGGCAGGTTAAATAGGTTACACAGGTTTGCGGGTTGACCCACTTAACCCATGTAACCCGTACAATAAAATATGAATATATTTTAATTTATGAAAACAAATTAAACGAGTTGACGGGTCGACCCGCTTAATTATTCTCAACCCGAACCTGACCTGTTTAATAAACAGGTTAGATGAGTCGATCCAAATCCGACCTAAAATCTATTTAGACTCAATCCGAACCTATTAATTTTCGTGTCAATTTCATCAAATTTTGTATCGAGTCAGAAATCGCCACCCCTACCTGAAGTATATCTCTCCTCCCAAAACCATAGATTACAGAAAAGATTTGTATCCCTCCATAATCTTGCATCAAAAAATTACTCACATTACTTTGTTTTGTGATTAATTCCATTATAATCATAAAGAAAGTTTGCCTCTATAATATTGCAACATTTTAAATCAAAATGTATTGAGATCGTTAAAGATTGAACTAATTATACAATAAC
The DNA here is from genome assembly GCA_022545495.1 of Chrysanthemum lavandulifolium. Lineage (NCBI taxonomy): Eukaryota > Viridiplantae > Streptophyta > Magnoliopsida > Asterales > Asteraceae > Chrysanthemum > Chrysanthemum lavandulifolium. Next base: position 177,835,274 of record CM040241.1, read on the forward strand.
CAAAATTATAACCTCTACAAATTGATAATGTTAAGACTGAAATATTTTATTAATTTAGTGAAATATTATTATATTGATAAATTAATAATTTATTAATTTAAAGAGGTTTTACGTATTATTTTTAAATTTTCAAGTCCAATATACTAGTTAAAGATGAAAATTAAATAAAAAAAAAAGTTTCAATTAACATTTTATAAATTCAAGGCATTGAAGAAGTTAATAGAGTTACGAGGTTTAAGGCATTGAATAAATTGTGTAATTTTTTAATAATTATTAATTTATAGTTTCGTTAGAACCAATATATATGAGATGGAGTTTAAAAAAAATATTATCTTATATATTTATTGATTGGTGTCCAAATTGATATCGGTCTCAAGTTGAGACAGGACAAATTATTAATTTTATCAAAATTATCAATTTATCGAATATTAATTTTTAAAGGTGTTACTCGATACTATTTTTCAACAAAAGGGCCTGGGATCGATATAGTTAACAAAACTAATCTGGTCATTTGAGTTCACTCAGACTAAAAAGCTTAAAAATAAATATACGTGTAATTGTGTAAAACCAACAATAAGAACCATAACGGTAGATAAAAGCTTCAAACGAAATGTAAGGTGGTTATAGAATATAGATGTGTTTTATATTGCAAGTGTCAAACATGGCACATAAATAAAATCTTTACATGTTCTCCGTAAAACAAGTGGATGGTAACTAATGTTTAGTTACGTATAGATATCTTGGACCCCGATGGATGGACTTTTTTAAGTCGGCTTCAGTTGTAAATTAAGGAACCACGCACTCATAGCATGCAAAAATTGCAATATCCAATCTTGGATAAATGGACGGTGGTTTTCTTTGACTTCTCGTACCTTGACTCTCGTCATAGTCTTGACAAATAGTCAAATACGAATGATGAAACCCATGCGACGCAATGGGATTGTTTTAGAGCGTGAATTTGGATAGGGACTATTTTGCTAAATTCTTATAAAGGACTTAATTTGCAATGACACTTAAACCTTATGACTATTTTTGCCAACTTGACTTACTGCTGACGCCACTTAAACCTCGTGATTATTTTCGCAACTCATGAAAGTTGTGATTAATGATAGGACACATGTCATATGGAGACCTCCGTCTGCTCTTAATAGTTAATATATATAATTACTTGACAATTTAATCTTAACTCTTAAGAATAAGAAATTAAGAATGACGCCTTTCTCTATTTATTGTTTATATTTCTCCATCTCAAATTTTATGTCCATTTTAACTTTTTCAATCAAACTTTTACATTAAATATATCTTTTTGTATTATATAATAATTGTTATAAAATATATAAATGAAATTAGGTTTTAAATGTATTTTCATTGTGATACTTTCATCAAGTATTATATAATATAAAAAAAATATTTTTAATGTCAAAGGTTGATTGAAAAAGTCAAAATAAACATAAAATTTGAGACGAAAATAGTATAAAAAAAATACAGTCTTTGATTTGATATACGGTGTCGGTGTGGATAAGAGTCATAATACACATATCTTTTCATGGTAATGAAACATGTAAATGTAATGTAAGAGATGATGGAAAAATGGTCAAGAAATCAATTGTCATGTCGGTGTTAGAGATTAGTGACGTTATAGTCGCAACTCGCAACTTTTAGTCAATTTGGGTTTCAAGATGACCTAAACAGATGATGACCAAGTTGCATACCACGTATAGAGTAAGAGAAAAGTCGGCCATCTTGAAAGTCTCGGTATAACTACTTAAACTTATACGTCATTTTGCATTTATTACTAAAAAATCATACTTCACTAGACAAACGTGTCATACAAGACTTGAACCAAATATAAATTAAAGATGCCTTTTAAGCCCCATAGAAAAGTATAAGTTTAAGTAGTTGTAGCTGAACATGGACGTGAAGCAGTTGTAGCTGTTTAAAAGAGGTGTTAAAACATGAGAAATTTAGGTCATTCACTCACACTTTTTTTTTTGAACGGTAAAGAGAGATAAATATATATAAAGAACAATCCCCACTCACTCATGCTTTTAGGAATCGATTAGTATGAGATGGTTAATTATAAGAGCAAAGGGTGTGTTGCCTTCAAGTTAAGTTTTAACACACGACACGTCAGCGCCACATCAGCTTTAACCTTTCACCTTAACTCAATAAAAAAACATCTCTTATCATAACTTAACTTTAACAACAATTTACAAAAACAACCATTCATTTAGGGATAGAAAAATAAAATAAAATAATAATAATTAAAAATGCCTTTAACGTGCTGTTATGGCTTAACATGTGTTAAGACTTGACCTTAACTCTCTAAGACGGTGTGGTTAACATGCCTTTAACGCAAGAATGTTAAGATTTAACTTGAGTGTTGTGTTACCACACAGAGTGCTCTAAGGTAACTGTTATCGATAACCTTATACATATTCTATGCCTCATTTTATCACTTTATGGACATGATAATATATTTATGGTTTTATTGTTTTATATCTTTTGTCTTTTATTATTTTTAACTTATCAAATTATATATTTTAAGTTCAGTATATATTTTTTATAGTTTACTTACTTTATTAATATGAAAACATAGCTTTTTTTATGGTTATTTGCTTAATATTTTTTGTGTTTTATTATTTTTGACTTGTCATACTTTATATTTTATGTTTCGCAGTTTTATAATGAGAATAAAATAATAACATATAAAAAATTAAAAAAATAATAAAAAGGTATTACAATCATTTTAAAAAGTACCATAACCAATCCCTAATTATAATCCATGACTTTGTTTTCGCCACGTACGAATACGTGAGTACTTTGCAATGTCTCTGTTAGGGTAGCGCAGTTACTATAATCGAATGGCTATTACATCATTGCAAAAGTAGAATAACATATCTTGTTCAACCGTGAATGTGAAACAGTTTCTGTAATCTTATGAATCATATTGATTACCATTTCGCTAAAATTTATTTTGTTTTTTTAATCCATCTTCCCCAACACATAGTATAATTAGACACCAATCTCCCCACATATATATTAGAGGAATTTGCATGTTCACTAACGCCACTGACACCCATAAACGCCATGCTTGGCCAAATTAATTAGTTTGAATGCCACATATTTTAGCAACACGCGCTTTCCATCATCTTTCCACCAAGAACACACGCCATCACAATCCCAAACTCCTTCCCTGATCTTCAGCTACTCACAATCAATTCCACCTACACAACCAGTGCACAAAACCCTCAAATCATATATTGGTTTGAAAATCATTCAAATTAACCTAAAAATATCCCCAAAATCAATCTTATTTCGGTTCATGATTCAAAAATCAAAACAATCGATACCTGCTTAATAAAAAAAACCCCATAGAAACACGCACCAACATCAATTTAAGAAAAAAGGCGATCGCAAAGTCCATAGATAAAGATTTTTCACAAATAAACCAACTTCGATTTAAGGTAATTTTTATTTTTAATTGTTGTTCCAACCAAACTGAATTAGATTAGCCAATCATTTTTTTTATGTATAATGAATTCGATATTAGTTTCTTATGCATTTATGTATTTTGATTATTGATTATTTGGTTTATGTTTTTGATAGAATGTGTTCAACAAAAAGACCATAAAATGTTTGATAATTTTTGTATACCAAATGTTTGATGAAAGTCCTCATTGGAATTTGATATGTAAACATGTTGTTAGTGTTTGAATTTAGTGTTTTATGTGATGATATTGCTTAAATCATGATTCTCAAATTCCTATTCCACATTTTCCTGATGACCAATCACCTAAACAACCTGATAACGTAAACCTTACACTCACGTCCCAAAGACAACGTTTGGTTAGACGAAGATTGTTTAACGATCGACAACGCGCAATCGGTCTCTAATAATGATGCGACTATGCGCTATCGGCAAGAGCCATGTGGATGAAGGTTACTTATTTTGTTTTCTTAGTTGAAATGATATTGTTCTTTTTCTAACACACCGTTTGATCACGCCCGCTTATGATTATTTTGTGCAATTGCTTTTTACCAACACAACCTATGTGTTGTTTCAATTTCAAGCCAGGCGACTCACAAAAAGAGTTGTTGATCTTCAAACAAGTAATCGACCCAAACACCGGTGATGACGCTCATCATGGTACATCCGTTGACAATTATTGTCCTCCTCAGGCGTCGTGGCCTATATCGAGCAAAGAATCGAATGTGTACTTCCAACCTCTCACGTTGTCAATTGTTAAGGTTGGCCATCCTCATGTGGTTTGAATAATTGTGTGTTCTTTAGGTTTCAACCCGTTAATTTTATACATATGTGCACACCTTGATTAATGCATCGTATAGTTGCCACGCTTAAACCATAGATACGCTATGTTGTCGATAAGTACAATAATGATGTCAAACTAATGATATATCAAAGCACATGAAAAGTGAGTTATACTAAGCATGGGACTTGAAATTGAATTTTCTTAAATAAACATGTAATGGTGAGAGAAGCTCATCATGGCATGTGTTAAGTTGTACAAGTCTCGATGTCATCAATATACAAATTTATCGATGGTTATGTACTCAATAAAGGAAATGCACATGGATAAAATAATTGGGTCTACATTAAATTCTTATTCGAAATATAGTACCCAATAAGTCATTACCCAAGAATGTAGTAATGTAGATTGCAATTTCATTTTACTCAACTTACATCCGAACTCATCATGTTCGTACCATCGAAAATTTGAAATTAACTTATATATGTAGGAAGAATTGAAAGATACGTTGATTACTAAGGAACATGAGTCAAGCAACGAAAGCATCCGAGGAAGCTTTGTCCATTGTAAAGGAAGCCATAGTTTCTATGCGGTGTCACACCCCAAATTACATTTTTGCGTGAATGGAATTCACGGGATTGATCATATAGCATCACAATCACAGTTATATTGAACGACCTAAAGTGTCGTTTGAAAAGAACATCGCTTGATTTAATAAAACAATCGAGTTTACAAAGACAGTCCCGGATGAAAGTTACTATGCACGGAAAATATGTTTAGTACAAGTCAAACGATGTTTTAAAGCACGTAAAACCCGGTTGAGACGCGTCGTCATCGCGACTCCATGATGTGTCCAAATGCATGCCATGAAGTGAATACCTTAGATACCGAGATAAAAACATGCTAAAAGTGTCAACACAAAGGTTGAGTGAGTTCATAGAGTTTGTTTTGAAATGTAAAGCCTTTAAAATCGTTTATGCAAAGAAAGGCATTGTAAATCCACCCGCTCCAAGTTCCGCCCATACAAAACTTGCAACTGTGTATTCACAACCCACCGCCAAAATGTGTATAGTTTATGTTCAAACATATGATTTCAAATGAATTCACAATAGTACCTAACTCGACGAGAACGATAGCACTTAAACAATAAAACTAGACCTAATGTATCAAGAGTCAATCGATTTAGAACGTTATCTGACGAGAACCATAGCACATAATCAATAGCACCTAACTCAATGTATCGAGTCAATCGATTTAGAACGTTATCTGACGAGAGAACTATTGCACGCAAACAAGAACAATTAATATAGTACAACATTCAGTTTTGAAATAATGGTGATCATGATAGAATTTAGCCTTAAAAATCTAAAGTACTTGTGAAAACTAGTTAAGCATGTATCTCCCCCAAAATAGTTATGAAAACAAGTAAAAGTGGGGCTATGAAAACTCACTTGGTAAACTGAAATAATGGCAAAAGTGAGTACACCGAGGTATAATGTGATGCGTTAACCGGGACCTATTACGAATGATATGATATGTCATGAGTTGCAATGTAATGTTATGCATGCATTTCGTATGTTATTTATACCATTTGCGGGTTTTGAAAATAGTACTTTTCGTCAAAAAATACTCTCTTGTCGTCTTGACCATTCAAAATGACTTTACAAGTTTTACGTCAAAATGTCATCCTACAATGGTTTTATAATGATTTATGGTGAAATTTTCACTTTTCGTCAGAAACAATGTCGCCGGAATTTTCATGAAATTAACAAAATAACTTTGGAAAACTAGTCAGTAAAGCGGTGTCGTCGATCGTTAGAGAACGAACTCGACGGTTTTGGAAAGTTTGTATCGATATCTAAAAGTTTCAGTTCAGGAGTTTTCGTCCAAAAGGTCTCGAACATAAAGATAATAAGGGTTAAAGATGGTGGTTTTGGCTAATTGTTGTGCAGAAAAATGAGTTTCGGCCAAGTTTGAACATCCGTAAATAATTTACTACAACTCCGCTTTACAAACAATTTTGTCGTTTTGAAAAATATGCCCGTGAACTTGATTTTATTAGAAGACAATTGCTCCAAAAGTTTCTCAACCTCGTTAAAACAGCCCTCAACATGGACGTTATACCACCGTAACACTTGTATCGTAGAAATAATATAGTTTTTCGAAAATAATAGTTACGGCAAATTTATGAAAACGTGCATATATTTGTCGTTTCAAATCCGCTTTCACGTATAATACGTCCTTAGATTCGTATCAAAGTATACTAATATATTTTTGACAAGTCGAAATAATTTGTGAAGCTTAAGGCTGCTTTTGACTCGAATAAAACAAAACAAGAAGCTGAAATTTCGAAAATTATATTTTTCGTCAAACTTTAAAAATTCACCACGGCTTCGTTATAACTCCGCTTTAATCCGCTTCAAGCGCCACGGATTCGTTTTAAAGTATATTTTCTAATTATCAAGGTCAAAATGTCGTGACTAAAGTCGGATTTTCCAGAAAAATGAAACAAGGACAGAACATATAATATACGTATCGAAAATAGTTTTTCTCGGACAAAACCTATTCTAATCCCTTCAAATCAACTCCAAAACTAATCTAATCCTACCATACACCTTCTTAGGGTGTCATGGGTTCCTAATCACCATCAAGACCAATGAATACCCAGGGGATAATTATAGGATGACCATAATATATATAAAACTCCAAAAATCATGAAAAAATGGTATAAATCACATATGTCTTGCATGTTGCTCCAAAAATGAAAAGATACATATGAGATGATAAGGAAACATGAAAATGAAAGAAACATGCTTACAAGTGAATATGATGAGGTGCAAGTAACAAGGTTAATCCTATATACTCTTGGTTTTTATTTCAAAACCTAATAAAGAGTATAAACTAGATTGATAAAACACTTGAGAAAATTTTTGAAGATGATCCCTTGTAGAACCCTTTGAAGGCCGGTTATGGAGAAGCAAGAAACAAGGAGAGGAAAATTTTAACACTTGTAGAAATATTTGAGTGAATGAAATGAAATTGATAATTCAAGTAAGACTTATATGTATAAGTAACATTTATTACAATCAAGCTAGCCATGCCACATTAAATGAATACCCTCCCCCTTGGTCGGCCAAGGGGGGAGGGATATAAGATATTTTATTATTTTTTTTTTATAAAAAGTTTAAGTATATATTTGTATATAATTTGTGTAAATATTTGATAAAAAGTATAAGTAAATGGGTAAGTGGTAGATTTTTAGTACAAGTAAGTTTTTGATAGGTCAAACTAGAATGAAATGATATAATAAAAATTGTAAAAATACATTCCTTGTGAAGTTTGAGTGATAAAATAATTATCGAGAAATTTTTAAGAAAACGTCGTAATAATTTAACTTTAACGATTTATGTACCAAATAAATTTGAAACACTAGGAAAACTAAAATATAGTTTTATAAACTAAATGTAAGTTTAAAAATACATCGGATTATTTTTGAAAGTAACGGATTAAATATTTAAAATAATAACTCACGCGATAACGTTTATTTAATATAAAAATTACGCTAAATGTGAAATGAAATGTCATGAATGAACTAATGAGATGCAAATGATGTCAATGAAATGTAGACTAATCTTAGTCCATATGAAATGTACGTGATGTTATGATCATGAATTCGCCGCTAAACCTTCAAGGTTACGCTGAATTTGGAACACGTAAACCAAGTTTACGATAAATGTTGAAATAATGAGGCATAAATTGTGTCAAGAAATGACCGAAAGTACGGGTTGTCACATTCGCCCATCAAAAAGGAATTCACCTCCACGAATTCAATCGTTGTTAGTCTATCGGGTTTAGGGTTTGATGTGGCAACTTTCCCATTCCCGAGCAAAACCCTCAAAGACTTTTTACCAACCAATTTTCACTTAACCTCACAACTCATCAAACAAGAACTGTCATGAGATTAGGCTAAATTGGTTTGAAGGAGGACTTTGAAAATTTGGCTCGATGCACGGATTGCTTACACATATAAGCCTCATTACTCCCTTCATCGCATGATTCTTCCCGAATTAGACATAGGTGATCGTGCTATGTATAATTTAGGAGTAACTATGCAATGCTTGGACTAATCGACTCATATGTTGTTTGGTGTTGAGTCAATGATGTTAAAATTGTGATGAACATCGAGGAGAGAAGACATGGAGAAGTGTCGTTAAAATGATAGTTAAAGTAAAAGAATTAAAATCCTCGTAAATGATAACAAATCGGAAAGAAAATAAAGTACGATAGATGAGAATATTTTACAACGAGTGGTTTATCAAATAGAAATACATCTTAGGTTATAAAGATTCGGATACGATGGAAAACATAAACTTAGTACGACATAGTACATAAGGAGAAATAAGACTGTTAGTTTCCGAACTTCTTCAGTCTTCCGCGTCGTTGATACCTTGACGAGCTCCTCCTCCTCCTTCTAACATATATACATTCCATGAGCACCTTCAACTTGTTGACCTTGGTTTTGAGGACATTGGTTCCGATAGTGTCCTTGTTCCCCACATCCGAAGCACGTAACTATGGTCTTGCCCTTACAGTCCTTAGCAAGGTGTCCTACTTTGACAACTAAAACATATACCACATGGACCATTATGATGTAGCGTGCATTGGTGGCATCGCGGTAAGTTTCTGCATAAGCTCTTCCCTTTGTTGGTGCAAAGAACATAGACCCAGCGACTTCTTGTCTTCTCTTCCGTTGTTGATGATGGTGAGTGTTACGGTTTTGGTTGTTGTTGATATAACCTCCTTGGTCATTTTCCATTTTCTTTTGTTGTTGTTGATTTGGTTATCGTCGTTGTAGTTGTTGTTTTGGTTATTGTGGTAGTTGGTGCGGTTGTTGGGGTTGTTGTTGTTTTGGTTGGTGTTGATGTACTTACCTCTCTTCACTACCGGCCATGAGCTTTTGAGTCACCCTAATAGCTTCCTCGATTGTTTGTGGATCAAACGAAGTCACATCTCCTTGAATCACCTCGGAAGTCCCCAATGAAAGCCTCTAGCAACTTCTCATTATCGAAACCATGGACGGGCATAACGCGCCAATTCTTGGAATCTCAATGTAAGTGTCAATATCGTACCCAATAGTTACTAGTTCATAGAACTCGGTCTCCAACTTTTGACTTCGTACGAGGACAAAACTTCTTAGTTACCAAACCCTTGAATTGCTCCCAAGTAAGCTTGAAAGCATTCTCTATTCCCATCGGTTGAGCATATGAGTTCCACCACGACAATGCTCCATCGAGTAGTGTACTTGTAGCATACTTGACCTTACTATCATCCGGCAATTACACAAAGAAAACACGGACTCCAATTTCTCGAACCATCGCACCATGGCGGTGGCTCCTTCCGTTCCTTTAAACTTGGTGGGATCTCCACTTTGAAATCCTTGTAAGAACAACTCTTAACTCCGGATCCTCCTGCATTTCCAAGATGGCAGAAGAAGCCTTGCGGCTTCAAGAAGCTGCCTCGGCGGCAGCGGCGGCCCACCGCTTCCTTTCAATTCTTAGAGCATCGCTATGTTATCCCTTATCAACTTTTGAATAGCCGCTAGTGTCAATTCAGTGCGGCTTTCTTCGCGCCATATCTTCTTCAAAATAAAAGGAAAGGTGAGATGTAACAAAGTCCTATGTTAATAATAAGCGCTCTAAAGAGATGTGATAAGAGATGATAAGTTTGAGGTTATTTTTCGAAATGATCGACGGTTTCCGCAAAGGTGGGTTATGAGGTGTCGTAAGTGCTTCAAGTGTATAATGGTTTAGTGACTTAATGTGTTAGTAACGTGTAACTCGACATGTTAGTGATGAAACAAAGGAGTGAGAGTGACTTTGCCCTACTTAAGGGTTTATCTCGGCATTCGACGTTATCGGTGATGAGTCAATTGATGTAAAGATTGTGATAGGGAATAACAAGGAATTCTCCACATTAGAGTATGAGAAAGGATAATGGGATGGGTATTTAAAGGCATCCATGTGACAATCGTTATGAAATGAAAGTAATTAACTCAAAAATGTACGTATAAATCGCATGCAAAGTGAACATGCACTTATGATGAAATGATGAGATGCTATGGTGATGTAGTTATAGTCTAGGGTCAATGATGCAACCTAGTTCTCTATAATCAAGCTCGATGCCAATCATCACACCCCAAATTACTGCTTTGCGTGAATGGAATTCACGGGATTGACTGTCATAGCATCACAATCACAGTTATATTGAACGACCTAAAGTGTCGTTTGAAAAGAACATCGTTTGATTTAATAAAACAATCAGAGTTTACAAAGACAGGTCCCAGATGAAAGTTACTATGCACGGAAAATATGTTTAGTACAAGTCAAACGATGTTTTAAAGTACGTAAAACCCAGTTGAGACGCGTCGTCATCGCGACTCCATGATGTGTCCAAATGCATGCCATGAAGTGAATACCTTAGATACCTGAGATAAAAACATGCTAAAAAGTGTCAACACAAAGGTTGAGTGAGTTCATAGAGTTTGTTTTGAAATGTAAAGCCTTTAAAAATCGTTTATCGGCAAAAGGCATTGTAAATCCACCCGGTTCCAAGTTCCGCCCATACAAAACTTGCAACTGTGTATTCACAACCCACCGCCAAAATGTGTATAGTTTATGTTCAAACATATGATTTCAAATGAATTCACAATAGTACCTAACTCGACGTGAGAACGATAGCACTTAAACAATAAAACTAGACCTAATGTATCGAGAGTCAATCGATTTAGAACGTTATCTGACGACGAGAACCATAGCACATAATCAATAGCACCTAACTCAATGTATCGTGAGTCAATCGATTTAGAACGTTATCTGACGTAGAACTGCTGCACGCAAACAAGAACAATTAATATAGTACAACATTCGGTTTTGAAATAATGGTGATCATGATAGAACTTAGCCTTAAAATCTAAAGTACTTGTGAAAACTAGTTAAGCATGTATCTCCCCAAAATAGTTATGAAAACAAGTAAAGTGGGGCTATGAAAACTCACTTGGTAAATCAAATAATGGCAAAGTGAGTACACCGAGGTATAATGTGATCGTTAACGGGACCTATTACGAATGATATGATATGTCATGAGTTGCAATGTAATGTTATGCATGCATTTCAGATGTTATTTATACCATTTGCGGTTTTGAAAATAGTACTTTTCGTCAAAAATACTCTCTTGTCGTCTTGACCATTCAAAATGACTTTACAAGTTTTACGTCAAAATGTCATCCTACAATGGTTTTATAATGATTTATGGTGAAATTTTCACTTTTCGTCAGAAACAATGTCGTCGGAATTTTCATGAAATTAACAAAAATAACTTTGGAAAACTAGTCAGTAAAATGGTGTACGTCGATCGTTAGAGAACGAACTCGACGGTTTTGGAAAGTTTGTATCGATATCTAAAAGTTTCATTCAGAGTTTTCGTCAAAAGGTCTCGAACATAAAGATAATAAGGGTTAAAGATGGTGGTTTTGGCTAATTGTTGTGCGAGAAAAATGAGTTTCGCCAAGTTTGAACATCCGTAAATAATTTACTACAACTCCGCTTTACAAACAGCTTGTCGTTTTGAAAAATATGCCCGGTGAACTTGATTTTATTAGAAGACAATTCGTTCTAAAAAGTTTCTCAACCTCGTTAAAAACAGCCCTCAACATGGACGTTACAGCTACCGTAACACTTGTATCGTAGAAATAATATAGTTTTTCAGAAAATAATAGTTACGGCAAATTTATGAAAACGTGCATATATTTGTCGTTTCAAATCCGTTTTCACGATAATACGTCCTTAGCTTCGTATCAAAGTATACTAATATATTTTGACAAGTCGAAATAATTTGTGAAGCTTAAGGCTCGTTTTGACTCGAATAAAACAAAAAGCAACAAGCTGAAATTTCCGAAAATTATATTTTTAAATCGTCAAACTTTAAAAATTCACCACGGCTTCGTTATAACTCCGTTTTAATCCGTTCAAGCGGCCACGGATTCGTTTTAAAGTATATTTTCTAATTATCAAGGTCAAAATGTCGTGACTAAAGTCGGATTTTCCAGAAAAATGAAACAAGGACAGAACATATAATATACGTATCGAAAATAGTTTTTCTCGGACAAAACCTATTCTAATCCCTTCAAATCAACTCCAAAACTAATCTAATCCTACCATACACCTTCTTAGGGTGTCATGGGTTCCTAATCACCATCAAGACCAATGAATACCAGGGGATAATTATAGGATGACCATAATATATATAAAACTCCAAAATCATGAAAAATGGTATAAATCACATATGTCTTGCATGTTGCTCCAAAATGAAAAGATACATATGAGATGATAAGGAAACATGAAAATAAAAGAAACATGCTTACAAGTGAATATGATGAGGTGCAAGTAACAAGGTTAATCCTATATACTCTTGGTTTTTATTTCAAAACCTAATAAAGAGTATAAACTAGATTGATAAAACACTTGAGAAAATTTTTGAAGATGATCCCTTGTAGAACCCTTTGAAGGCCGGTTATGGAGAAGCAAGAAACAAGGAGAGGAAAATTATAACACTTGTAGAAATATTTGAGTGAATGAAATGAAATTGATAATTCAAGTAAGACTTATATGTATAAGTAACATTTATTACAATCAAGCTAGCCATGCCACATTAAATGAATACCTCCCCTTGGTCGCCAAGGGGAGGATATAAGATATTTTATTATTTTTTTTATAAAAGTTTAAGTATATATTTGTATATAATTTGTGTAAATATTTGATAAAAAGTATAAGTAAATGGGTAAGTGGTAGATTTTTAGTACAAGTAAGTTTTGATAGGTCAAACTAGAATGAAATAATATAATAAAAATTGTAAAAATACATTCCTTGTGAAGTTTGAGTGATAAAATAATTATCGAGAAATTTTTAAGAAAACGTCGTAATAATTTAACTTTAACGATTTATGTACCAAATAAATTTGAAACACTAGGAAAACTAAAATATAGTTTTATAAACTAAATGTAAGTTTAAAATACATCGGGATCATTTTTGAAAGTAACGGATTAAATATTTAAAATAATAACTCACGCGATAACGTTTATTTAATATAAAAATTACGCGCTAAATGTGAAATGAAATGTCATGAATGAACTAATGAGATGCAAATGATGTCAATGAAATGTAGACTAATCTTAGTCCATATGAAATGTACGTGATGTTATGATCATGAATTCGCCGCTAAACCTTCAAGGTTACGCGAATTTGGAACACGTAAACCAAGTTTACGATAAATGTTGAAATAATGAGGCATAAATTGTGTCAAGAAATGACCTGAAAGTACGGGTTGTCACAGCAGGACACTGGATAAAATCGACTGTACAACCGCAAAAGTGGAGAACCACATGGTAAGCTTTTCCGAATATAGTTTATGTCTTCTTAAACAGGTTATCTGAATATTTAATTCTTTATCACTTTTCAAAACCCATAACTCAAGAATGTTTAATTTGCTATGTTTACATTGTTATTGTGAGATTATCATTGGTTGCGGTATGAAATACCATTGATACATTGGGAAGCAAAGCTTTTGATATCATCAAACGCTTTTGGTGTGTTTTTGATTTGGTAATTTAACGTGCATGCTCTATTTGATTCTTTAATTATACTAGGGCTCTCATTGTTTTCATTGTTATTGTTATCTTCAATAATAACATTTGCATGGGCTCTTCAATTCACTTTTCCTAATTGAGATCCAAACAACTATAAACACTACACTAGCTGCCCTTCATGAGGGCCATGGAGATCATGGAAGGCAAACTGCTGCATTTCTTTGCAATAACTTTTTTGGTCAAATATGCTATAAGTTATACACATAATTTATTCTTATATAATCATAAATAATTTTGTTTATTTCTTTGATTTGATTTCCAGCAAGAATTCTCCCTGGACTAGATCTTATAAGGAGAACACAAATGCGACAAAATGATTTTCAAAGAGCCTTTCGTGCTGTTGAAGATTATCTGAAAAGAGATGAAGGATATTAGTTTTCACATACACATCAAACCATAACAACAAGGTGGCGTATAAGTGGAATTCTAGAGAGAGAAAGTTAGAGGTTTAGGGAACTTAGTGAGAGAAAGTGAAAGATATTATTATGAGTTCCAACTCTACCTTGGGAGGTAGAGAGTATTTATAGTCTTACATAAATCGCCACACATCGGGTCAGATCGTGCATACAAGGGTAAAGACCCGTCCGTCCTCCACGGTGTTACAAAACTAAATACTACTTAACTTAAAAGAACTACGACTACGAGCTTTCTAACGATTACATATACTTGAGGTGACCGACTCTTTAATACCGGAATTTCTAATTCCTAACAATCTCCCCTAAGGAGGTCACCTCAATCATGTACCAAACTTACATTGAATACAAATAGATATTACATTAACAATTGATCTTGCATTCTTGATGTAGTCCTTTGCTCCTAAGCTCGTAGTCATTGATTCTTCACATTGCATGTTTGGTTATTTCGGTGGAGGTCTTTCACCGATCCACGTGATAATAATTTTGAGCCATCTTTTGAGATCATCGACAATTAAAAATCTCGACACATCCTTTGTGGTGTTGGTATTATGTGATGTTGTGACTATAGGACCGACATGCTCACATTCTCGGATCATGATATCTTCTCATCGAGTAGCGGAAGCTTTAATTGATTCATGATATTGGCGACCACGTAGGGAGAAGCATGGAGTGAAAATATCGAGTCATTGATGCACTAATCATGATTTCTTTTGAGATGAATGTGTTAAGTGAGCATGCGGCTATGGATTGACCGCTTCATTACGATCACCGAAAGCGTCGGGTGTACCGCATACAACAGCTAGCAATAAATCACACGAAGTGTCTTTGATCACTTCGTTGAATTGAGGTACACGCCCACGGTTCCCCGTTGATCGATACAAGCATCGCACGTGATCGTGTACAATTCAAGAATTTCCTTGACAGGGTTTCGCGGTGCTCTATCGTTCTCAAACCGAACATCTCAAAGAAGACAACACGGAGTGAGTGAACCAAATAATTTTAAGTCCACCGATTGATGAAAAGATTGGAAAAACAATCGTGTATTGCTCAATAGAAATTGTTTTGCAATACAACGAAGGTTTTATTGAAAATCAATTATCAATCATAAAAACACCTTTGGTTTGAAAGATGAGTACACGGTCGATGTGCTAAAGAAAAGAGTTGTTAAGCACAAAGACCGGTTTTCAAAGGTATCCGTCAATCCATAACTTTGAACCGTGATTGATTCAAGAGATTGAATCGCCCATTGTTTCTGCTCGGTTGTCACATGGTTGATCCATATAATAGATCTCACATGCCACCTACCAGAGCTTGTTTGATGTTGGCTCCGAAGGCTTTCCATCTTCATTGTGAATATGTATACACATCACTCGGATGTTACGGCAATACCACAAGGATAATGCGTGGGACTCAAGATATAATCTCTCTTCCACATTGAGTGAAACAGAGTCTTCATTGAAAGTGTCCTAATGAGATTTATTGATGATCTCGTGGCTCTAGACTCAATTTGTGCATATTTGGATCCTGTCTTGGGAGACTAGGGAGAGGTCTCCTTCTTCAATATCAACCATCTCTAAGAGAAAGTCGATAGATAATGTCGGTTCCCCGTGAGAATGAAACAAGTCCTTTTAAGAGGAACTTGAGTGGTTTGGAAAGTTGAAGTGCGATCGTCACCGGGTCCATGACGTCTTGTCTTCAATACCGATGTTACCATCGCAGCATATGAAGTGAACCCGGTTTCGCCTAAGGTTGAATAAATGGAGGGCTATTTGTTTTCACCCTTTTCTCATTCAATTCTTTTAATTCTTCAACCCTTCAAGGCTTACCGAGACTTCATAGCAAGAACCTTGTTGGGTTTGTTCCAAGATTTGCTCTATCTCGATCCGCACTCTTCCCATATCTCATTTTCTCCTTTTATCATCATACCTAAGGACTTCTACACTAACTAGTGGATTGTCCTGGGTAGATCCCTCCTGGCTCGGCGGATCATGGGAACACATACCTAACCTTATCATCCTTATATCACCGTATATAAAGTAAAGTTGGTCGGTCAATTTTGTCACAATTCTCAATTTCCGGTCATTTCTCAAACCCCATATTCATCATTTCATATCAATTTATTCATGATTTTTCATTTCACCTTAAACGCGTAAATTTTATATTAAATAAACGTTATCACGTGAGTTATTATTTTGAGTATTTAATCCGTTACTTTCAAAAATGATCCTGACATATTTTTAAACTTACATTTAGTTTATAAAAACTATATTTTGACTTTACCTAGTGTTTTAAAATTTATTTTGTATATAAATCGTTAAGTTTATATTATTACGACGCTTTTCTTAAAAACTACACGATAATTATATTATCACTCAAATTTCACAAGGAATGTATTTTTACAATTTTTATAACTACAATATACTTTACTTTGATCCCTTAAAACTTATTTTAGTCCATACCACTTTAACTTCACAACTATGTTCAAGTTACAATATATTTACCTTACCACATCTTTGGTCTTACATTTTAACAATTACATACAAGTTATAAAAGAAAAAAATATATATATATATATTTGACAAATCCTCCCCCCTTGGCCGACCAAGGGGGAGGTAGTAATCAATGTTTGGTGAAAATTTATACTTGATTGTACATATCTATACACAATGTAATGTTTTCAAACCATTCACTTCATTTATCTCCTCAATAATTCAACAAATGTTAGAAAAGTTTTTTTTTCTCTTCTTGTTCTTCCTCCAACCGGCCATCATAGGTGTGTAGCAAGAAAACATCAAAATTTTTCAAGCACAAGTAATTACAATCTAGTTTACACTCTTGTTTAGGTTTTGAAATAAAAACCTAGGGTGTTTAGGTTTAATCCTTGGTTCTAATCACCTCATCATATCACTTGTAAGCATCTCATATTTATTTTTCATCTTACATATTCATTTCATACTCATCTCATCATTTTTGAGCAAAAACATGCAAGACTTGTGTTGTTTATACCATTTTTACCATTGATTTTTAGAGTTTAATATATATATAGTCATCCTATAATTATTCCCTTGGTATATATTGGTCTTGATGATGTTTAGGAATCCATGACACCCTAAGAAGGTGTATGGTAGGATTAGAATAGCTTTGAAGTTGATTTGAAGGGATTGGAATAGGTTTAGTACGAGAAAAACTATTTTCGATAAGTATAAAAGTGTTCTGTCCTTATTTTGATTTTCGGAAAATCCGACGGTGGGCACGAATTTTTGGCCTTGATATTTAGAAAATATACTTTAAAACGAATCCGTGGCGCTTGAACGGGTTAAACGGAGTTATAACGAAGAAGTTATGGATTTTACAAGTTTGACGACGAAATATATATTTTTCAGAAAATTCAGCAACCTATTTTTGGTTTGTACGAGTCAAAACGAGTCCTAAGCTTTACAAATTATTCCGACTTATCAAAAATATATTAGTATACTTTGATACGGCTAAGGACATATAATACGTGAAAACGGATTTGAAACGACTAAGATATGCACGTTTTCATAAACTTGCCGTAACTATTATTTTTAGAAAAACTATATTATTTTTACGAGATAAGTGTTACGGTAACTAAAATGACCATGTTGACGGCTGTTTTTAACTATGATGTAAAACTTTTTGAAACGAAATGTCTTCTAGTAAAATCAAGATCCCCAAGCATATTTTCTAAAACGACCAACCGTTTGTATAGTGGAGTTTTAATAAATTATTTACGGATGCTTAAACTTGGCCGAAACTCACTTTTTACACAACAATTAGACAAAACCACCATCTTTAACCCTTATTATCTTTATGTTCGAGACCTTTATGTCGAAAACTCCTGAACTGAAACTTTTAGATTTTGATACAAGCTTTCCAAAACCGTCGAGTTCGTTTCCTAACGATCGACGTACACCATTTTACGACTAGTTTTTCAAAGCCATTTTTGTCACTTTCAAGAAATTTCCGACGACTTTATTTTACGACGAAAGTGATAATTTCACTATAAATCATTACAAAACCATTGGAGGATGACATTTTGACGTAAATACTTATAAAGTGATTTAAGAATGGTCAAGACGTCAAAAGAGTATTTTCGACGATAAGTATTATTTTCAAAACTCACAAATGGTATAAATAACATACGAAATGCATGCATAACATTACATCATAACTCATTACGTATCATATCATTCACAATAGGTCAAGGTTAAAGTATCACACTACATCTCGGTGTACTCACTCTTGTCATCATACCAATTTACCAAGTGAGTTTTCATAGCCCACTTTCTATTATTTAATTGTTTACAAACTTTTGGGAGATACATGCTCAACTACTTGTTTTTATAAATACAAATACTCAAAATATTTACACTTTTATACTACGCTATACTTTTATACATGATTGCATAATACTTGATAACATTTATACTTAATAACATTTACACATGATTGCATTATCTTTGGATTGTGTTACGCTAAACTTGAAAGTCTCCTTGGATAACACACGATTTGGGTTTGGAGATGAAGTAGAACCAATGCTATTACTTTCCTTGTGAGTTCATACCCGCTTTTACTCGTTTAAATTCTTATAAACTATTTGGGGCGAGATACATGCTTATTTATCAAAACATTTAAACTCTATTGCCAAACAACATTACTTATACTTTAGACTTGGTGCGTGTAGTGACTTGACTTAAACAAACATCCCAAAGATTTATATGTTGGAAGGCCATTAATTTGGATACACCCAACGTGCGTCGTTGGAGGAACATCCCAAGATTTATATGTTGGAAGGCCATTAATTTGGATACGATAACGTGCGTCGTTGGAGGAACATCCATCATTTATATGTTGGAAGGCCATTTATATGGATACATAGCGTGAGCGTTGGAGGAACACCCAACATGAGTTGTTGGAAGACCCTTGTGGTGACATTTATACTTTTAACTATCTTAATGTGCATATACATGATTGTCATACTATTTTTAGCGATGGGTTGTAAACACACAGTTGCAAGTTTTGTATGGGCGGGACTTGAACCGAGTGGATTTACGATGCCTTTGCTTTGTGAACTATTCTATATGACCAAAAACTTAGACTTTGTTGCATGAGCGTTCTTTAAAGGCTTTATATTTCAACACAAACTCTATGAACTCACTCAACCTTTGTGTTGACACTTTTAGCATGTTTTATCTCGGTACCTAAGGCATTCACCTCATGGCATGCATATGGACATATCATAGAGTCGTGGTGACGACGCATCTCACTTGGGATTTATAAACTTTAAAACATCGTTTGGCTTGTAACAAACTTATTTCCGCACAAGTTGATTTTCATTTGGGACCCGAACTTTGTAAACTCGATTGTTTTATTAAATTAAAGATGTGTTTTCCAAACGACACTTTAGGTCGATTCGATATAATCAGAACTTTGACGCTATGACGATCCTCCCAAGGTATTCAATTCACTGCAAAATGTAATTTGGGGTGTGACAGATTGGTATCGAGCATCGGTTATAGAGAACTAGGTTGCATCATTGACCCTAGACTATAACCACATCATCATAGCATCTCATCATATCATTATAAGTGCATATTCTTTATACATGCGAACTTATGACTCAACACCGACATCATATGAGTCGATTAGTCCAAGCATTACATAGTTACTCCTAAATTATACATAGCCCGATCACCTATGTCTAATTCGGGAAGAATCATGCAATGAAGGAGTAGTAGTCTCATATGAGTAAGCAATTCCGTGTCGAGCCAAATTTTCAAAAGATTTTCTTGAAACCACTTGTTTCCGTTTGATCCGCGTGATGATTCTTGTTTGATGAGTTGCAAAGATCAAGCTAGAAACAAGTTGTTACCTAAACCGATTTAGCCTAATCGTATGACAGTTCTTGTTTGATGAGTTGTGGGATTAAGTAAAATCGGTTACCAAAAAGTCTTTAAAAATTTTGCTCGAGAATGGGAATGCCCGCTTATCAAGCCTAGTCATAAGAGAGCATGTATTTAGGACGAGAAATGCTCACGATAGCACGGAACGCACCTTGTTGGACGAGTAACTCATATGCATGAACATTGACATAATCATTTAGACCATACATGAGCATAAACTTTTAGAACCCTTGTCGCTTTTGGGCCATAGTATCATCAATCGAATCACGAGGACGTGATTCCTCGACATGGGAAGAATGTCACAATTCTCAATTTCCGGTCATTTCTCAAACCCCATATTCATCATTTCATATCAATTTATTCATGATTTTTCATTTCACCTTAAACGCGTAAATTTTATATTAAATAAACGTTATCGCGTGAGTTATTATTTTGAGTATTTAATCCGTTACTTTCAAAAATGATCCTGACATATTTTTAAACTTACATTTTGTTTATAAAAACTATATTTTGACTTTACCTAGTGTTTTAAAATTTATTTTGTATATAAATCGTTAAGTTTATATTATTACGACGCTTTTCTTAAAAACTACACGATAATTATATTATCACTCAAATTTCACAAGGAATGTATTTTTACAATTTTTATAACTACAATATACTTTACTTTGATCCCTTAAAACTTATTTTAGTCCATACCACTTTAACTTCACAACTATGTTCAAGTTACAATATATTTACCTTACCACATCTTTGGTCTTACATTTTAACAATTACATACAAGTTATAAAAGAAAAATATATATATATATATATATTTGACAAATCCTCCCCCCTTGGCCGACCAAGGGGGAGGTAGTAATCAATGTTTGGTGAAAATTTATACTTGATTGTACATATCTATACACAATGTAATGTTTTCAAACCATTCACTTCATTTATCTCCTCAATAATTCAACAAATGTTAGAAAAGTTTTTTCTCTCTTCTTGTTCTTCCTCCAACCGGCCATCATAGGTGTGTAGCAAGAAAACATCAAAATTTTTCAAGCACAAGTAATTACAATCTAGTTTACACTCTTGTTTAGGTTTTGAAATAAAAACCTAGGGTGTTTAGGTTTAATCCTTGGTTCTAATCACCTCATCATATCACTTGTAAGCATCTCATATTTATTTTTCATCTTACATATTCATTTCATACTCATCTCATCATTTTTGAGCAAAACATGCAAGACTTGTGTTGTTTATACCATTTTTACCATTGATTTTTAGAGTTTAATATATATAGTCATCCTATAATTATTCCCTTGGTATATATTGGTCTTGATGATGTTTAGGAATCCATGACACCCTAAGAAGGTGTATGGTAGGATTAGAATAGCTTTGAAGTTGATTTGAAGGGATTGGAATAGGTTTAGTACGAGAAAAACTATTTTCGATAAGTATAAAAAGTGTTCTGTCCTTATTTTGATTTTCTGGAAAATCCGACAGTAGGCACGAATTTTTGGCCTTGATATTTAGAAAATATACTTTAAAACGAATCCGTGGCGCTTGAACGAGTTAAAACGGAGTTATAACGAAGAAGTTATGGATTTTACAAGTTTGACGACGAAATATATATTTTTCGAAAATTCAAGAACCTATTTTTGGTTTGTACGAGTCAAAACGAGTCCTAAGCTTTACAAATTATTCCGACTTATCAAAAATATATTAGTATACTTTGATACGAAGCTAAGGACATATAATACGTGAAAACGGATTTGAAACGACTAAGATATGCACGTTTCATAAACTTGCCGTAACTATTATTTTTAGAAAACTATATTATTTTTACGAGATAAGTGTTACGGTAACTAAAATGACCATGTTGACGGTTGTTTTTAACTATGATGTAGAACTTTTGAAACGAAATGTCTTCTAGTAAAATCAAGATCCCCAAGCATATTTTCTAAAACGACCAACCGTTTGTATAGTGGAGTTTTAATAAATTATTTACTGGATGCTTAAACTTGGCGAAACTCACTTTTACACAACAATTAGACAAAACCACCATCTTTAACCCTTATTATCTTTATGTTCGAGACCTTTATGTCGAAAACTCTGAATCGAAACTTTTAGATTTTGATACAAGCTTTCCAAAACCGTCGAGTTCGTTTCCTAACGATCGACGTACACCATTTTACGACTAGTTTTTCAAAGCCATTTTTGTCACTTTCAAGAAATTTCCGACGACTTTATTTTACGACGAAAGTGATAATTTCACTATAAATCATTACAAAACCATTGGAGGATGACATTTTGACGTAAATACTTATAAAGTGATTTAAGAATGGTCAAGACGTCAAAAGAGTATTTTTCGACGATAAGTATTATTTTCAAAACTCACAAATGGTATAAATAACATACGAAATGCATGCATAACATTACATCATAACTCATTACGTATCATATCATTCACAATAGGTCAAGGTTAAAGTATCACACTACATCTCGGTGTACTCACTCTTGTCATCATACCAATTTACCAAGTGAGTTTTCATAGCCCCACTTTCTATTATTTAATTGTTTACAAACTTTTGGGGGAGATACATGCTCAACTACTTGTTTTTATAAATACAAATACTCAAAATATTTACACTTTTATGCTACGCTATACTTTTATACATGATTGCATAATACTTGATAACATTTATACTTAATAACATTTACACATGATTGCATTATACTGGATTGTGTTACGCTAAACTTGAAAGTCTCCTTGGATAACACACGCATTTGGGTTTCGGAGATGAAGTAGAACCAATGCTATTACTTTCCTTGTGAGTTCATACCCCGCTTTTACTCGTTTAAATTCTTATAAACTATTTGGGGCGAGATACATGCTTATTTATCAAAACATTTAAACTCTATTGCCAAACAACATTACTTATACTTTAGACTTGGTGCGTGTAGTGACTTGACTTAAACAAACATCCCAAAGATTTATATGTTGGAAGGCCATTAATTTGGATACACCAACGTGCGTCGTTGGAGGAACATCCCAAATTTATATGTTGGAAGGCCATTAATTTGATACAGATAGCGTGCGTCGTTGGAGGAACATCCCATCATTTATATGTTGGAAGGCCATTTATATGGATACGACCAACGTGAGCGTTGGAGGAACATCCCAACATGAGTTGTTGGAAGACCCTTGTGGTGACATTTATACTTTTAACTATCTTAATGTGCATATACATGATTGTCATACTATTTTTAGCGGTGGGTTGTAAACACACAAAGTTGCAAGTTTTGTATGGGCGGGACTTGGGCCGAGTGGATTTATGATGCCTTTGCTTTGTGAACTATTCTATATGACCAAAAACTTAGACTTTGTTGCATGAACGTTCTTTAAAGGCTTTATATTTCAACACAAACTCTATGAACTCACTCAACCTTTGTGTTGACACTTTTTAGCATGTTTTATCTCAGGTACCTAAGGCATTCACCTCATGGCATGCATATGGACATATCATAGAGTCGTGGTGACGATGTGTCTCACTTTGAATTTATAAACTTTAAAACATCGTTTGGCTTGTAACAAACTTATTTCCGCACAAGTTGATTTTCATTTGGGACCTGAACTTTGTAAACTCGATTGTTTTATTAAATTAAACGATGTGTTTTCCAAACGACACTTTAGGTCGCTTCGATATAATCTGTAACTTTGATGCTATGATGATCCTCCCAAGGTATTCAATTCACCGCAAAAGCAGTAATTTGGGGTGTGACAAATTTGGTATTGTTCATCCGCCATTGGAACCAATTGAAAACCATTTGAAAATCAATCCGGATACTTGTGATATATTATCAAAACATTTTGTGTACGAATTGTTTTGATAGTTTTAGAACAGTGCTCCCTCAACATGTGCATCAAATATTTGAAATCGTTTTGCACACGGAGGCAAGAGGAAGAATTTACTTCTTTGATTACCATTTTCTAAAGATATCAACATCACTTCCCTGATCAAATCAAGAAGATAAAGCATTCGGGAAGGATGAGGTTTCCATAAGTTTGCTCCCCTCAATATGTGCCTCGAGGTTTGAAAAGAGTTTTGCACATACTAGAGGAACTTGCACATTGAGATAAATGATCACGTTTCAAATCATAGGTTTAAGATAGATGCTCCCCTCAACATGTGCATTGAAAATTTGAAATCGTTTGTCACATGTGGGAAGGACAAAGATGTTCATCCTTATAAAACCATTTACCGAATTATCGGTTTAAATCCAATTTAAATCACACATTCTCCCCGATCACAATTATCAAATCATTTGAGATTTGTGATCTCTTATAGATTAAATTGATTTTGAAGGCTTTAAAGGGAATTGTGACTTGATTATGAAAGCGTTTTAGGCGATAAGGATCGGATTTTAAGACTTTTAAACTCCATTGATAAAACATGCATGAATATCTTTTGAAAACAATCTAATGCCAAATAACTTTTAATTTAATTGAAATCATTCTCCCTCAATCAAAGACATAGGTTGTTGATTGAGAGATGGAGATTTTGACAAATAAGTCCCGATGATTATCAAAAATAGAGACCGAGTTATCTTTCAAAGCATTTGGTTTTCGCGAGATAAATGTTTATAGAATCGAGCATGAAATTTGAAAACATGGTAAAACATGGCTCGTTCTTTCTTTTAAAACCGGGTTATTGCCTGAAAAATAACAATAAACCATTGTTTCTCTTTCTCCCAAAATATATATATATATATATATTTTTTTTTGATTGATTTTTTTTTTTTTTTTTTTTAAGAATTGAACAACATCTAAAGTCCGTGTCATTCTTTGAATGACATCACAAAGACCGTAGATATTATCGAACCAGAAAAACATGACAAATTGACAATATTTTTGAAGATTTTTGAAATTTTTTTTTTTTTTTTTTTTTTTTTTTTTTTTTTTTTTTTTTTTTGAAAGTTTTATGTTTTTCTATTTGATTTTTGAAGGTTTTATAATTTTGTATTTTGTTTTTCGAATAAATATTTACAAGAGATAGATGAAGAAAACCTTTTACTCCTCTTCTTCCTCTTGAAGACGTTTGAGTGTTTCTGGTTGAAGGCTTTTAAGGCCAAGTCGTGGAAGAATAAACTCAAAACGTTCTCTTGGAAGAGCTTTGGTGAAGATGTCGGCTAACTGATATTCAGACCTCACAAAATAGAGTTCCACCACACCTTTTTCCACTTGTTCCCTGATGAAATGATGTCGAATGTCGATGTGCTTTGCTCTTGAGTGTTGAACATTGTTGCATGAGAGAGCAATAGCACTTTTATTATCACAAGATGAGAGGATTTTGTTGAATACAAAGCCATAGTCGATAATTGAGATCTCATCCATAAGATTTGAGCACAACAGAAGACATGGCTATGTATTCGACCTCTATAGAGGAAATAGAAGTACTCATTTGCTTCTTTGAAGACCACTCACAAGCTTATCACCCAAAAACCGAGCACCTCGGGCGTGCTTGACGTGTATCTTGACAACTCGCATGATCGGCATACGCATAGGCCGTTAGTGACATACCGGTATCCTTGGTGCCAAAGACCCATATTGATGGTTCCTTGGAGATACCAAAGACCCGTTTAAGCGCTTCAAGGTGCTTTTAGTAGGCAGCACGGTATCTAGCACACATGCAAACAATGAACAAGATGTCGGTCTACTAGCGATGAGATACATCGGGATCCAATTATACTACGATATTTCGTTTGGTCAATCATGATCCACGAGAGGTCCTCATCTAGTTTGGTTCGGTCAATCATGGGGTTTCAACAGGTCACTTGAATCAAATCCAAATTTCTTTAAGATTTACATTGCATATTTAGATTGATTAATGAAAATGCCTCCGGACTTTGTGAAATTTGTAATCCCAAGAAAATGACATTTGTCCCATCATTGACATTTGAAATTTTGAACTCATTTCATTCGAAAACGATCACATTCCATTGGGTCTGCCGAGGAAAAATAATATCATCAACATAAATTTGAACATGAATTAAATGTTTGCACGACTTCTGGTGAACAATGTAGGATCAATCGCTCCTTTCTTGAATCCGGTTGATAGAAGAAACTTTGACGATGTATCATACCATGCCCTTGGAGCTTGCTTTAAACCGTAAAGAGCCTTCTTCAAACGATAAGCGTGAGTAGGATGCTCTTGATTCACAAATCCTTCAGTTGGGCGGCGAGACGACTTCTTTAAGATCTCCGCTCGAAATGCCGTCTTCACATCCATCGATAGACTACCATGTTCTTACTAGCGAGATTAGCCGAAAGATTACGATTGCCTCGATTCGAGCAAGCTGGAGCAAAAGATTCTTCAAAGTCTATACCTCCTCTTGACGATATCCTTTAGCAACTAATCGAGCCTTGTTCTTCAACACATCACCATGCTCATCAAGTTTCACCGTGAAGATCCATTTAAGAGCAATAATCATAGCACGATCTGGAGCGGTACTAACTCCCATACATCAAGTCGATCAAACTCACGAATTTCATCTTGCATGGCATTGAACCAACTATCTTCATTCATGGCGGTTTTAACATCTTTTGGTTCGATCTTAGATAGTACGAGTTGAAGAAGCACCATAAGGCATCGGTTGCAAGTTGTTTCCGGGTTGATCTGAGACGAGAGGGATTTCCAATGATGTTGTCTAATGGATGATCGTGAGTCCATTTTCCGAGGTGTTCATGTGGCGGTTGTTGAGGCCGAGGTAGTTGAGTCGATGTCTCCGAAGAAGATGGTTCGATGATGATTCGGGAGTAGCAAATATGTTTTCAAATGGAGCATCTTCGGGTAGCAAAGGGATTAACTTCATCATTGATGCGTAAACATTTCCATGATGTACATTTGAAGAATGATGATTTGTTGATGAGACTAAAGGATCGTGACGGTGCTTCTTGACTTAAAGATATTGAGGCCGATGGATTGACTTCATTCACGTGAATATGAGCATCCTCTGTTGTAGGGATCAACACCTCATTAGTAATTGAATCATACAGTTCATCAAACATAGGATCAAACAATTTCTTTAAATCATCTTCGGATGGAGGTACATATGGAGTTTCTAGAGAAGAGTTTGGAACAAGGTATGAACCAATGGGACTGTTTTTGAAGTGCGGGTCCCGAGTGGAGTGTCCAGGAGCCATTTGACCGTCGACTCATCAAACGTAACATGAATTGTTTCCATGATATTTCGGGATCTTTTGTTGTAGATTCGGTATCCCTTTTGTTTGGTGCATATCCTACAAATACTCCAATGTCGCCTTTAGCCCTAAGTTTGCCTAAGTCTTGACCCTCATTAGTTGGATAACACAATGCACCAAACACACGAAGGAAAGAGAGATTAGGTTTTCTATTGTGGACAAGTTCATATGGAGTTTTTCCATGAACAGGTGTGAATCGTGGAACGATTTTGTGTAGCATGCGGTGCAATTGCTTCACCCAGAGAAACATTGGAACCTTTGAGTAAATCAAAGCATTGTTCTAGCGGCTTCAACAAGAGTTCGATTTCGTCTTTCAACTACACCGATTCGTTGAGGGGTTCGTGGAACACTTCTTTGATGACCGATTCCAACGCTTTCATAGAATTCACTCGGTTGTTTGTTGACAAACTCGGTTCCATTGTCTCTACGATAATTCGACGGTTTTGTTAAGTCGAACTGCAATGTTTGATGAGTTTGATGATGATATCGGTGTTTCATCCTTTGTCCTTAAGAACTTGACCTGTGAATCTAGGTAATCATCAACCACAACTAACACATATTTCTTCCCAAAGATATTCTCGCACCTCATTGGCCCACATAAATCCATATGAATCATATGAAGAACTTCGTGACGAGTTAGTAGGTTTGGGGTTATGGACATACTTCTTGCTTTTTCCCAATTGACATGTTGAACAAAGATGATCCTTTTCATACTTTAGTCTAGGTAAGCCTACAACTAAGTCCTTTACTCGAAAGATGGTTGATGGTGCGAAGTTCAAGTGATTGAGACGACGATGCCATAACCATGACTTTGTTTTTGAAGCCTTTGATAACAAGCGATTGGAGAAGCCCTCATCATGTCATCGATAGAGATGGTGTAAAGATTTGAGCCACGAGTTCCTTTTAACAGTTCCTTACCATTAAGATCTCTAACAAAGCGGTATGTTTTACGAAGGCTACTTCTAGATCGTAATCACGAATTGACCAGCGAGCAGATTATGACCTAAACCTTCCACATAGTAAACTCTAGAGATGACACTATCACCAACAAAATAATCTCCATAACCCATAATAGCAATCGAAATGATCATTACCGAATCTAACGAGTCCCGTTGAATTTGCTCACGAAGTTCATGAGCATGACCGGTCTCCAAATATATGCTTGGAACAACTGAGTCCGTGTACCACGAATCGATTTGAACGATCCGTAGTTGAACATGCACAAGAATGGATAAGCGGATAATTGGGATCCCCATGCAAGAATGGGTTCCATTTGGTTAGTAACAATGTTTGGAACACCCACATCGAAATAGAAGCATTCATATCGAAAAGTGAGGCAATGGAATCATTGTGAGTAGATGCGATATTAGTGTCAGATAGCCCATGCTCACGGTGTGATCACTTCTTAGGGAATAGTTCTACCAAGAGGCATCCATTTTCTAGTGGGCATTATCGATTAGTCTTATGACCAATGTATCCAATAAAAGCCTAATTTATCGAATGTTCTTCCCGTGGGTTTCCTTTGCTTTCTAACTTTCTTTCGTTTTTGCCTTTTAGCCTTTTTAGCATGAATTTTAGCATTAACAATATTAACCGAACAATTAACATCGAGAGGCGTAACATTAACACCACATTCATGATTAGAAATGAATTCAAGCGAGACATCGGTGCAAGGTTTGCAAATAGTATCGTAATTCAATTAATTACAAGACGCCTATGGCTAATACTAGAATCAACACGATTCGCTTTATTCAATTCAAGCTTAAAGTTCCTAGATTGTTCTTCACTCTCTTCCAAAGCACATTCTTAGCTTGAGAGGTCCTATCATTCCTTGTATTGTCTTGAGACTTTGACCTTCTCCTTTTAATGTCACCGATTACTCTGTAGAGGGAATGGGAACATTAGTTGGTTTAACTACTCTTTGCATCACTGTTTAGATGTGCTAGGATCCAACTACATGCGGTGCACTACGGTTCACATTCTTAAAACTAGAGGTACCGAGATTTGTACTCCTAGAAGGCACACTTGAGTTCTCTTTCTTAGCATTGATGATCTAGAATCGAACTACTTAAAGGCACACTACGGTTCACATTCAACACATTGGGAATCGAGTGTATATCATACTGGCATTAGGCATCGAGCATGGAATCAAAGGATTAGCTCTCTCACCTAATGACTTTGGGCATATTGTGATCAAGCATTCTAAGATTTCTTGAGATCGTTTGGCATATAAGCATGCATGTCCAATTGCATTATCATGAGGTTTCTCTAACTTATCCTCTTCAACAATCTCACGCAGACATTCTAGGCAATCCTTAAGGGATGAGAAGTATGTTTGAATAGCAAGTTTGTTGTTCCTTAGATGAGGAGGGACATAAGTCATGAGATAAAGCATATTTATTACAAGAGTGAACCTTTGATCCACCACTCTCCCCATTGGTCATTGGCATTTTCCCTTTTACACGACTCTTCGATTCTCAATTTCCTTTTGCAATGAAGCTATTTGTTCGTTGTTTTGTTACGATTGACCTTAATTGATTCAAATAACTCATTGAAATGACGTTTAACCTTTTCGTTTTCTTCCAAAAACTTTCGTTTTCCTTTTGTAAAGCATTTACTAGGTTTTGAAGATGAAACGTTTGAGAATTCGAGAATCTAAGGAGGAGGCATTTGGGAGCTGTCATATTGTTCGTTTGACCCTTTAATTGAGAGATTTGGGCTTTCAACTTTCTCGATCGTGTTGCATCGAGCTTGAATCGCTTCATCACGTTTGTTAATTTGAAAACCGCATCAAACTCGGAGCATCGATGATGTCTTGATATTTGAAGTTTTGACATTTTCTTTAAGATGTTGATATTTCGGTTGTAAATTAAAATGCTCAACTTCTAGTTTAGAAAATGTTTAACCAAATTGTCGTGATCATCCATTCAATTTTCTCGTTTAGTTTAGAATTAGTTTTTTCAAGCTCAATGACACGATCATGAGAGACTTTCGGGGCAAGAGATAGTTCATGAAATTGGGAAACATTAATAGAGCAATTTGAAGCGATTGAAAAAATATCTTGAGCAATACATTCGAGAATAAGAGTCTCATTTAAGGTATGCAAGTTCTTCCTCTCAATCTCATTATATTTTAGTGCACGCTCATAATCACTAACTTCAACTACCATTGTATCAAATTCCTTTTCCATTCCCTTGATATCGCTTTCTACCCCTTTTAAGACTCTCAAAGTGATCTTTCGAAGTTTAAAGAAAGGCATGACCTCGCTTAAATAACATTCTTTCATTTGTTCAAACCCTTTCTCCTTCGCTTATACCAAGAGGGTGTGATCCTTTTCTTGCAAGTTTTCTCAAAATCAACAAATAGTTGAAATATAACGTATTGGCTAATTAATGTCTTGCTTTTGGTGGCAATTGTTCTAGGTACAAGATGCATTGGTGTATTAGGAGGATACACAATCGCTCTAGGCATTTTCCAAAGGGAGGGTTTGTTTCAACAATATTTTCCGCTTTCTACTTATCTAAATCCTTTTCCGTAAGACTTGTTCGGGAGTCAACAATGTCCGAGGCTTAAACTTGTTCAAGGAAATCCAGTTTTCCTTCTTGTAGTCATGAGGAGTGATAATTATTTTTTCTCTTTGCATTTGGGATCATTTTGTTTCTTATTCATTTTTTCCTAGTGATTTCATTTGATTTCTTGTCTTCTCTCGGCACTCAACGCAACTAGGTTTCGCCTAGGCTTAAGGATTTCATTACCATCATAAAGCACCTTATGAGCATTTCTAGCCTTCTTAATTACCTCCGGATTTGGTTCCTCAACAAGGGAATGCTATGCTTATCGCTTAAGACACGATGTTTAGTGACCATGTGAAGCGATCGAATGGTGTTTCCTTGTATGTACGACTTGTTTTCAAGTTTGTTTTCAAAGTTTTCGATTAGAAAAATCTCTCAAGAGTTTTGATTCCTTTGCATTAAATTCTTGCTTAAGCATTTTTACATTTTCTTGAAGTTCTTGCTTTTGCTTAGTTTGTTTTAGAAAGTTTTTCTTGCAAGGAATTTAATTCTTGTTTCAATACTTCTTCTCTAAAATTACTTTTCTAATTCTTCAGACGCACTTGGTCATCCATTTCCGCTCACGAGTGGTCAACTCAAATTTAGCACGATGTTCATAAATAGCAACACGTTCTTTATAGGCATTTAGTTCGAAATTACGAATCATCGAGGCACGTGCGGTGTATTCATCATAAACACGGTCATTGTTGATCGCAGAAGATGCATCACTTGGTACAACTTCACTTTCACTTTGTTTCACATATTGATCATATGGGACAATATCGATATTACCCATATTTTCAACATTTGATTCAATAGTTTCGATTGATTGTACTTTGTCATGCATCATTGCACATCAACATCATCGATAGTTTAATACCTCGAGATGAGCTTGTCTTGGGATGGGCCACTAGTGGTGAAGAAGAGACCTTGGGAGAAACCATTGGAGAAATGCTAGCCATAAAAATTGTGTGTCTTTGTGGTCCATCATCCACATCGTAGTCGTATGCATCACGATCGGCGACTTGAAAGGCATTCGATGATTGTGACCTATCTCCCGAATAGGTTGCTCATCCACATCTGCATCATAGGTCTTGGCATTGCCCTTAGCAAGAAACAGCAATTCCTCTTCATCCAAAGCGGCACCATTGTCCCGAGCTTGTGCGTGACATCTTATCTCTGAAGTAATCGGCGATTCATGGGCGCTTTGGAGATGTGCGGTTCCTTGCAATGTGTCCTCACCACCACAGTTATAACATTTGATTGACTTAGCTTGACCTTGGTTACCATTTCTTCCTCGATTACGGTTGCCAACATAACCTCTCCTAGCTCCACCTCTTCCCCGATCATCTTGTCTTTCCCGAATCGGTTGCACCACGATCCTTCCATCTTTAACAATGGCTTGATTGTGTGGGTTAGATCTTTGTTCGAGGTTGTTGTTGGTTTGTGGGAGAGAATTCATGTTTTGACTAATGAGAAGAGCTAGTTGATTAATGAAGTTACCACGTGTGCATCGGCATCGACTTGTTTGAACATAGGATCGGGAATGAGTTTGTGATTACCATTACCCAAGGGTATGACTTGTGATGCTTTGGTTGTGATTCCGATGTTTGAGTAGAAAGTTTGTTGAGTCATTAGACGAGCTTGTCTCTCCTCGGTTGGTTTTGAACCGATTGAGAATCAATTTTTCAAACATAGCATGTCTCTCATTCCGAAGGAGGAAGGCATAGAGTTGCTCATAGTTTGTATTCTTCAATCCTTTAGTGAGCTTCACAATGTGACAAACTTGTGCCATTCGGGATTCATGTTGTTCACAAATTTTGAGTTCAAATGAATGTTAGGCATAGTCATTCGATGTTCCTCATGTCATTCACTAACTTATGAAATCTCACATAGTACTCATAGACATTCTCATCGGTTTCATCTTGAAGTGCTCAAATTGGTCATAGAGTTGGGATTCTCTGTCTTCCATAGTTAATTACGAACCCGAGAGAAGCATCTTAACATTATCCCAAAGCGCCTTTGCATCGGTGTTATGATTGATTAGCTTGTAGATGTCTTTAGGAAGACCTTGAAGAACAATGTTTGAAGCCACGATATCTCGCATCGAATCTCTTTTATCCTTATCATCAAGCTCATCATACATTTTAGGTCCATCCATTCCGTAAACAGAGTACCATCTTCATTAGTATCAAGTATGTATCTAGTCGTCTCAACTCGATATGGTCCTTCATCAATGGATTTGAGAATGTTGACACCATTTTCCTTTCCAAGGCGGTACAATCGATTCGTTGAGCCCAAGAATCGTAGTCGGTTCATCAAGCATGGGTGGACGAGTATCGACCCACCGCTTGAACATCCTCTGAAACCGTGGAGATGATAGTAGGAACGTTGGTAGACATGTTAACGAGATAATACGGGATTTTATAACTCTATGATTAAACCGAAATAGATTCTTTCACGACTAGCCTACTTTTTTAGTCAACCACTTGTTAGAGGTCAACTAGGCAAGTCAAACTAGAAAGAGGCAAATGCAATAATCCGAGGTAGTACAGTTATATTCCCGGGTCGTTTATTCCCCAACGAGGTTGTGATTTCCTGTGATTGAACGAATGTGTTATATAGTTTGGTTGATCAGGAATAGGGTTATGAATGATTTGTCACAATACTAAAAGTATAAATAACTCAAATGAGTTATATCAACTAATAAGTACGATCAAAACCTAAAAGGTAAAAGGTATAAATTAAAAAATAAAAAACAAATCGATAAAATATATTAAATAAAAAATTAAAAGATAAAATATCACTATATTTAAAATGATGAACGTTTAAAACTAAAAACGACGTTTAAATAAAATTACGTAAACGTATAAAAATAAAAGTGAAAAGTGATCAATATAAACCCACAAATGTGAAATTTATATTTTGAGATCCTAAGAATAAAAGAAAATTATTATAAAAGAAAATTATTTATTTAACTTATATATTATTTATTATTAATTAATTACTATTATCTAATTACTAATACTATTATTAATTATTATATATACTAAATAAGCAAACAAAATCTAAAACTTTTACAAAATTCTAAAATAAATAAAAGAAGCTAGGAAAAATATAAAAACTATATGCTATTAACAAAAATAAGCTAATAAGCAAATAAGCTTCTTAGTAAAAGCTTTCACTTAGCTTAAAAATGGATCTTTTTGGTTTTTCTTTTATAAAACTATTAAAATACTTAAAATAAGAAACTAATACTAAAACAACTAGCTTAGAAACACAGAATAAGCACAATAAGTGCTTATTACTCCAAACAGTTGACTTTCTGTTGACTCAGAAGGAAATAAGCTCAAATGAGCTTATGTGGAGTTCACTAGGGTAGATTCTGGTTCCAATAAGTTACTTATACAGTATTTAACAAGATTCAACCAAATAAGTAGCTTGAATAAGCCACGAACACAAATAAGCACTTTGCTTATTGGATTCTGAGACAGAAAATGGGACAACCTTGTGAGGTAAAACCAAGTGGGGTCCACTATGATCTAGGCCAAACAAAGGGTCAATGGTTCAAGCCTGGTAGGAGGGGGGTTGGAAGAACCAAGATTGAGGTTATGGGACCCACTGATGAGCTCAGAAAGAGCTTGTGAAGTGAGGGGTCCAAACTGATTCACTCAGTTATATGAGTGAGTCAAAATGAGCTAGTAAGCTTGGTACAAGCTTTAAAACAAGCTTAAGAAAGAAAACAAAATATTAGTACTATGTATATATAGTATATTAACAAATATGAACAAGTGTGTTCACTGGATTTGGCTAATAAGCTTGGAATAAGCTTATAAGCACTTCCAATGAAACTGAGATCCAAACACCCTAGACAGGCAACCAAGATGGCCAAATTGAGCTTATGAAACAAGCTCAATAGAACTTATTGAATGCTGAACTATAAAGTGGGGCTGGTAAGGATTCCAAAATACCAAAGCTTGACCAATGGGGACCACTGGGTAGCTTATTGAGGGATTATGAAGTTGGGTGGGTTGACTGAGTTCACTCAGTGAACTGAGTGAATGGACAAGCTTAAGCTGAGATGCAGCCCTAGTAAAAGGACTTGTAATGGTGAATTAAAGCTTGAACTGTGAAGATGAGCTGCTTAGCTTCTTAATGAGCCAAAGATCACAAGCCAAAGCTTATTGATGAGCTTATGATGGGCTTGTGAAATTGCTTATTTATACTGAATGATCAGTGTAGTGGTTTATTTGATAGCACAAGTTTAAGCAAATTAAGCAGACCAAATAAGCAATCAAAGGCAAATAAGCACTTATTTCAGATAACTAGCCACAAGGGCATCACAAACAACCAAAATACACAGACCAACACTCAATAAACAAGCTTATTCAAGCTTGTGAAAGTGGGTGTCAAACACATGTCTGTGGGAGGTCTATGAAGAATCACCAAAAGTTAAGCACTAATTAAGCACTCTAATCAGCTAGATGAAAGTTAATAAAAATAGCAACAAAGAGATCAGCAACAAGACTATATAAACCTACAAGCTCTAGTCCTAATATCAATTAACAAGCTCACAGTTTAAATCCATGGTTCATTCAAAAATCGTGTAAGCTGCAAATTGACTTTTTAAGTTAAACTACTAAGTTGACTTAAGTGAGCTTTGATCCTAATTTACTGATTACTTAAGTTATATTAAGCTATGATATGGTGAAATTAAGCTAGGTTATTAACTTTTAAGCTAATATGATGATTATGGAACTAATAATCCTAACAGCTTAAACATATGGATTAGATTAAGACTAATTTTGACTTTTATACTAATAAGACCTATATATTATAACAGAATCGAGCTAGTGTGATCTAAATAAACATGCGAAACAAGAATTAAGCACAATAACATGCATATACCTAAAGAAACGACTTGATCCAAACACACCTTAGCAAGGGTGTTTTTTGATTAGTGTTGTATAACAAAGATTTAGAACATGAGACCGAATTCTAACACTTGATTATGATGATATAAGATCAAATGAACACAAGAACACAACAATTAACAACTTATAACTATGAATCACTACTACACTATTTTAATTGTCTAACTAAAACAACTAGCAACTAAGATTTTCAACTAACAACCTACTAATTTAACACTAGATTATCACTAACCAATACCAACTAAGCATGAAACAAGAAAGATTAAGCTAAATTAAGAACTAATACGGTAAAATGCTAAA
The DNA here is from genome assembly GCA_022545495.1 of Chrysanthemum lavandulifolium. Taxonomy (NCBI): domain Eukaryota; kingdom Viridiplantae; phylum Streptophyta; class Magnoliopsida; order Asterales; family Asteraceae; genus Chrysanthemum; species Chrysanthemum lavandulifolium. The sequence goes on from CM040241.1 coordinate 177,871,615, forward strand.
ATCAAGAAATTGCTTACAACTTGAAATGAGGCCAACACACGAGAACCAAGGACTAAGTAACACTCCTAAATGCTCTCCACAGAGCTCTAAACCAAGGCAATCCAAGATAGCACTTGCTCCTTTGCTTCTTCGCAGTAACTTCTATATTAATTCCTAATTACTTGTTTCTTTTTGGTATTTTCCTTTTTTATTGATTATTACTAATTAGATTGATCTAAAAGCTTGCTATGGCTTACTGAGAGCCAAGTAGTGTGATTAGAGTCCTCTAATTAACAAACATCAAACTGAAATTAAAAGACTTGAAATGAAAATGGTACGAAGTGAAATTCTGAAAACTTGAAAGATAGATTGATATGAGAATACAAAGTTGTTTATTACACTTAGCAAAGCTAATAAACACTTCTAAAACAGAATTGAAGATTACACTAATGATACAACTAGATTAATTTAGGCTACTTTGATCATAAACTAAAGTTAAAATTATGATATGTTTCTCTTCTGTCTTCCTCTGTATTTATCACCTGAAAACATCCCACTAGCTCAATAATATTATCCCACATCATCTGAGCCCTTGAAAGAGTCAAATTCATCCAAACCGTTTAAATCCAAATTGGCGCCAAAACGAGCCACGTGGTACTGAGGCAGTTCTGATACAATTAAGGATTCTTGTTGCATTGTGGAGGTGTAGGGGACACTTTTGGTGATATTTTGGACCAATTTGGGTGGTATTGCTCAATACTGTGGGTACTAGTGGTATTGGGGTGAAAATGGGTGGGAATGGCATTTATTGTGGAGTGTTAGTATTGGCAGAGGTGGTGGAAGGAGTGGGTAGGAAGATAGGGGTGGTGGAAGGGTTGAGGTGGAAGTGTTAAGGTGGCGATTCTGGTGGAGGGAAGAAGAAGAGGAAAACAGGGAGGTGTTTGTCTGCTTTATTTATTTACAAAGGGGTTGAGATGGGTTATAAGTTGGGCTTTAGGTTTAGGTGAGTGTTGGGGTTGGGTATGGATTTGGTTTTGGGTTTAATAATAACAAGGGTCCGTTTGTATAATAACTCAACAAGGACCAATTTTGTAAATTGAGCAAAGTTAAGGGCCTAAATTGTAATTCTTCCAAAGTTCATTCAAGGACCAACACACAATTAACCATTAGTACAAGGACCACAAGTATAAATTTCATTATTTTAAACCTTAGGGACCAAATCATCAATTTAGAAACTTGAAGGTTTAAACTTGTAATTTTCCAAAAGTTTATCATAAGGACCAATATTGCCATTTATAAATAGTATAAGGTTTATTTTGATTATTTTCTTATTTTTAAAACCTTAGGGACTAATTTTGACACTTTTCAAACTTGAGGGACCAAAGTTGTAATTTTGTGATTTTAAACTTCAAAGGATTATTTTGAACAACTTGTGAATCCCAAGGACCTAAAATGATATTTTACAAGTTTTGATTAACCGAGGACTAGATTTGCCAATTTATCAAAGTTCGTGGACCTAAACATAAATTATGTATGTTTTGCATGTTTTCATCGGTTTTCATCCTTTTGCACTTTAATACCTAAAACACAATTTGGAGATAATTCCAATATTTTGAAGCATATTTGTATGTTTTCGGATATTTTTGTAGCTTAAATGTGAGCGAAATGATGAGTATTTAGACACTCATCAATCCCCACACTAAACTATTGCTAGTCCTAGCAATATTTTATGAAGATTTTAATGGATTTGAAAGAACTCTTTACCAAAAGCCATCACTTCTGGAGTAGCCAAGATGTTTCAGTTCAAGTAAGAACTATGGTCCACCTGATAACCATGTGATTTTGAGCAAACCACAAGCTGACAACGGTTTTGATTTGTCTTTACCAAAAGCCGTTTGCTTCTGGACTAGCCAACTCTTAGATAAATTATAAATATTATCTTTGGTGAGTTGATTACCAATTATGGTTTTTCCACTGCCTTTACCACAAGCCATAATCTTGCGGGCTAGCCAACTCATTCGCTTATTAGGATATGGCGAGTTGAGGAACCATACAATTTTGGGCAAATTGCAAGCCATAAACGGATTTGAGATATCTTTACCAAGAGCCGTTTGCTCCTGGATTAGCCAATCCTTATGTGGGTTAGACATGGTGGACTGATTACCATTTGTTGTGTTTAGTACATAGTACTTCCACTAAATAAAAATTTTAAAATTTGGCCATTTTGGGGAAAAAGGGACTAAAAGGGTACATTTATTATCAAATTAGCGAATTTCCCCACACTTAGAAATGAATATTGTCCTCAATATTCCAAGTACCTACATGTTATGCCGAAACTTAGAACGTAAAAAGATAACATTACTACCTAAGTGTAGAAACACAACAATTATTATCTTTTTTTTTTTTTTTTTTTTTTTTTTTTAACTATATACAACATGTGGGGCATCTCCCCCACACTAGGGTGTTACACACGGGTGAAAACCCATGTTTGTGCTAATGTTTTTGATTCCCGAGTCACTAGCTGGACTCGACCCCGTTTTTTATTTCTTTCCTCCCAAACTGTCAGGTTTATCACGCAAGCTAACCGCTTGTGAACGGTTAACTGTAATAAAGAGTTCCTGAACAGGTCGGGAGAAAAAAAAACAATTTAAAATCCATGGGAAGTATCGGATCTAAACCAATGTTATATGGAATATCCGTGGTCAAAGTAACATCTTCACTCCCGAATGAGTGAAGAGAAGGAGAAATCACCGGGTAGGTGAAGGGTAGTAGGAGATCGAGCAGCGGAATCACAAGAACTTCCTCCTCAAGAATTTGAAATTTAAGTGAAGGAGGAGAGGTCTTATGCTTGATCTCGAGAATTTTATCGCTTTTTCAACCGATTTGGATTCCTCTTTATGAAGTTGTTTGGGAGGAGGATGGTATAATTTTACGGGTACAACAGCTTGTTCAAGAAGAAGAATAACATCTTCCTCTTGATCACTCTCGGTATCATCAATACCGGGAAGAAATGTATCCAGATTGAGATAATCATCAATCTCATCCATAATAGAATCACTTTCCTCATCCAGAGTGAGGGAAGATGAAGAGTCGGAAATGATGGAATGAGACAATGTAGTGGGATCACCACTCACCAAATCAAGAACATAACCAAGATTTTCTTGAGAATACTCCTGTAAGGCAACATCAATGACATCGATTCGGTTAACCGACGCAGAGTTATAATTGGAGGAGTACTTCGAAGTTTGATCATGGTTAAAGGTAATAGCCTCATTACCTACACGCAATGTAATCTGACGCTCAAATACATCTATAAGAGCGTGGCCCGTTCTTAGGAATCCTCTTCCAAGAATGAGAGGAACCCTAGGATCAGCATCGAATTCGACAACCACAAAGTCAGCTGGAAAATGGAACTTCCCTACTTTCACAAATACGTCCTCGGCAATACCGAGGGGCATAGATCTTGAGCGATCGCAAGCTCAAGAGTCATGCGGTGGGGGTAAGTTTAGGAAGAGAAAGTTTCTTCCATCTTGAATTAGGCATCGGGTTGATCTTGGCGCCCGATCGGCCAAGGCGTTGCATGCAACCATTCACGAAATTCACAAGGTAAGATAAATTTACCAGGGATCTCCAAGCTTCTCGGGAAGTTTCTTTAAGATAATCTGAGAGCGGTTCTCATTTAGAGAAGTTTTGCCAATTCAACCGCTTTTCCTTGTTGTTTAACAACTGTTTGATTGTTGATGCGAACTTGGGCATCAAGATGACAACATCCATAAGACTTATGTCAAATTGCAAATCTTTAAAGATTTGCAAGAGTTTGTCTGTTTGGTAATTAGACCTCTCGCGGTGTTCTTGCTCATTTAAGCGTGAAGGGTAAGGAATGGTAGGCTTAAAGGTTTGGATTTAGGGACGATGGGCTCGGGAGTTTCATCGGTCTCAAAGACAACTCTGTTTTGGTTCTCTTCGAGGACAACTTGCGGTTGGACGTGTGCGGTACCGTGGGCTTGGAATTTGCACCGGTCCTTGGCAACCTCGGGCTCTTTTTCCACATCGTATAACGGTGGTGGAATAGGAGTAGAGGTCCTCATAAGCAAAGACACCACTACGAGTGGTGATAGCTTTGATGATGTTGGAATCCTCCTCATCATCACTATCGTCAAGTACACTCTTTCGGGAAGCATTAAGCATATGAGAATAAGTCATAGCGGCCCTTTGGTCATAAAGATTGTTTGACAAACTTTTAACCGTGAATCGTGAAAGAGTGGGATCTATCTTTGATGATGTAGGAGTAATTGGGGGTGTAGAATTTGGGACAACCGTGGTTGGTCCAACTTGAGCTGTATCACTATGTGTAGTGACAGCTTTGAGTTCACCCCTAGGATTCGCAACAGTATTACTCGGGAGACTTCCCGAGGTGGAAGGTGGAACGAGTTGTTTCACCAAATCAGATATCATACTTTTAAGATCGTTCTTCAGCTCATTATTGTTCTTTGCAATTGAAGAATCAAATTCATTCTTCAAATTGGAGATTTGGTTTTGAACCACTCTCATTTTAGCATCAGTAGCCTTGATGTGGTTAGCTAGTTCAATGATTGAGATTCTTGGAACGAAACCATTTGATTATTAGGAGTGAATACCCTTGGTTAGAATTTGAATTTCCCTATGGGGTGGGTATTGAACAGGAACAATTTGATTGTTACGAGTACGATATTGATTTTGGTTATTATGCCCTCTTGGTGATTAGGATTAGACCTATTTGAATTGTTGGGTTGATATGATCACGATGGTCCCTCTTGGTTATTAGCACGGTAGTTTGTTTCACTTGAGGATGGTATTGGTTACCTCCTTGATTGAAATTACCGGCTAGAGCATCGACTTCAAATGCATTGCCATCGGTAGCGATCAGGTTGTAGTATGCATGAGGACCACCACAAGTGACACATGGTTCAATCTTTTTGACTTCAGCACGTGTAGATGGCTCTTTCTTTTGGTTAAGAGTCAAATTTTTAAGAGCATCCATGAGTTGAGCAAACTGAGTATTGTCAACAGTTTGAGTCATGGGAGATGAAGTAGAAGGTGAATCACTTGCTTTGGGAACAACTGGTTTGTTTCTTGAGGTACGGACCTCAGCTTTGTTCTCTATAATGGCTAAAGCATCCTTTGTTGTTCGATTCAAAAATTACCTCCGCGGAGGAATTAAGAGAATCTTGATCGACTTGTCTTATGCCATTATAGAAAGTATCCGGATATATCAACTCGGTAAATCCATGATGAGGACAATTCGTAGCATTTCCTTAAAACGATCCCATGATTCACCGAATGTTTCATCAAAATGTTGTGTGAATTTCATGATTTCATTCCGAGATTCGTGGTTTTGAAGGAGGATAGAATTTATGCACAAACTTACGTACTAAATCTTCCCACGTTTCAATCGACTTAGGGGTTGTTTGTCAAGCCGGATCTGGCGGGCCCATCGAGAGAAAGCGGGAAAAGAAGAAGTTTGATTGCATCCTCAGGGACGTTTTTGCATTTCAAGGTGGATGTGATTTTATTAAACCACCGAATGTGATAGTGAGGATCGTCCCTATCAAAACCATAAAATTGACGCGCTGTCACTAGGTTTATTAACCCCGTTTTAAGCTCAAAGTTCTCAGCTACGATGGTTGGAACAACAATGGCATCTCCGCACCCATCGGTGGGTGCTTGGAGAAGTTCATTCATCGTTTGTTCTTCTGCCATTTTGACAGGATTTTGGCTCGATGCGTATCTCGGCACGATGATGGAGCGAACGTCTCGACTTCTTCGAGGTATGGCTACAAGCTCGCGAAGAGGACTTGATGACCTTGAAGAACAGAGCGCATGCACTAAGACGTGTCTAAGGATCCTTGAAGAAAAGGAAACTCAGAAGGGGTGCGAAGAGTATTTTTGTGATTATTTATCTTTTATATATATAGAAAGAAAAAGAAAATATTTTTGTTTTTTATATTGTTTAAGGAAGATTAAAATACGATATTATATATAATATATATACAAAGGATAGATAATCAGCCAAATAGATAACAAAAATAGTTCAACGCAGCACAGCCTCCCCGGCAGCGGCGCCAAAAATTGATTCGCGAATAACTAGCCTACTTTTTTAGTCAACCACTTGTGAGAGGTCAACTAGGCAAGTCAAACTAGAAAGAGGCAAATGCAATAATCCGAGGTAGTACAGTTATATTCCCGGGTCGTTTATTCCCCAACGAGGTTGTGATATCCTGTGTTTGAACGAATGTGTTATATATAGTTTGGTTGATCAGGAATAGGGTTATGAATGATTTGTCACAATACTAAAAGTATAAATAACTCAAATGAGTTATATCAACTAATAAGTACGATCAAAACCTAGAAACGTAAAGGTATAAAAAAGATAAAATATGCAAATATTAAATAAACGCTATCACTATATTTAAAATGATGAACGTTTAAAACTAAAAACGTACGTTTAAATAAAATTACGTAAACGTACAAAAATAAAAGTGAAAAGTGATCAATATAAACCCCACAAATGTGAAATTTATATTTTTGAGATCCTAAGAATAAAAGAAAATTATTATAAAAAGAAAATTATTTATTTAACTTATATATTATTTATTATTAATTAATTACTATTATCTAATTACTAATACTATTATTAATTATTATATATACTAAATAAGCAAACAAAAATCTAAAACTTTTTACAAAATTCTAAAATAAATAAAAGAAGCTAGGAAAAATATAAAAACTATATGCTATTAACAAAAATAAGCTAATAAGCAAATAAGCTTCTAAGTAAAAGCTTTCACTTAGCTTAAAAATGGATCTTTTTGGTTTTTCTTTTATAAAACTATTAAAATACTTAAAATAAGAAACTAATACAAAACAACTAACTTAGAAACACGAATAAGCACAATAAGTGCTTATTTGCCAAACGATTGACTTTTCATTGACTTAGAAGGAAATAAGCTCAAATGAGCTTATGTGGAGTTCACTAGGGTAGATTCTGGTTCCAATAAGTTACTTATACTTGATTTAGCAAGATTCAACCAAATAAGTAGCTTGAATAAGCCAAAAGACACAAATAAGCACTTTGCTTATTGGATTCGAGACGAAAAATGGGACAACCTTGTGAGGTAAAACCAAGTGGGGTCCACTATGATCTAGGCCAAACAAAGGGTCAATGGTTCAAGCCTGGTAGGAGGGGGGTTGGAAGAACCAAGATTTAGGGTGTGGGACCCACTGATGAGCTCAGAAAGAGCTTGTGAAGTGAGGGGTCCAAACTGATTCACTCAGTTATATGAGTGAGTGAAAATGAGCTAGTAAGCTTGGTAAAAGCTTTAAAACAAGCTTAAGAAAGAAAACAAAATATTAGTACTATGTATATATAGTATATTAACAAGTATGAACAAGTGGGATCACTGGATTTGGCTAATAAGCTTGGGATAAGCTTATAAGCACTTCCAATGAAACTGAGATCCAAACACCCTAGACAGGCAACCAAGATGGCCAAATTGAGCTTATGAAATAAGCTCAATAGAACTTATTGAATCTTGAACTATAAAGTGGGGTGGTAAGGATTCCAAAATACCAAAGCTTGACCAATGGGGACCACTGGGTAGCTTATGAAGGAGCTTATGAAGTTGGGTGGGTTGGTGAGTTCACTCGATTAATCGAGTGAATGGACAAGCTTAAGTCGAGATGCGACCTAGTAAAAGGACTTGTAATGGTGAATTAAAGCTTGAACTGTGAAGATGAGTTGCTTAGCTTCTTAATGAGCCAAAGATCACAAGCTAAAGCTCGGTGATGAGCTTATGATGGGCTTGTGAAGTTGCTTGTTTACACCGAATGATCGGTGTAGTGGTTTATTTGATAGCACAAGTTTAAGCAAATTAAGCGCACCAAATAAGCAATCAAAGGACAAATAAGCACTTATTCAAGTAACTAGCCACAAGGGCATCACAAAGAACCAAAATACTCGGACCAACACTCAATAAACAAGCTTATACAAGCTTGTGAAAGTGGGTGTCAAACACATGTCTGGGGAGGTTTATGAAGAATCACCAAAAGTTAAGCACAATTTAAGCACTTCAATCGCTAGATAAAGTTATAAAAATAGTAACAAGTAGATCAGCAACAAGACTATATAAACCTACAAGCTCTAGTCCTAATATCAATTAACAAGCTCACAGTTTAAATCCATGGTTCATTCAAAAATCGTGTAAGCTGCAAATTGACTTTTTAAGTTAAACTACTAAGTTGACTTAAGTGAGCTTTGATCCTAATTTACTGATTACTTAAGTTATATTAAGCTATGATATGGTGAAATTAAGCTAGGTTATTAACTTTTAAGCTAATATAATGATTATGGAACTAATAATCCTAACAGTTAAACATATGGATTAGATTAAGACCTATTTTGACTTTTATACTAATAAGACCTAAATATTATGACAGAACTGAGCTAGTGTGATCTAAATAAACATGCAGAAACAAGAATAAAGGACAGTATCATGCATATACCCAAAGAAGCAGCTTGATCCAAACACACCTTAGCAAGGGTGTTTTCTAGATTAGTGTTACTCAATACAGATTTAGAGCATGAAACTGAATTCTAACACTTGATTATGATGAACTAAGATCAAATGAACACAATTACACAATAATAACAACTTATAACCTATGAATCACTACTACACTATTTTAACTGTCTAACTTTTAACAACTAGCAACTAAGATTTCCAACTAACAACCTACTAATTTAACACTATATTATCACTAACCAACACCAACTAAGCATGAAACAAGAAAGATTAAGCTAAATTAAGAACTAATACGTAAATGGCAAAATCAAGAAATTTGCTTACAACTTGAGTTTTAGGCCAACACGAGAACCAAGGACCGAGTAACACTCCTAAATGCTCTCCACGAGCTCTAAACCAAGGCAATCCAAGATAGCACTTGCTCCTTTGCTTCTTCACAATAACTTCTATATTAATTCCTAATTACTTGTTTCTTTTGGTATTTTCCTTTTTATTGATTATTACTAATTAGATTGATCTAAAAGCTTGCTATGGCTTCTTGAGAGCCAAGTAGTGTTATTAGAGTCCTCTAATTAACAAACATCAAACGAAATTAAAAGACTTGAAATGAAAATGGGACAAAGTTGAAATACTTGAAAACTTGAAAGATAGATTGATATGAGAACCAAAGTTGTTTAATACACTTTAGCAAAGTTATACAACACTTTAACAATGTAATTTAAAGATTACACTAGGTAACAACTAGTTTAATTTATTCTACTTTGATCATAAACTAAAATTAAAATTATGATATGTTTCTCTTCTTCTTCCTCTCATATTTATCACCGAAAACATCCCACTAGCTCAATAATACTATCCCACATCATCGAGCCCTTGAAAGAGTCAAATTCATCCAAACCGTTTAAATCCATTTGGCGCCAAAACTTTACACGGTAATTGAGGCGCTTCGATACAATTAAGGATTCTTGTTGTATTGTGGAGGTGTAGGGGACACGTTTGGTGTAGTTTTGGACCAAGTTGGGGTGGTTTTGCTCAATCTTGTGGGTACTAGTGGTATTGGGGTGAAAATGGGTGGGAATGGCATTTATTGTGGAGTGTTAGTAGTGGCAGAGGTGGTGGAAGGAGTGGGTAGGAAGATAGGGGTGAGCTGGAAGGGGTTGAGGTGGAAGTGTTAAGGTGGCAGTTACAGGTGGAGGGGGGAAGAAGAAGAGGAAAACGGGGGAGGTGTTTGTCTGTTTTATTTATTTACAAAGGGGTTGAGATGGGCTGGTATAAGTTGGGCTTTAGGTTTAGGTGAGTGGGCTGGGGTTGTTTGGTATGGATTTGGTTTTTGGGTTTTAATAATAACAAGGGTCCGTTTGTATAATAACTCAACAAGGACCAATTTTGTAAATTGAGCAAAGTTAAGGGGCCTAAATTGTAATTCTCCCAAAGTTTTTTCAAGGACCAAACACGCAAAATAACCATTAGTACAAGGACCATAAGTATAAATTTCATCCATTTTAAACCTTAAGGACCAAATCATCAATTTAGAAACTTGAAGGGTTAAACTTGTAATTTTCCAAAAGTTTATCATAAGGACCAATATTGCCATTTATAAATAGTATAAGGTTTATTTTGATTATTTTCTTATTTTTAAAACCTTAGGGACTAATTTTGACACTTTTCAAACTTGAGGGACCAAAGTTGTAATTTTGTGATTTTAAACTTCAAAGGATTATTTTGAACAACTTGTGAATCCCAAGGACCTAAAATGATATTTTTACAAGTTTTGATTAACCAGGGACTAGATTTGCCAATTTATCAAAGTTCAGGGACTGAAACTGTAAATTATGTATGTTTTGCATGTTTTCATCGCCATCCTTTTGCACTTTAATACCTAAAAACACAATTTGGAGATAATTCCAATATTTATGAAGCATATTTGTATGTTTTCGGATATTTTTGTAGCTTAAATGTGAACGAAATGATGAGTATTTAGACACTCATCATGTTAAATTTTTATATATGGGTGCAGACAAATTAGTGTTTTCAAGTGCTTATAAGCACTTAAACAAGCAATCTTAGACACCCTCTAAAGTTGTTCTGAGTTAGGTTTGGCCTTGCTTATTCCAAACTGCTTATTTCAGCAATATTTAGTTTTGATAAGTATATTAGGTGTTTGGGTTTGCTTATTCCAAAGTGTTTATGTTAGCCTCGCTTTTTTATAAAGATAACGTCACTTACGTGAATTGGACTAGATGCGTAGTATACTTTGCCCATAGGGACTAGTATTGTTTAAGTGGCAAAGTTATGGTTTGCTGAGCCTATAAATACCCCTCATGACTCTCCATGAGGGGTGAGGTGAATCATTAGGTCATTTGTATTGTTTTCATTTTAATCAAGTTATCTTTGTTTCTCCTCTCTCTCTCTACTTTCTCTCACCAGAAGATGAATACTTTCATCTTCTTCCACCAACCTAGACCTCCCAAAACCACATAAATATATAGATATTCGGTCCTAACAAGTGGTATAGAGACATGGTTATGTTTTATTGATTTATGTGGGTTTCGAATCATGTTATAAACTGTTTTCGTGCTATTTTTGGGTCGGAAATTTTTTTTCCCTATTCTTTTGGTAAACTGTTTTGACAAGTTTTTAAGTATCTTTATTGGTCAAAAATTGTCTTGTGGTCATACATTTATAGATATCTGTTTTGAGACTATTTTTGGTCCAAACAGCATATATCATCCTTTTAGACATCTTTTGTTACCAATATCCGTGAAGTATATGTGATCAAACCGTCATATTCATGAGGTCAAAGTGGGTCAAAAGAAGCATTTTTATGCTTTTTCTGGGTTTTGTATGAATCTGAACGGAAAAAGTGGTCGGAATACTCACCGAAAAAATGGTCAAAGGGTCAAAACCTTAGTTTTACGCCTAAGGAGCCATCTTCAGAGATATTTACGCATAACTGTGAAGTTAAGCATAAGAAAAGTTACGCGTAAGGTTTTTTAGGCATAAGATTATGCTTACGCGTAAGACTTTTCTACGCATAAGAAATCTTACGCATAAGCATGGCCTACGCATAAGGAAAAAGAAGAAGGCTTACGAGTAAACCTGTTTACGCTTAAGGTTATGAAATGTTACGCGTAAGAAAAATTTTACGTGCAAGAATGGAACAAGCAGCTATGCGTAAACTCAAAGACCTCGACCAATAAATACCATATACCAAAGACTCAGGACCTCCGTTATAAAACAACATCATCAGTCCTTGGTTTTACAAATTCAGAATTCAAGAAGAACAAAACCCATTAGATCCGAAACAATCAAATCCAACTCCAACCACATCCAATCAAATCTATGCTAACTCATCCTCCATCTCCTTTAGCACTTTCAAGACTCAATAACAAATATCAAGCAAGATCTCAGATTCAAATTCAATTTTTTTTGCAATCTTTCAAAGATTGTTTCAATTGAATCATGCTCATCACAGATCCACTTTTGAAGACGAAGCTTCAATTAATATTCGAATCAAAAGATAGATTATAACAAGGATGTTATATCTCCTCTTTGCTTCGTTCAAGAATGAAAACCAAAAACGAATTACAAAAACAAGAATAAACACCTACCCGAGACCTTTTAATAAGATCTTGAAGTCTCTTCCGTTGATTTCTTGGTTCGGATTAAAGAGCACATGATGACAAGGTTTGGATTAGGATATATTTACGTGATTCGTGTATATGATTCTCTCACTCAGAGTGTTCGGTTAAACTAAGATTGATATGGAGATTTGTGTTCGAGTATGATGTGATGAGAGCAGATTTGAGATTGGGAGGTGAATGAGTTGGGTGAGTGAAATGTTTTAGGTGGTAGGCGTTATATTTGATGTGGTATTTTAGGGTTGTGTGATTTTTTAGGTTTAAGTTATTGTGAGTTTAACTTTGTTTTATATCCGGTTGTGAGGTTTATGGATCGGATTTTTGGATGCTTGATTTGGCCTCATCTGTTGGATAACTCGTGGACTGATAAGGGCCTGATATAGATATTAGTTTTCACATACATCAAACCATAACAACAAGGTGGCGTATAAGTGGAATTCTAGAGAGAAAGTTAGAGGTTTAGGGAACTTAGTGAGAGAAAGTGAAAGATATTATTATGAGCTCCAACTCTCTACCTTGGAAGGTAGAGAGTATTTATAGTCTTACATAAATCGCCACACATCGGGCATGGATCGGGCATACGATGGGTAAAGACCCGTCCGTCCTCCACGGTGTTACTTAACTAAATACTACTTAACTTAAAATCACTACGACTACGAGCTTTCTAACGATTACATATACTTGAGGTGACCGACTCTTTAATACACGGAATTTCTAATTCCTAACAATCTCCCCAAGGAGGTCACCTCAATCATGTACCAAAATTACATTGAATACAAATAGATATTACATTAACAATTGATCTTGCATTCTTGATGTAGTCTTTTGCTCCTAAGCTCGTAGTCATTGATTCTTCACATTGCATGTTTGGTTACTTCAAGTGGAGGTCTTTTCTTGATCCACGTGATAATAATTTTGTGCCATCTTTTGAGATCATCGACTATCAAAAATCTACGAGACATCCTTTGTGGTGTTGGTATTATGTGATGTTGTGACTTTAGGACCGACATGCTCACATTACGGATCATGATATCTTCTCATCGAGTAGCGGAAGCTTTTGTTGAATCATGATATTGGCGGCAGCAGAAGCGAAGCATGGAGTGAAAATATCGAGTCATTGATGCACTAATCATGATTTCTTTTGAGATGAATGTGTTAAGTGAGCATGCGGCTATGGATTGACCGCTTCATTCGATCACCGCAAGCGTCGGGTGTACACGCATACAACAGCTAGCAATAAATCACATGAAAGTGTCTTTGATCACTTCGTTGAATTGAGGTACACGGCCCACGGTTCCCGTTGATCGATACAAGTCTTTTGTGATCGGTATAATTCAAGAATTTCCTTGACGGGGTTTCGCAATGCTCTAGTTGTTCTCAAACCGAACGTCTCAAAGAAGACAACACGGAGTGAGTGAACCAAATAATTTTAAGTCCATTGATTGATGAAAAGAGATTTGAAAAACAATCGTGTATTGCTCAATAGAAATTGTTTTTGCAATACAACGAAGGTTTTATTGAAAATCAATTATCAATCATAAAAACACCTTTTGGTTTGAAAAATGAGTACACGGTCGATGTGCTAAAGAAAAGAGTTTTTAAGCACAAAGACCGGTTTTCAAAGGTATCCGTCAATCCATAACTCGAACCGAGATTGATTCAAGAGATTGAATCGCCCCATTGTTTCTGTCGGTTGTCACATGGTTGATCTATATAATAGATCTCACATGCCACCTACCGGGAGCTTGTTTGATGTTGGCTCGAAGGCTTTCCATCTTCATTGTGAATATGTAAACACATCACTCGGATGTTACGGCAATACCACAAGGATAATGCGTGGGACTCAAGATATAATCTCTCTTTCCACATTGTGTGAAGCAGAGAGTCTTCATTGAAAGTGTCCTAATGAGATTTATTGATGATCTCGTGGCTCTAGACTCAATTTGTGCATATTTGGATCTGTGTTGGGAGACTAGGGAGAGGTCTCCTTCTTCAATATCAACAATCTCTAAGAGAAAGTCGATAGATAATGTCGGTTCCCGTGAGAATGAAACAAGCCCTTTTAAGAGGAACTTGAGTGGTTTGGAAAGTTGAAGTGCGGTCGTCCTTTGGGTCCATGACGTCTTGTCTTCAATACCGATGTTACCATCGGTAGCATATGAAGTGAACCCGGTTTACGCCTAAGGTTGAATAAATGGAGGCTATTTGTTTTCACCCTTTTCTCATTCAATTCTTTTAATTCTTCAACCCCTTGATTACTTACCGAGACTTCATAGCAAGAACCTTGTTGGGTTTGTTCGATTACTAGCTCGGTCTCGATCCGCACTCTTCCCATATCTCATTTTTCTCCTTTTATCATCATACCTAAGGACTTCTACACTAACTAGTGGATTGTCCTGGGTAGATCCCTCCGATTCGGCGGATCATGGGAACCAATACCTAACCTTATCATCCTTATATCACCGTACATAAAGTAAAGTTGGTCGGTCTATTTGGTATTGTTCATCGCCATTGGAACCAATTGAAAACCATTTGAAAATCAATTCGGATACTTGTGATATATTATCAAAGCATTTTGTACCGAATTGTTTTTGATATTTTAGAACGAGAACTCCCCTCAACATGTGCATCAAGTATTTGAAAATGTTTTGCACACGGAGGCAAGAGAAAGAATTAACTTCTTTGATTACCATTTTCTAAAGATATCAACATCACTTCCCACATCAAATCAAGTAGATATAGCATTTCCGGGAAGGATGAGGTTTCCATAAATTTGCTCCCCTCAATATGTGCCTCGAGGTTTGAAAAGAGTTTTGCACATACTAGAGGAACTTGCACATTGAGATAAGTTGATCACATTTCAAATCATAGGTTTAAGATAGATGCTCCCCTCAACATGTGCATGGAAAATTTGAAATCGTTTGTCACATGTGGGCGGATAGCATGTACATCCTTATAAAACCATTTACCGAATTATCGGTTTAAATCCAATTTAAATCACACATTCTCCCCGATCACAATTATCAAATCATTTGAGATTTGTGATCTCTTATAGATTTAAATTGATTTTGAAGGCTTTTAAGGAGAATTGTGACTTGATTATGAAAGCGTTTTAAGCGATAAGGATCGGATTTTAAGACTTTAAACTCCATTGATAAAACATGCATGTATATCTTTTGAAAACAATTTAATGCCAAATAACTTTTAATTTAATTGAAATCATTCTCCCCTCAATCAATGACATAGGTTGTTGATTGAGAGATAGAGATTTTGACAAATAAGTCGATGATTATCAAAAATAGAGACCGAGTTATTTTTCAAAGCATTTAGTTTTCAATGGATAAATGTTTATAGAATCGAGCATGGAATTTGAAAACATGGTAAAACATGGCTCTGTTCTTTCTTTTAAAACCGGTTATTGCACGAAATGACAATAAACCATTGTTTCTCTTTCTCCCAAAAATACTTTTTGATTTTTATTTTTTTATTTATTTATTTTTTTATATATAAATTCGAACAACATCTAAAGTCCGTGTCATTCTTTGAATGACAACATCAAACGATAGATATTATCGAATCGAGAGAAACATGACAAAATGACAATATTTTTGAAGATTTTTGAATTTTTCAAATTTTTATGGATTTTGAAAGTTTTATATTTTTCTATTTGATTTTTGAAGGTTTTATAATTTTGTATTTTGTTTTCAAATAGATATTTACATGAGATAGATGAAGATAGACCTTTACTCCTCGTCTTCCTCCTCGAAGGCGTTTGAGTGTTTCGGTTGAAGGCTTTTCAAGCCAAGTCGTGGAAGAATAAACTCAAACGTTCTCTTGGAAGAGCTTTGGTGAAGATGTCGCTAACCGATATTCGAGACCTCACAAAATAGAGTTCCACCACACCTTTTTCTACTTGTTCCCCGATGAAATGATGTCGAATGTCGATATGCTTTGCTCTTGAGTGTTGAACATTGTTGCATGAGAGAGCAATAGCACTTTATTATCACGATGCGAGAGGATTTTGTTGAATACAAAGCCATAGTCGGATAATTGAGATCTCATCCATAAGATTTGAGCACAACAGATGACATGGCTATGTATTCACCTCTGTAGAGGAAATAGAAGTACTCATTTGCTTCTTTGAAGACCAACTCACAAGCTTATCACCCAAAACCGAGCACCTCCGGACGTGCTTGACGTGTATCTTGACAACTGCATGATCGGCATCTGCATAGGCCGTTAGTGACATACCGGTGTCCTTGGTGCCAAAGACCCATATTGATGGTTCCTTGGAGATACCGAAGACCCGTTTAAGCGCTTCAAGGTGCTTTTTAGTAGGCTTAGCACGGTATCTAGCACACATGCAAACAATGAACAAGATGTCGGTCTACTAGCGGTGAGATACATCGGGATCCAATCATACTACGATATTTCGTTTGGTCAATCATGATCCACGAGAGGTCCTCATCTAGTTTGGTTCGGTCAATCATGGGGGTGTCAACAGGTCACTTGAATCAAATCCAAATTTCTTTAAAATCTCATTGCATATTTAGATTGATTTATGAAAATGCCTCCGGGACTTTGTGAAATTTGTAATCCCAAGAAAAATGACATTTGTCCCATCATTGACATTTGAAACTTTGAACTCATTTCATTTGAAAACGATCACATTCCATTGGGTGCATCGAGGCAAAATAATATCATCAACATAAATTTGAACATGAATTAAATGTTTGCTCGACTTCACGGTGAACAATGTAGGATCAATGCTCCTTTGATGAATCCGGTTGATAGAAGAAACTTTGATGATGTATCATACCATGCCCTTGGAGCTTGCTTTAAACCGTAAAGAGCCTTCTTCAAACGATAAGCGTGAGTAGGATGCTCTTGATTCACAAATCCTTCGGTTGGATGGCGTGAGCGACTTCTTTAAGATCTCCGTTCGAAATGCCGTCTTTACATCCATCGATAGACTACCATGTTCTTACTAGCGGCATTAGCGAAAGATTACGATTGCCTCGATTCGAGCAAGCGGAGCAAAAGATTCTTCAAAGTCTATACCCTCCTCTTGACGATATCCTTTAGCAACTAATCGAGCCTTGTTCTTCAACACATCACCATGCTCATCAAGTTTCACTTTGAAGATCCATTTAAGAGCAATAATCATAGCACGATCTGGAGCGGTACTAACTCCCATACATCAAGTCGATCAAACTCATGAATTTCATCTTGCATGGCATTGAACCGACTATCTTCATTCATGGCGGTTTAACATCTTTTGGTTCGATCTTAGATAGTACGGAGTTGAAGAAGCACCATAAGGCATCGGTTGCAAGTTGTTTCGGGTTGATCTGAGACGAGAGGATTTCCAATGATGTTGTCTAATGGATGATCGTGAGTCCATTTTCGAGGTGTTCATGTGGCGGTTGTTGAGGCCGAGGTAGGCGAGTCGATGTCTCTGAAGAAGATGGTTCGATGATGATTCGGGAGTAGCAAATATGTTTTCAAATGGAGCATCTTGAGGTAGCAAAGGATTAACTTCATCATTGATGCGAAACATTTCCATGATGTACATTTGAAGAATGATGATTTGTTGATGAGGCAAGGATCGTGACGGTGCTTCTTGACTTAAAGATATTGAGGCGAGGATTGACTTCATTCACGAGAATATGAGCATCCTCTGTTGTAGGGATCAACACCTCATTAGTAATTGAATCATACAGTTCATCAAACATAGGATCAAACAATTTCTTTAAATCATCTTCGGATGGAGGTACATATGGAGTTTCTTGAGAAGAGTTTGGAACAAGGGATGAACCAATGGGACTGTTTTGAAGTGCGGGTCCTGAGCTGGAGTGTCCAGGAGCCATTTGACCGGTCAGCTCATCAAACGTAACGTGAATTGTTTCCATGATATTTCGGGTTCTTTTGTTGTAGATTCGGTATCCCTTTTTGTTTGGTGCATACCCTACAAAAACTCCAATGTCTGATTTAGCTCTCAGTTTGCCTAAGTATTGACCCTCATTTGTTGGATAACACAATGCACCAAACACACGAAGGAAAGATAAATCAGGTTTTCGTTTATGAACAAGTTCATATGGAGTTTTTTCCATGAGAGGTGTGAATGAGAGAATGATTTTGGGTGTAGCGAGCATGACAATGGCTTGACCCATAGAAACATTGGAACCTTGAATAAATTAGCATTGTTCTAGCGGCTTCCACAAGAGTTCGATTTAGTCTTTCAACTACACCGTTACATTTGAGGAGTTCGTGGAACACTTTTTGATGACCGATTCCAATACTTTCATAAAATTGACTTAAGTCTCGATTAACGAACTCTGTGCCATTGTCAGTTCGAACAATTCTAACCGTGTTGTTAAGACGAACCTGTAGTTGCTTGATAAGTTTGATGATGATAGATGGAGTTTCATCCTTATTCCTCAAAAACTTTACCCAAGTAAATCTAGAGTAGTCATCAACAACGACTAAAATGTATCTCTTCCCATTAATCGTTTGCACTCTCATTGGAATCATCATACCAATGTGTACATGAAGCAATAGCGGATGCACTTTACCATTAAACATATCGAAGATGTCGATAAGCAATATCATCTCACGTACCATATATTCTCCTAACATTTCTTTCAATGAGCAAGAAGTAACACATACCAAAAGGCTCCGAGACCATTTCCCCAAATAGTTGGAATAATACATCCTTCCCCTTCTTTGGTTTTGATACCTCGAATCGACAAAACATAATAAATCAATAAACTTGAAATCTTGTGAGAAGAACTCAAATAGCCCAAATGAATCTGTGAGAATCAAGCTGCTACATAAACTCTCTCGACTATCTTTATCAACCCATATGTAGACAATTTGAAGTGACCACTTGTTGAAGAAAAACCGATATACCAAACTTGAAAGCGAAGTCGAATTCCCGCATTTGTGTCTTAAGCTTGCACTTAAAGATGGAAGAGCGGTGTCGAGAATCTATGCTTCAAGCAAATCTCTAAGTACTCACTACTCAAACAAAGTATGAGACATTAACACCTCTTGAGATTATCCACATCGTCATCTGCATGTGACCTTTGAGTAAAACAACGTAACTCCTAATAGTGATAGTTAACGGTCTTCAACCATCCACCCATTGCTGGTAACTAGATAAACCAAGTCTTCAACTCAAATTCTTAAGCCCGAGCAAGTTATCAAATAAGAACACGCCTTTGTGAAAGTCAACATCAATCTCAAATAGGTGATAAATGATTAACTCTGAAGTCATCAACTTGTGTCAAATGCCCAACATGTGAAAACAACATACAATCGGATGTACATTGACCCATTGAATGAACCGGAACAAATGATTCCTCAACATCAATGCATTCTTCCTTAAAAGTAAACATGTAGAGACTGATCTGGAAGATTCACCAATAATGTCTTCGAGCGGATGAGGAAGTCATTTTTCTTTAAGTTCATGTGGTTGATTTATAGCGTGCACATTGAGAGAAACAATAATCCGTAAATATTTGGCAAAGGAATACCAAAGAGCGGATCACTATTCATGAACAATAATCCGTGAAGATTTGGTAAGGAATACCAAAGAGCGGATCATTATTCATGAGTGCAAGCTACAATATTATGATAGTCATTATTAACGCCTTGAGGAATAGCGGAGATTTGGGCTTCTTGAGAATTCCAAGAAGTACTTCTTAGATGGTGAACCGGTTGAGTCAATAGAAACCGAGCATGAGCTTGATTTGGATGATCAACATTCGTCGGAGGTTGAAAGTACTCATCAAACATATCTTTGAAAAACAATGAATCCCAAACATTGATTCCCAATTATCCTTAGTAAGTGAAGCGTTTAGGCGTTGGGGAAGAGTCATCAAAAATCAAAACAATGAATCCCAGTTATCCTTAGTATATTCACTCTTCATCAAACAGAATATACACTTATCATCATCAAAAATTAAGTCGTATAACCATTATTCAAACATCCATCATCATGTAGTATATTCACTCTTCTCCCCCTCAAAAATTGCATCCGAAGTTGCCATTTTTGATTTAACAAGTGAATAGGAGTATACACCAATGAACGTAGATCCACTTGATGATTGAATGAGCATGGAAAGACATGAAGCTTGTTGATGAAGAATGTAGATGAGTATGACCATTCACGAGAGAATTTCTCTTTAGCTGAAGATTAAGCGCACAGAAGAGTGTACACTTTTCTTTTCTTTGAAGAACGGGGCTGAAGTGTTATCTGCAGACGCCATTATGATGAAGTCGAGGCTGAATCAAGTGAGCAGACGTCATAGCCGGTTGAATATCAATGTTGAGAAACTTGAACCCGTGAGTTATGAGATATCAATCCATTTGTAATCCATACTTTAAGCCGTCCATGTATTGAAGGATCGAAGTATCTCTGCAATCGAGTAAGGAGTACCTACACTAACATTACAAGCTTGATTGCATATATATGGGTTAGTGACATTAGTATCCAAACTCTTTGGGGTTTCACGGTCAACCTTGATTTTTCATCGAAAACAACTTTCGGTAGGAATCCACCTAAGTCCAGCATCCTTAAACATTCTACCAGAAGGTATCCACTTATGGCAAGGTCTAGGATTGTAAGGCTTCTTATACATAGTGGAAGACGTATCCTTGTTCCTAGTTTCCAAAGATTTAGCAGTTGGTATCCATCTAGGCGAAGTTTTTGGTTTGTATTGTTTCACAACATGTTGAACCTTAGTCGCGTTAGTGGTCTTAGTGGATAGTACCTTGGCATGTGAATTAGGAAACTGTTTCTTATGTGGAAAAGACTCAGAATTTCTAGTTTTGTTTTCTACATGCTTAGCATTCTTATGCAAATAACTACTCTTAGTCGCACGCCAATCCCTAGTCTTTTGAGTGTTCCTAGGTAGTGGTTTACAACTACTAGCGGTGCCTTGAAATCTCGTAGAATTCATCACCCTAGGTCTTGCACCTAAAATTCCGTCTTTTCGAATCATGCCTTTTTCTAGCTTTTTCTAGATAATAGTTCTTCCACAAGTCATTCATATCATATGAATTACGGGTTTTAATGCTTGATTTTGACCTTTGTTTTGAACTAATCCTAGAGGTCTTTGGGAGTAGAAGTAGATGCTTGTTGAGGTTTAGAGGAACTAGAAGCATAATTCTTAGGCAACTCGGTGAAGTGGTGGTTTTGACAAAACTTGTTTCTCATCAACTTGGGAGGCAAACCGTGTTTTGAAAATTTTGGTCTTTCGGATATAAGCGCATGAGGTCGCCTAACAATGGACCGGTTTCTAATGGGATGAGAAACTGGTTTCCCAAGGTTGATGGTTTTGTAAACTTAGTGTTCACACTTTTCCTACAGTTTTCCTAAGCTCATTTTTAAGGCAACAATAGCGAAACTCTTTTCACGAAGTTGAGCTTTGAGTTCATCAATTTTGCTATCAAAGAGTTTTGTTCCATTGACTCGGTTCTAGCTTCTTTGTGAGTCACTTAGTTCTATGTGATGCTTTCTCAAAGACTCATTTTCCTTTAGTAATTTGGCCACACAAACCGCTAATTCATCATTTCTCATTTGAATATCATCAATAGTATTAACATCGAATTACTTGTAACCAAATTACTTTTCACATACGTATTAGAAATGTGTTTCTTCAAATTGTTGATAGTTGACTCTTTGTCTTGAAGTGAGCTTTCAAAGTGTTAATTTCAAAAGTTCACGGAATTCGGGAAGTTCCGGATTTTTACATGGTTTGTTAAGTTGAAAACTTTCTTCTTTACTCGTATTGCAATTTCAAGTGAAATGCAATGTTTTCAAGTTTTGAGAATTTGTTTGAAAGTTCATCAAAAGCCTTTTATCAACCATATCATATGTTTTGAAATTATTAGACTCGGCCTCAACCAAGGAACATTTATCGAATCATGTTCGACATTAAGATCGGTATGTTTGAACATTAGTAGATGCACTATGTTGAGCAGTTAAGGTACCTCATCACATGACATCGATCATCGAAGATATGTCATCGATATTTACCACATGAACACTAGGAGTTGTCATGTAAACTGTTTCACCCTTTTCGACTACGAGTCTTTAAGATCGATCTGATTGTCTTCATCCTCCTTCATTGCAATTGAGCTTACGCTTTCGGCATCATTCATTAGTTCGGTGATCCATTGCTCGACCTATCACAATCTTCACATAACATAACTTGACACCCATTCAATTCATTCATCTTGTCATTCTCTTGAGCGACTTCCTTAATGTATATTTCCATATTACCAATAAGTTGAATAAAGGTGTTTACGAACTCATGAATTTCCATTCCAGTGTGTTTCTTGAATGAAATTCCATCATGTCATCATCAAAATCGAGGAATATTCCCCGGATAAATGGTGAAATTGATCGAAGATTACTTGAAGAGTGCATTAGATACATCAATTGAGAACTTCTCTTTAGTAATTTGAAACCTCGGATGTTCTAAGTTGAGTAGTCAGAGTTCTTGTCAAGATGGGAAAATCTTGACGAAGGAGAGCAACGCTTGTTCGATCCATAGTTGTAGATAAAAGTAGTTTGAGGTCTTGATAAAGTAGTTGAAAGGGCTCAATGTTACATTCCTTTAGCATGGCATTTTGTAGCATTGATGGTGCATTTCGGTCTTTTCAAAGTCGAACCGGAGATATCACATCCTCATTGATTGATTCAATCATCTTTAATCGTTCGATGTAGCTAACATTCTCGGGGTTGTCTACATCATCATACAATTTAAGCACTTCGAAATCACTGGGTCGATGAGAGTAAGACATGATGTGGTAGAATGCACGGGATTTTACAAGTCTATGATTCAAACCGAGAAATAGAATCTTTCGCGGATTTTACTAAAATCAAGACCAAACCGTTAAGCAATGACCAATGGAATGATAGACAATTGTGTGTTAGGACATATGATTGTTTGTAGGATTAGCGAGATGTTGTTTGGTTGTGATTCGGATTGGTTTATGCCCGTTTTCACGAAATTTAGGTCTAAAACTTAAAACCTCAATAACTTCATTCGGAGCGGAGCTCGAAGATTGACCCGAATAGTTTATTCATTCGTGCCATTCTCCTCGTTCTCACGGTCGTTTTGATGGGTAGAACGCTGAAAACGGAGTTACTGGTTCAAAAGTTATGGCCGTTTGAAGTTTTGACGGAAAAATCAACCAAGTCGCTACTGATTCTTGAACCAAGTCGCTAACAACTAATTAGCTACACCACTAAGTCGCTAGAGTCCCAAGTCGCTAGACAAATGCAAGTCGCTAAGTAGTAACTCGCTAAGCCTCAAGTCGCTAGCAAAATTTTGGCGACAATTAAGCTACTCAGTCGCTAAAGATACAAGTCGCTAAAGAGCAACTCGCTACTGGACCAAGTCGCTACCACCAAGTCGCTACACCGTGGTGGAAATTCCACTACTTGTCTTGTAAGTCGCTAGTTCTAAGTCGCTAGGTCCAAAGCGTAACTCGCTACAAATTTGTAAAGCAAGTCGCTAAGAAGAAAGAATTCCGTGTGTTAAGTCGCTAGCAAGAAAAACTCATAAACATCACTTTTCAATCCAAAACAACCCAACCAAGATGATTCAAGCTTACCAAATGAAAACCTAAACACTTGTGATGATTCTAAACATAAAAGTACTAACAAAATCCAAGCTTTAACACAAGAAATCAACCAAATGATGCAAAAACCACTAAACTTTTCAAACTCAAAACCACCTAAAACCACTAGAAATCCAAAGATGTGTAAGATATGATCTAACCATGGCTCTTGATACCAATTGTAGGATATTAGTTTTCACATACACATCAAACCATAACAACAAGGTGGCGTATAAGTGGAATTCTAGAGAGAAAGTTAGAGGTTTAGGGAACTTAGTGAGAGAAAGTGAAAGATATTATTATGAGCTCCAACTCTCTACCTTGGAAGGTAGAGAGTATTTATAGTCTTACATAAATCGCCACACATCGGGCATGTGGATCGGGCATACAGGTGGGTAAAGACCGTCCGTCCTCCACGGTGTTACTTAACTAAATACTACTTAACTTAAAATAACTACGACTACGAGCTTTCTAACGATTACATATACTTGAGGTGACCGACTCTTTAATACACGGAATTTCTAATTCCTAACAGAGAAGTTGGTATTTCATCTTCGTGATTGGATTACGAAAGGAATTGTGCTTAAGACCGAAAAAGGAGAAGTAGTGTGTTTACATCAAGGTTTTTACCAACTTGGATGCAATACTAAGTGAGTTATGTTGTTATGATGTTCCCAGAACGACAACCATTATGCTACAATCAAGAGTCTACTTTATCCGCTGCGTGTTGGAAGAGTGTTGTCGGTTCGGGAGGAGCGAGATAAATAAAAAGGCTCACTAGTTAGGAGGAGTAATTATCTAACTAGACCGTTCTGATTGAAGTTCGAGCTACAAGGATTTGTGCCGTCGGTGCCAAAGATCAAATGCCGAGATCGTCGGAAGGAGAACTTCAAGTTTGCCTCGAGATCTAGACTACGAGACTATGCGCTTCAACAAAGTCAACATTGTTCATTACTATTGTAATTTACTTTGTTTTGTATTTATAGGTCTCATTGTAACCATTCACGTGTGACGGTATCTTGGAGGGAGATTGTTAGCCTCGCTTTTTTATAAAGATAACGTCACTTACGTGAATTGGACTAGATGCATAGTATACTTTGCCCATAGGGACTAGTATCGTTTAAGTGGCAAAGTTATGGTTTGTTGAGCCTATAAATACCCCTCATGACTCTCCATGAGGGGTAAGGTGAATCATTAGGTCATTTGTATTGTTTTCATTTTAATCAAGTTATCTTTGTTTCTCCTCCCTCTCTCTACTTTCTCTCACTAGAAGATGAATACTTTCATCTTCTTCCACCAACCTAGACCTCCCAAAACCACATAAATCTATAGATATTCGGTCCTAACAGCTTATTTCGAATGTAATTGCGTATTAGGTGTTTGATAAAAGTCGTTAATTTTTTTATAGGTATCATAGTGGAAAGTAATGGTGAATGAAGTTGTGAGTTGTTGTTTTTAGTATTCACATTATCTTAAAATGAGTAATGTTTGATAGAGTTTTGACTTTTATAAGACTTGGTTCATATAGAGGTGATGTTAGTTCAGTGACAAAGAGGGAGGGACTTTTGTTGAAGGGAATTGTTATTTATTCAAACCTTTTTGTTTAGCGACCATTTCATGGTTAATAGTTGATACAGGAGATGATCCCTGATCTTTTAAAGCAAATCTATCTGATCTATTATTGAATATCCATATTTTTAAAGTTTAAAAGCTTTGTTAGTACAATATATTGAACTTTATAATAGTTTTAAAGGGCATTTTGTTGTCGGATGGGGTAATTACCATTCTAGGCTGAAAAACACTTGAGAAGTCTAATCTCCAAATTTCCCCTATGCTATTCTAAGCAACTAATAAGCTATGGGATAATAAGCTACTAAGGGACTAAAGGGAAACACTAATAAGCTATAGAGAACCTAAATAAACTTATTGGATCAAGCTACATTAAGTAAATAAGCTAAAAGGAAGGGAACAAGGCTGTTGTAGCATTAGATTTAGGGGGCAGAAAAGGGCTAATTGCAGTCCTAAATAAGCTAATAGATAAGCACTAAAAGGCTAACTAAGGGAAAACATTTAAAATACATACTTTAGGCTACCTAAAGAAGCTATAATCAAACAAATAAAACAACAGATTAAGCTAAAATCGACTAGCAATCACCGATCGAGATGATTATACGATGCGGGGAAGAATGGGCCAAACCATCAACTTTGAGCCATCAATGACCTATGTGAATGAGTTTTTAATTTTTTTCCTTATGGGATTAGTGAAACCATCTATTGAAAATTCTATTTTAATTTTACAAATTTTATGACCAACTAAAATGATTTAAAAGCTATGCTAAGGCCGATAAAATGAGCGTGGAACATGAAAACTATCGCTCTTATTAGTGAAACCATCACTTGCTTTATTGAGGTCTCGGATAATATTCTTATTAGTTTAGAAAATCAACTTCTAGGAATTGTTATAGTATTTTTACTCATTTTGTAAGTGTCCGCATTTCTTTAGTGACCTTTATGAGCGTGGAACATGAAAACTACTGCTCTTATTATGCTCATCATGAAATTAAGTGTGAATTTTGATGTTATAACTTATTTAACTTCATATGTCTTCGTCTCTTATATTTGTAGGTTCCGATCCCATCTTCGTCCCCAAACTTGAAGAACGACAACGGTCTTACATCGGGTTCCTCGAAGGTCATGTAGGGTTTACCGGCTGGAGGTGCTCTCCATAAGACAACTACAACTCCAGGTTTGTTAATAGTACTTCATACATGAACGTTTTGTGCTATAGAACAACCAAATATTTCCTTTGTTTATACATTTGGTATGTCTTGGATTCTAGATTTTCATCTAAAGTTACCTCTAATAACCCATTACGAGCTGTTCGGTGACCCTTGAACAGATCTGGTAAGTATGTCCTAAATATCTTTGAAGAAGCGATGCATCATTGAACTTCTTAGTAAGAGTAAATTGGTTGATAATGTTTGATATATAATAGGTGAGGATATACCTTGTGGGACAAAAGGAGGTGTTATGATCAACTTGACGGGATAGAGGTAAACCTTTAAATACAAGGATATTGGCACAAGTGCTTATGGTTTAGCATTCATAGTGCTTTATTTATAGTTTTTTCTTCTACAGTTGTTAACCGCCTCAACAAGGAAGTCGTGTATGATACCCTTCTCAATTATGGTGTACAATATGACCATACTTGGATATATGACAAAATCCATCACGAGATCAATCAATTACGTAGTGTTCACTCCTTCAAGAAGTTTATATTGACAAGTTTGACCGGATATTAAGTAACTCTATTATATGTCTTGTTTTCTAAATTAGGTGCTTGAAAGCGGTTCATATCATTTTAGTAAGAGGATACACTTATGGTATATCAATTTTTTTTTGTATGCATACTTCATATGTCTTATTTACTGAATGTTCATTTGAAGGAGCATATCTATATTTGACATATAAAAGCAATGTCATTAATACCGATTTGCATTAATTGAGCCAATCATGTAAATATTGATTGATGAAACATTGAAAGATGCTCTTCAAGTCGATTATGCAGCGTTATGCACTAGGCATTGAAATTATCGATGTCCGTGTCACAAAGCCTAGAATCCCGAGAGTGTAAGGCGAAATTTCGAACAGATGGAAGAAGAACGCACCAAGGTACATCTTTATTTTAGCTTTCCACTCTTCAACGTTTCCCATATCTGCTTGAAACTTTTGCATGCATTTGTTGTTTACTCAATTCATTTTCATCATTTTAGAAGGATCTCGCTTCCTATATAATGCATGTTCATGTCTAGACTAACAAGCTATGACTTTGCATTTTATAAAATGAATTGCTTAACATTAGCTACGTGAATAATACTAACGAGTGACATTACTAATACATCTCTCTTAGTATTCATTTTCAAATTATGTATTATTAAATTATTAAATATTCAAGGTATATATGACTACTTAACATTTCCTGCCAATGATCTCAGAGTAAGGATGCAGAAGTAACTTTGAAATTAGGGAGCACATTCGACAAAAGAGAACAATATCGATTAATGAGAGATGCAATGGAGAAAAAGTTCATTAGAATTACTCGCGGTTCAATAGTAGGTGGTGTTTGGCTTGGAATATTTTCTGGTGCATTTTATGGGTTGCAAAGTCTTCTTGCTGAGAAGAGAGGAGTTCATGATGTCTATAATGTTGTTGCACCGGTTCTCTCCATCACGCTACATTTGGTCTAATCAAGAAGAAGTTTTAATAAACACATATATGTGTCAAAATTTGAAATTGGCTTTACATGCATATTTGGCGATAGTTTTATGTTATAATGGCATTTGACATGCTTTTCTTCAGATCATATGAAGTGCATGTTTGCCTTGACATGGGTACTAATGTATTATTGCTTATTTGATTAGACAAATGCCGTATGAATTTGTTGTTTGACAAAGGAATAGTTGTAAACCTTGGATAAATACGAAATAATGTTGATACTTAGTAAATGATTGAATATCACCTTAAAGGATTATTGTTACGAGTTCTTTTATTGTAAGGAGTTACTAATCAAAGGAAGGCTAGAGGGTTTTAGTATTTGCTTTGGCACAACTTTATTCCATAAGCAATATAAGGTAGGCATGTTTTAAGTTGGTTCAATTTTGTGTTGTAAAAACCAAATTATGATAATGACCAAAAAACAAGATATAAGATTAGTCTTCAAACTTTTAATTTCATTTTAATTTACATGAGAGTAGCCCGACCATCGGCCGGGTCATGAGACTAGTCTAAAATATAATTAAAAACAAAAGTAGGAAAAAAGGTTTAAAGATGCAGTTCCTCCATCTCAAAATATAAGTCTATTTTAATTTTTTGAAACTAACTTAGATGTTAAATATTTTTGTTTGTATTATACAATATTGATGCAAAATATATAAATTAATTGGATTTTAAATGTATTTTCATTGGTATAAATTTTTATCAAGTATTATATAATACAAACAAAAATATTTAAGGTTAAAGTTGTATTCAAAAATTAAAATTGACTTATATTTTAAAACGAAAGAGTAAGTAACATGTTTTTGACCTAGACATGTGTATTTGATCAATCTTAAATTTGATTGTTAGAATTTGTGATATATGATAGCGTATCAATATTAATGTTACAAGCTCACTAAATATATGTATGAATCAATTTTATTACCAAAACCTATCAATAAATACTTGATAGCGGCCGACTACAATCCTGTGCCACGGGCCTGGCGAAACTATCAAGCTATGTTGAACACATAGTACTCCGCTTCTACAATGTTACTAACGGTTAAAATGTACCATCTAACATTATATAGTGGGGCGCATTACAAGCATTACTTTGTACGAGCTAAGCAAGAGAGTTCACCGTCCTCCTTCTTCTTTCTTGGATGATCAACACTTGGCTTCCTCACGTTGATCATCCCTAAAAGGTTTATCTCTAAACCCTATTTGTCTCTATAAATAGAAGACCTCACACACAACTTCATAACTTTCACACACTTAGGGCAAATACTACTTCACAAGACATCAAATGGTCACTATTTAAGTGTTACACGAGTTTCATGTTCTCAATCATTCTCATCGTGTCCTTACGGTTTAACACGAGAAACCAAACAACAAAACCATCCCAACTTATCTCTTGTTACGGAGATATAAACCATATACAACAATATATATTTAATGTTCTACGAAAAGGATACAATAAGAATAATAATTACAATGAGAATCTTTGGGAATGATTTCTAAGCATATAATAAAAAAATTAAGAAAAATGCATCTAATTTTGTAAGTACGTCTAAAATGTATAATTGTGATTTTTTATCATGCTTTATATTTTAATTTTATTTCTTATTTATACATCAGTTTTAAGTTAAATAACAAGAATCAAGATTGTTCTTATTAAATATTAAAATACCATTGAATAAATGTTAAATGTACAACTTTATAAAAAAATTGTGTAAACTAAAAGATTGTACATTTAAGTAGATAAGAAATTGTGTAATCGGGATATAATATTATTTTAAATTATAAGGGAAAAAAATAAAAATAAAATAAAAAAATTGTTTTTCATTTTATATCATCAATTTTATAGCTTAATTTTAACTCTTATAATAATTTGAGCCAATTAAGTTAATATTAAGAAGTCTACAATTACTTTAGAATTTACTAGTTATAAATCTCGTGAACGTACGAGTTACACATAATCAAATTTATTTTAAAATTTTAGTTTTGTAATTGTGATATAAGTACAACTAATAAGATGCATGGGTTTTTGCTTTAATGTTTTCATTGTGTATTAATATCGCTTAACTTGTGCTTTTATTTTGATATTAATAATCTCGTGCATATACATGAATATATCTATACTGATAATCATATTTTTTAAATAACAACATATATGTTGTATTTAGAAAAAATATAAACTCTGTTAGATATAAAGTCTAAAGTGAGATTTGTTTATTTTTTTTAATTTATTAAAAAAATATGAAAATTGATAAGTTTACACTTAACTTAATATTATAATTTAACTACTAAAGTTTTATTAATTATCTTTCTTTACAAAATTGACACATGTATTTTATACATATTTATTTTGATGAACTAAATTTAAATGAATTTGTTCAAATCAAAGCAAATTTTGACTTTTATTAACTAATAAAAAAGCTTTATTTTAAAATTAAGCTTTTTTATTAGTTAATAAAAGAATAAATTGCCACAAATTATTTTTCTCTTAGTATATAAAAGATTATATATATTTGTATATTATATTTATCTTTCTACTCACATAAAATTAAAATATAAATACTTGATAATTGATAAAGAGTCCACTAATTTTTTCTTCTTATCTCATATTACTCATTTTAGCACATATTTTTTTCATATGATTAAGTGGACAAATAAGAATAAAGGATAGCAAGGAATATACAAACGGGCAGAAATGAATGATGGATGAAGAACAGGTCGTTACCACACTATCAAACTTAATTAACTGCCTATGGGTCCCAAGGTTATCCACGACCCCAAGATTTTGACTTCATGTCTTAGAATATGTAACCAAAATATTTAAATCTGTTATCTAACAACTTCCATATGTATGGTTATTTAAAACATTTGTTTTTGTAACCGATGGTACTTATTTAATTTAGTTTAGCAAGAAAATAATGATATTAAAAATTACAAATTTTGTTTTCTTATTACCAAGTGATTATAGATCTTAATATTCAACTACACTATAGCTTATCACCTCGTGGTAATTGCTATCAAAACTAATTTAATTGGAAAACAATAATATAATGCTTTTAAAAAATAGAATTTGATTTACATATCTTTATTTATTTACATATTTCAATAACATGTATTCTATTTTATTTCCTACTAGTTATAATACCCGTGCACGCACGAGTTTTTTTTAAATTTTAATTAGAGTTAATTGCGAAATCGTCCTAAGGTTTGGTCAATTCATATGGTTTAGTAAAAGTTTAAAATTGCACAAATCGTCCCCAAATCAAACCTTTTGCAAATTTTGGTCCTCAGCTTTAATTAGTTAAGTTAATTTCGTTAGAATTTACACGTTAGCACCTTTTGGTCAATAACTCTTGCAGCGTTCATCCTTTTGGCCAAAACTCTTGCATAGTTCATCCTTTTGGCCAAAAACTTTTGCGAGTTCATCCTTTGGCCAAACTCTTGCATAGTTCATCCTTTTAGCCAAAAACTTTGCGAGTTCATCCTTTTGGCCAAAACTCTTGCATAGTTCATCCTTTGGCCAAAATTTTGCGAGTTCATCGTTTGGCCAAAAACTCTTGTAGCGTTCACTTTTTGGCCAAAACTTTTGCGAGTTCATCCTTTTGGCCAAAAACTCTTGAAAGCTCATCCTTTGGCCAAAACTTTTAGAGTTCATCGTTTTGGCCAAAAACTCTTCTGTTGTTCATCCTTTTATACATTTTCATATGTTTTAATCGTTTTCATCGGTTTTATCGTTTTGTCTAGTTTTATCGTTTTGTTCATTTTAATACGCTTTCGTCCGCTTTCATTCATTTTATGCGTTTTCAAAAAGAAAAAAAATTTGAAAATAAAAATTTGAATTTTTCGCAAGTTTGAAAAAAATACAAAAATTTTGAAAAGAAAATTGGAAAAAATCATAAAAAGAAAAAGAATTTTTTCCAAATTTTTTCGAAAAAAAGTTTTTTATAATTTTTTTTTTTCGAAAAAAATTTTTTCCAAATTTTTTTTCGAAAAACGTTTATTTTCTATTTTTTTTTTCGAAAAAAGAATTTTTTTTCCAAATTTTTTCGAAAAAGTTTTTACTGAAAAAATCGAAAAAGAAATTCGAAAAAGTTTTCTGAAAAAATTTGAAATTTTTTCCAAATTTTTTTCGGATTTTACGAAAGAAAAGGTTTTTCAATTTTCTTTTCGTATTTTTTTTCCAAATTTCTTTTCAAATTTTTTGGAATTTTTTTTTCAAAATTTGAAAAATTCTAAATTTCTTATTTTCAAATTTTTTTCCTTTTTTTAAATTTCAATATGTTGAGATAGTACAAAAGCGGTTAAAGCGAATAAAAGCATAAAAGCGGATGAAAGCGTATAAAAAGCAGATTTAAAGCGTATTAAAACGAACAAAAACGTATAAAACTAGACAAAAACGCATAAAAATGGATGAAGACGATTAAAAACATATGAAAATGTATAAAAGGATGAACGCTACAAGAGTTTTTGGCCAAAACGATGAACTCTGCAAAAGTGTTTGGCCAAAAGGATGAACTCTGCAAGAGTTTTTGGCCAAAACGATGAACTCTGCAAAAGTTTTTGGCCAAAAGGATGAACTCTGCAAGAGTTTTTGGCCAAAAGGATGAACTCTGCAAAATTTTGGCCAAAAGGATGAACTATGCAAGAGTTTTGGCCAAAAGGATGAACTCTGCAAAAGTTTTTGGCCAAAAGGATGAACTATGCATGGCCAAAAGGATGAACTCGCAAGAGTTTTTGGCCAAAAGGCTAACGTGTAAATTTTAACGAATTAACTTAACTATTAAAGCTGAGGACCAAAATTTGCAAAAGGTTTGATTTGGGGACGATTTATGCGCTTTTAAACTTTTGGGACGAAACACGCAATTTGGCCAAACCTTAGGGACGATTTCTGCAATTAACTCTTTTAATTATGTATTATTATTGATTAAATTTCTAAATTTTGTTCACTATATCAAGAGTTAAAAAGATGTATTCTAACAAACTCTTATCTTTTATTAGTACATTTATATGCATCCTATGTTGTACACGCAATGCTACAATTACATTTCTTCATATAAATGGTTGAAAATTCGATTCCCATACAATATACAATATATAAAAGTAGATAAATATGAAAATGCGACATCGTCCCCTTTTTATGGTCATGCATCAAGATAATTCAAGCAAGAATTGTGACGAACTAAAGTTAAGAAATAAATCAAGTTTAGTTAGGTTATTATATACCGAATATTTTAATTGATATAGTTGTGTTTTTTTTTTTGAAACTCAACAAAAGAGTTCATATATTGATAAAGAGATCAAAATAAGAAGTGGATAAGTTCATGAAAATGTTATAACCAAGGAAAAAGAACAAACAATAGAGGATACCGTACATTTTAATTTAACTAAAAAGTTATTGATCTTTATCGGGAGAACATATATCCATCGAAACTCATATTTGATAAAAAAATACATAAACTTTATGTCGATCAGAGACACGATAACAATATTCTATTCCGTGTGAGCTCAACCAAATCGGTGGTCACTTGAGTCCACATATTGTGCATTGTCGATCTCCGAACCAAAGTAACATTCTTGTGTGAGAATTGCGTAAGGGGTACAGTTAGGAGCACTATTGCAGACCAGTTAACCTTGATCAGCACCCGAAACTCTCCATTTACTACCCTTTTAGTATTTTTTGGCTTCCTAAATCAATCAGGGAAAACCTCATTCGTGTTTGTTTTTGGTCCTTGCATTCAATATCTTTGAATTCAATGTC
This sequence comes from Chrysanthemum lavandulifolium, assembly GCA_022545495.1. Classification (NCBI taxonomy): domain Eukaryota; kingdom Viridiplantae; phylum Streptophyta; class Magnoliopsida; order Asterales; family Asteraceae; genus Chrysanthemum; species Chrysanthemum lavandulifolium. The sequence goes on from CM040241.1 coordinate 177,905,463, forward strand.
TTTGAATTCTGTTTTTCACTTACTTTTAACCAAAACATAATTTTGGTCACTAATAATGTAACACCCCAATTTTGTGATACGCAACGAATTCAAAATGGGTGTTACTTCATAACAACAATATAATAATAGAAAACAAACTCTAATGGAGTCGTTTTAAAAGGTTTATCATTCGATTTATATAAATATCGAGTTACAAAGATGAGGTCCCAAATGGTTCCAAGTTTAGAAAATACATTAAATTAGTTTTCGAATGATAATAAAATTTATAGCCTTCTTGAGTATCTGTGCTCCTCTGTGCCACCTCGTACAATATGAACACGAAATACATGCTTAAAAGCTGTCAACACAAAGGTTGAGTGAAATTCATAGGTTTATTGTTAAAAGTTGAACACATAATGTTTGTGTGGGTTACGTTGTTATACACCCATAATGTTGAAAACAAAACAGTTATTATTTCACTAAGCTCATGCAACCAAGGCGTTAACGTGTTCCAAAATTAATCGGTGAAACTGTTGGTACCAACCCTAATAGGTAAAATTGCCGTTTTACCTAATGTTACTCAAATATAGTGCGTTTGTTTGCCTACCCGGTCAACACAAACGGGATTCGTCAATCCCAATAGATCTATTCACAATATTCGCGCCCACTCTCTCTAGTGATTAATGGTTCATGATTAGGGACTTAAGTTTGGAAAATGCGTCAACTTAGTGACAATAAAACAATCAGATAAGCATATAGTTTGAAAGCAATGTGTTCGGTTTAAAATAAAGCATGTATCTCCCCCAAGGGTTTGTAAAACAATTGAATGATAGAAAATGGGGCTATGAACTCACAGTAGTGATCAACAGCGGAGTGTAACGATATAATGTTATCAATGTAGAGTATGACAAGATCACGATCTTTAACGATTACCTAAGAAAGTATAGTATTTGTGTTTTAGTATATTGTACGATATAAGTGTACAAGTATATGTAGTTGGTTGGCTTATGATGCTGTACATGAATCCTGAAGTTAAAGTATTCCTTAAATGTTGTTTGGCTATTAAAATCAAGAGGTCGTGAAGTAGTTTAACATGTCATATGGTCATTTACTTAGTTTGTTAAAGTCTAGTGAATAAGTTTTAAAAACAAGTTTCGGTCATTAGACTTATACTAGCCGTGCGGCTATGTATGGTTAAGCAATAATAATCAAGACCATATTAAGGATGTGTCTAAGTTAGACAACCTCAAGACAACAATATTGACTCAATCTTAGCTTTATATTAGCCTCAAATGATCAATATATCACTTAAATTTCTCACTAAGGTTGTTTTCTAATCAACAACAAGTCGACTTAGTTTTTGCCGCTTTTAGGTTTTGTGGTTCATTTTCGCTTATGTGCTCCCGAGTTTTTGTAGAAAGTCATTTTGAGCAACTTTCGTATTTTACACTTTTCTTGATTCGGACCAAAAAGGGTCAAAATCGTGATTTAAAATCGTGTCGACAAGCTTTTGTTCCAACACTATATTTTCATCTAGTAAACTTAACTAGGCGTAACTTTTTAATCACAAGTCCTTTTAAGTGATTCAAAAGCTCAAGTTCATATTTTATATTCTCTAACAGCTTCTTAAGCTTAATTAAGTCTAAGGTCCAAAGTTTATTTATATCAATAGTCTAATTACAAGTATTTACTTATATTTCATTGCGAAAGTTTGGTCAAGACATTCGATCCCGCCAAAACGACCATAAGTTGAGTTATACAACTTGTTTTGACATCGGCTTTCGCCAAACTTCAATTTTAGGTCTTGGCTACATTTTATAAAACTGAGTCGACTTCCAGAAATGGTCATAACCATGGGCTTGTCCTAAATGAAATCAGGTGTGTAGATTTTGACATGTTTTGCCATTTTGGCTCTCATTTACTCATTGAGAGGAGTTATGAGGTGCGCCACCCGGCTAAATGACCGTAAGACATAGTTATAAAAGCCTATCTTACTGAATTAATCTCAAGGTTTACTGAGATGATCAGATTAATCAAACTTTGGGACTGTTTCAGAATTCATGTTCATAGAATTTACCTAGGACTTGTTTTAGCTTGTTTTTATGGTCACAACCTCTTGTACAACATCAATTAAGCCATATTACATATACTACTTATATTAAATTACATAAAATAATTATAGAGATGATTACAATCATATTGAATGAATATGACAATAAATAATAGCTTACAAGGATTGAAATAACACAAGTATCACAACTACAAATCAACACCTAAACCCTTTCCAATCTTTCACCCTTTTCTTTAATCTTTATCCATCTTTATAATACCTTGATAATCACCCCAAAGACCACCTTACTTCAACCCCTAACCTCTTGTATAACTCCAAATCTAATCATGGAATCACTAAAACAATACTTGGACTATGTAGAGCTCACTTAGGCCTTCATCTTCTTAGTGTAACTTATGGTATGAATCAAAGTGGATGATGGTGAAGTGGTGGTGAGGATGAACAAAAATGGAGAGGATATGAGAGGATTTTAGCAAGTTTTGCATGTAAAAGTGATGTTCTAGTGTATTTATCTCATCAAATGGAGGACAAGGAAAGTTATGTGTAAGTGTTGGTGGGATAGGAAGAGGCCATGTGGCCTTGTGGCTAACATTGCATGCCACCTCAAAATAGAGGTGGTAGTGTGTGTTTTGTACCTAGTTTTGGTTTATGAGGTGTAGTTTGGTCCCGATGATTACTAATGTTAAGCCCTTAAGTCACGAAACTTAAAACTAGGTAACGTAAAATGTAATACTTATAAAAATATTAAAAATTATCAATATACTCTAACTAGGTATATTAAATGTGTGATAAGTCTCGGAGGGTGCGTCTATCTTGTTAAAACCTAATAACGAGGGTTTGAGTCGCGTCTTCATAAAAAGTAACATATCTACTTAAAAATGATAAAGTAGTAATAGTTCATATAAATTATGATTATTTAATATATAGACTTATCGTAGTCTTGTGTTGGTCACAAGGAAAATTACCAGTTACTACCGGTTATCATATTTGTTTTTACGTTACGGTAAAAGTCAAATAGTCAAAAGTCAAAAGTCAAAAGTCAACTTTAAAAAGTCAAAGGGTAAAATAGTCATTTTACCTTATAAAAAATTACGGGTTGCTACAAATAACACTTGGATCAACTACTCCAGACAATCCAAGTTAACCAAGTGGTTACCCTTTGAGTTCTTGGATCATATTTTAAAAGCCTTCTAGTTGAGTCGTTTGACCCAAGTTGTGTTATGTTTCACGATCCACGATACGAAAGCATAACAATCGCAAGTAAACAAAATAACATCGTAATCTATTTTATAATGCTTCCCTAATCAATCAAAAACACAAAACAACAAAATTATATGCACTAATGGGTGGGATACTTGGGGTGTGTTTGGATTTGCTTAGTTTATGGACTAATGGGCTTCGAATTTGTAAAAGGTAATAAGCCATAAACTTATATTGGTAATCTCGTAAGTAAAAAATCTAAACGTGAGTTTTTTCCAGTTTCAAGTAAGCCATAAGCCTGCAAAATATGGTAATCCAAACATCCCCTTAATGCTAATCTAATTTTTTGAAGGAGGTGTCTTGCATCAACAAAAGACACACTTTTGCAACTTGCAACCCAATTAATCATCTATTCGGTTACATCCGTTCACGGATAAAAATAGAACCCCAATTGACATGGTCAAAATTGGCACATCTAACAATATGCATGTTGCTCAATATATCCTTTATTATTCGATAGTAATTATTTAATGGGCCTTACATAGAGAGCTTTATACACAAATAACCTATTAATAGGCTAAATGTATACCGTGGTAAAAATCCCAAACCTTTTGCAAGTTCAAAAGCAAAACTTAGCGATATGAAGTCCTCTTATTTAATAGCAAAAGTTCGATCACGAGCACATAAAGATATCACAACTACCGTGAATAAGATAGAAGTTTTGTCTCATTGTCCTATTTTGCAACAAAGTTAAAGGCACCTAAAAGCTATTAATCTCAAACAACCTCGATCTTTTAGCGTAAACTTCATTGATATTAGCGAGTGCAAAAAGAAAATCAAACAAAGAGGTTGGTGCAAAACTTAAATGCTACATAATAAAATTGGACCAAAGCTTCAGTATAAAGTATAAAGGGGTGTTTGGTATTGTGTTTTAAATGTGATCCTTTGATTATGACAACACCTACTGTTTGCCTTTGTGATTAGCCAACCAGTTCTAAGGTATCTTATTGGTGGGACATATTTTACGCTATGTTTGGCTATTCTGTTTGGGCTTTGTGATTAGCTAATAAAGAAGTCTAATAAAGTTTTATTTATTTCATGTTTGATTGATAAGAAATTCAAATTGGTAATCAAAGCGATTACTAAAGATGGTTGAACTCACATGTAGTACCATGGGAATACCAATGGGAATTTCTTATGCTACATCGGTTACAAAATCTTAGAAGAGCTTGTTTTCTTTATCGGTCAATTCATACCCTATCACGGTCCTTCTAAGGATTCGGCAGTTCCACCCACATCTATGGCTATAAGTTTAGTACCACGCAAGGCATCCTATTTATAGAGCTAATAAAAAAATAACAATTGCACCCAAATCTATGAATAATTAACAAGCGATATATAACACATTTAGAATCCTAAAAATCATATACTTTCAAGAAATCCAACTGTGAATAAAATCTCATATGATAATTCATAAAACAAAAAAAACACATGTAAAGAAAACAGGTTTGACATATAATTTTAGTTGCGTATTAATTAAGTATTTTGACATAATTTTAGTTACATATTAATTTATTATAATGTGATTTTAAATTAAATAACATAACATATGATTATAGTATTATTTATGTATTTCGTGCAATTGTTTAAAACAAATGTGCTAATAAGTTAACTTCATATGAGTTTTAACTGCACATGTTAACTTCATATGACTTTTACCCATACAGATTCTTCATACTCATATTGTAGGACCTTAAATATATCAACCTTATCACAAACCCAACACGTTATGCGTAGAACACGTTCAACACAAACACAAACGTTAAGCTTTGAAGAAAGAAATAAAGATGAGAAAGATGGTGACTTAAGATGTAAACCGTGTATGTATGAATAGAAAGATGAAAACAATAAGTTGTATATTCCAAAGAAAACACACACACACACACACTCAAGCACACCCTTAAATGAGACTTTGAGGGTATTTATAGTTCCTACAATAATACCCTAATGGGCTTGGCAAGGGCCACGACTTGACTTGGACTTGGACTTGATTGGGCTTGGGATACATAAGCTTATAAACGGCTAGCATAGCTTATCTTTTAACCAATTAGCTTAGCCCAATCCACGAGCCCGATGACTATTCTATCACGATAACTAACACACGTTATAAAGTTCCTAAAAGTGAATGACCATCACTTCTAATAAAAACTATTAAGGCTAACAATCTCCCCCTAAGGGGTGGTCATTCAAATGATGCTCCACTTGATTAGGTCTTTACTTTTCTCGAGCTTGAACTTTGTGTGTAGATATAGAATAGTCTTAAATCTTTGTTCCTTCATGCTTTGTGATCAATTAATGTGGTTGTTCTACCTTGTCAACCGTTGATTAGGTATCTCCACGTCTTTCTCCACCATGCTCACACTTCTATTTGACTTTGATGTTTCATTGTTGTGAAGTTCTCTAGTCTCAAACTTTGTAGATTCTTTGACATTGACGAAGAATTATCTTTAACTTTATGTAGCCTTTGATTTTGATGAGAACTTCATTTGTGATGTGGTTGGTATGAGCATGTGGATAATCTGCGATCTCTTCCTCCCGCGAGCATCCATAAGAAGAAAACATAAAATACGTTAGTAATAAGCGATTCGGCACTTACAAGTTTGAATTTCGAGGGTGTTAACACATAGTGTGAAAACACATCTCTAATTCTTACAAAGGCCGTTCTGAACTGAGTCCCACAAGTGGGATAACACGATATACCGGGTACATCTACAATTCGGATGAGTCGGCGAGGTAAACCGAAGCATCACCCCACGATCAGACCGTTTGAGACACACTAAGCGTAATCCACGGGAGTTACCGAAGTGACTGCTGTCGGTAGCTTGATGTTGACCACCGGCAGGAGTTTCCATTCAATCACCGAGGATCACAATTGTGAAACCTCTCATAAATGTTACGGCGGTTGCTAAGATCTGCGTGGGACTCTAGAATATATCACTTGTGTCCTTATTGATGAACAACAAGCGATGTCATGTCAAGTGTTCCTATGAGATCTTGATGAATCTCGTGGCTCTAGACTCAATAGTGCATTTTGGTTTTCTGAGCGGAGACTAGGAGAGGGTCTCCTTCTTCAATACCAACGATCTCTAAGAGATAGTCGATAGATTATGTAGGGTTCCCGGTGAGAATGAAACAAATCCTTTTGAGAGGAATTGAGTTGCTAGAAGGTTAGGTGCGATCGTCCACCGGGTCCATGACGTCTTTATCTTCAATACCGGTGTCATCTAGTGACAACCAAGAGTGCAGATGAGTTGAACCCGGTTTACGCCTAAGGTTGAATATGGATGGCTATTTCTTTTCACCCTTTCTTTTACATTTCTTTTTAATTCTTCAACCCCTTCTTTCTCCTTTCTCACATTACTCCTTTTTTTTCAATCATTCCTAAGGACTTCTAATACTAACTATTTGTGATATCCTTGGGTAGATCCCTCCGGCTCTGGCGGATCATAGGATGAATTTCCTATCCTTAGTCACCTTATAACTCCATGACTATCCTATTGTTGCCATAAAACCATTTTTCTTGAAAGTCTCTCAGAGTGTTTATGATAGAAAACATGTTTGAGACACTTGAGTTTTATATTTTAGAAACACTCTCCGTCATATGTGCTTATAAGTTTTGATAAATCTGCACATAGAGGGTAGAGTTCGCACTTTTGAATTGATCGACTCATGATAGAAAATTCCCCACGAGACACGGTTCGTTGCCTAGTTAAAGAGTTCCATTGTCGGTTTTAGGTGACAACTAGCTCTAGTAACTAACTTGAAGTTGTAAACACTCCTTGAAAAGGAGGTTAGACCCATGAAGGTGCATATCTATCACAAGTTTCTCGAGATGGTACATTTCTCGACTTTGATTCCGTCAATTCATTGGTTCCGTCTGAGTCGAGCTCATTTGAGATTCAAACACCGATCATTAAAAAGCATAATCGCTTAAAGGGATTTGATATAAGCATGAATTTGGAACATTTTTGTTTTATACTCCCCTTTAATAAAGCATAATCGCTTAAAGGGTTTAAGAGGGAGTTTTCTTGAGCACACAATATTTTGAAAGATTTTGAAAAATCTTTTGAACAATCTTGAAAAGGTGCTCAAGATGATGATGATTTCTCACCATTTTTAAATGTAGTGCATCAAGCGTACACTTGTGATTTTCATTAAAAGCACGAGTTTTGATTTGAAAAATAATCAAAAGTCATCATTTTAGTCCGGGTTTCGTCTTGAAGTATCACGAAAGCCATTTTATGAAAAATTTTGAAAACGACATGTTTTAGAAAACATATTATAGAACTCTCGCTCAAGCATCCGTACATGCCCGTATCATTGTTGAATGAAATTTCTAGAAACGTCATGAATATCGATTATCTGAGAGACATGTCGTGAGAAGAATATTTTTATATTTTGATTTTCTATTGTTTTGTATTTTTGAATTTTTTTTATTTTTATATTTTGCTTTTGTTGGTTTTCAAATTTTGTATTTTGTTTTTCAAAAATATTTACAAATGACTTTGGAAATTCATTTTCAAGAAGATTCGAGAAGACGTTCTAACTCCTAGGGTTAGGCTTCAGATTCCAATTCGTCGAACTAAATCATCAAACCTTTCTTTTGGAAGGGCTTTAGTAAATATATCGGCGAGTTGGTAACTGTCTTCACGAAAAATAATTCAACCTGCACTTTTTCCACATGTTCTTTTATGAAGTGATAGCGGACTCGATATGCTTAGTCTTTGAGTGATGAACAGATTGCATGATATGGCTATGGCACTTTTCGAGTCACAATACATAGGTATTTTATCAGTAAAGCCATAATCTGTGAGTTGTGTTCTCATCCATAGAACTTGAGCACAACACGAGATAGAGACACATACTCGGCCGGGTTGAAAGTGCGGTGCAATCTTGTTTCTTTGAAGACCGACACTAACTTTTCACCCAAAATTGTGCTCCTCGATGTAATTTTTGTCGTAACTAGATCACTGCGTGGTCCGTGATCTGAAAAAGCAATTAGATCAATCCGGATTCCTTCGATACCAAAGACCCTTGTGAATGGATGTCTTGTGCCGAAGATCCTTTTAACCTCTTTGAGGTGCGCTTCGGTAGCCTTTGCTCGAAACCGTGCTAATAAACAAACAACAAAATGAATATCGGGTCGACTAGCGATAAGATACATGAGAGAACCAATCATGCTCGATATTTCTTCTGGATCAATAGGTTTCCAAACAAATCGGCTCCAATTTTGGTGAAGTTACCATTGGTGTTCGATCGAGTCACAATTATCCATACCATGATTTTTCGTAATCTCGGTTGTGTATTTAGCTTGATTAATAAAAATTCCACGAGGGATGATGTATTTGTAAATCAAGAAAGAATTTTAGTTCCCCATCATGGACATTTCAAATTTGCTTTTCATGAGATTTTCAAAATGTTTTGAAAGATTCGGATTAGTGGACCCAAAGATGATGTCGTCCACGTAATCAACAATCAAAATGTCGTTTTGCATTTTGTGTAAACAAGGTAGGATCAACTGTTCCTTTGGTGAAATTGTTTTGGATAAGGAAAGAGGATTCGTCATACCACGCTCTCGGAGCTTGTTTCAAACCATAGATTGCCTTTTGAGTTTGTAGACGTAGTCGGATGTTCCAAGTCGATGAAGCCTTACGTGACTCACATACACTTCTTCTTTCGTAGTTCCATTCAAAACGCGGTCTTAATGTCCATCTAATAAACCATGATGTTTTGTGTGGTGCGTAGGCTAAGAATATCTGATCGCTTCTAGTCCGCTACCGCGAATGACTCTTCAAAGTCTATCCCTTCCTTTTGTGCGTATCCTTTGGCCACAAGGCGAGCTTTGTTGCGAATGACGATCATTTCTTCATCCCGTTTGTTCTTCCATAACCATTTAAGATCAATGACGCGAACGTCAATGGGTCTTGGAACCATTTCCCAAGATTCATGTAGGCGGTATTGGAGAAGTTCCTCCGCATTGCTTCTATCCATGCGGGATCCGCCATTGCCTCTGAATGTTTTTGGTTCAATATTGCTAATTGAGCAAAGGTAAATGCACAAGTCACAATCGGTGGCAAGTTGGCGTCTCGTCGAATTGGCCTTGAAGGTTCACCAATAACTTGTTCAATTGGGTGGTCTTTGTCCACTTCGTAGTAGAAGGATACCGTTGGTTATACGTCATGCGAGTTAGATGGTTCTCGTAAGCTTGAGGAAGATTCGGTGATTCCGTAGCAAACGGGTTTTCAAATAAGTCTTCATCTAACGTTGCATCGTTTCGGTTTGGTTTTGCTCATCAACGGTGGTAGAGCGGGTGCAAGAACTTGAGTAGATGTAGATGATGTAGATGGAGTTGGTGCATTGGTTTCGACCATTGTAGATGCATCTTCTTGTTGGTGGTGGAGGATGATTTTGGCGGGTGCGGCGAATGATGGTTTGATGCATTTGTCGAAGTTCCACCATAGTATTCATCGAACATTAACTCGAAGAAATTCTCTATTCTTGTTCTTTAGGATTGTCAAGCGAAGTTGATTGAGCTCTTTGAGGTACGAGTCCCGAATCGATGTGTCCGAAGTCTGCGGGTTTAGTGCGGGTTCTAGAGCGAGTCTCTGAAGCCATATGTGAAAGTTCATCAAATTTCACATTCATCGTCTCCATGATCCTCCTAGTTCTCTGTTATACACCACACAATGCCTTCGAGTTATCCGAATATCCAATGAAGATTCCAATATCACTTTTGCTCTCGGTTTTCCTAGATCTTCTCGTCGTTCGTTGGATAGCACAAAGCGCCAAACACGTGAAAGTAAGAGATATCGAGGTTTCTGTTGTTCACTAGCTCATATGGGGTTTTATTGAATCTTGGATGGATAAGGGATCGGTTCTAAGTGAAACAAGCGTTGCAACAGACATCGACCCATAGAAATAACGGTGCACTAGAATAGATTAGCATTGTGCGAGCTTCCCACAAGAGTACGATTTCTTCTTTCAACTACCCATTCTGCTGTGGAGTTCTAACAACCGATGTCGATGTGTGATTCCAATATCTTCAAAATAAGTTCTTAACTCCCGATTAGTGAATTCGTGCCGTTATGCATTGGTACAACCCTTACCGGAGTTTAAAGAAGTACTTGAATACGCTTGAGAAGGTGATGAGGATGCACGGTGCTTCGCCTTTGATCTCGAAAACTTAACCCATGTATATCTTGAATAATCATCGACGATAACAAGAATATACTTTTCCCATTAATGCTTTCAACTCTCATTGGGCCACATAAGTCCATGTGCAACATATGCAACTTTGCTTCGAACTAGGTACGGATTTGGGTTTATATGTTGCCTTTTGCTTTTTCCTTGTTCGCATGATGGACATAAGTGATCCTTGGTGTATTTGAACTTTGGAAGTCCGTTGACGATGTTGTCTTTGGCAAGATTGTTGATGGTGTCAAAATTGAGATGGGATAACCTTCTATGCCACAACCGGGATTGTGTTCCGGATGCTCGTGTCATAAGACATATTGGTGATGAAGAGGCCATTTGATTGATGTCGATAGAATACAAGTTTGTATCACGATTCCCGCTTAAGAGATCGATGCCATCCAAGTTTCTAACAAAGCAAGCATTTTTCCTAAAAGCAACCTCTAAATGCATCACGAGGCCGCCTTGAAAACAAATTGTGTCCCAACCCTTTGACATAGTAAACCCGAGTGATCAAATAATTTCCAAAAGGTAGATCTCCATAACCCATGATAGCTGCTACATGATCATTTCCAAAAGTACGGTTCCCATGAATTTCGAGACGAAATTGATCGGCAGACTTGATTCCGGTCATGTGCTTGGAGCAACCAGTCGACGATCCAAAGACAAATTTCGATAACTGCCGATGTGAGAAAAAGAATATTTTGGAAACCGTTGTGATTTTGGTTCCTTTGGGTTAGAGGTAACATCCCGATCACACTCGAGAGGTTTGCTACGAGGAGTTCTCGTTTATCATTCATTTTACCATTCGGTGTGAAAGTTCTACATGGGTTTCCAAATATCATCCCTAAAGTAAACACTATGGTCCTTGTCGTTAGTGAAAAGCCTAATTTTTGCAACTAGTCTTCCTACTTGTTTAGCGTAAGATCTTTTAGGAGCGTTCTTCTTAACAGCATATCATTCACATTCTTAGAAACACAATCATCTTGAACATTAACTAAAGATTTCTTGCAAGTTAAGCAAAGAGATTCAACACATGGATTAGACTTAGCAAGTTTCATAGGTTCAAGACATTCGGATGAAATGTCTTTCTTATTCAAAAGCGTAAAATCCTTGGGTGTTCTTCTACTTTCTTCTCTTTATTCAAGCTACAACTCCTAGAGGCATTCGAGACTCTATTGTTCCTTGTATTGCGCTTAGGCTTTAGTCTGCTACTCCTAGAGGTGCTTTCTAGTCCTGTAGAAGGTAAGGCACATGCATTAGGATTCACATTTTTATGAAGGGAGGTGGTTTCAGATTTCCTAGTCTCTTTAGAGTGCTTTTCTAAACTTATGGCATTTGATCCATATGTTTTAGATGTGGAGGCAGACGCATTAGTGGTACTCATCTTAAAAAGGCCAGGTGCTAAAACTTTTGGTTTCTCGATAACCGCTTTTCCTTTATCAACAATTAGTTTAGGCAAGGCGGTGGAGTGGTAGTTTTGATGAGACATTTTCTCATTGACTTTTGGAGGAGGCATAAAGCAGAATATTTTGGTTTGGAAACCGGTTTGGGATCATTTGCTTTCTCCTCGGTCAATGGCTTTGTAATCACAGCTTCCACTACCTTTCCTTTTTGACTTTCCACCGAGCCTCAAAAGATCATTTTTCGCTTTCATGGCATTGTAAACGCGCTCATCGACAATTGGTCATATTTGCATTCCTCGAGTTTTTCAATCAAGTTGTTTAAAATATGACACATTTTCTTTTCAAGTTTTTCAAGAGCTTTTTCATATTTTGAAACAATTTGAGGTCTCGGTGGAGTCTTTCATGATCTTCAACGAATATGTTTGCAAAATGATGGGCATAATATCGATAGTCAAAACATCTTGAAGAGAGAATCATTTAAATTTTCCAAAACTTTGATGTGTTCAACACTTTCATTAGCTTGCTTTACCGTGTTTATGGTCCTTGACAAAGTCAATTGTTTCTTTCAAAAATGCTTGTTCAAAATGAATTACCCTTGAGTTGATGTTATTCAATTGAGGAAATGATTTGAGTTTCAAAAACTTTTACTTCATTATCAAAACTATTAAACCGGATGTTTGTTGTAATATTGGTTTTAGTTTTAATCTCTTGAAGATCTGCAATTCTAGTTTTCACATTTTCTAAAATACTTGGCATCACTTGTGTTAAAAGTTGTTTGAAGACATTTGTTCAATGTTCGAAAGAGGTTTGGATACAACAAGCGGTTTTAAACGATTTTGAAACAGTGTTGACACTTTGTTTGAAACACTTGGTGTGGTGGAAAATGTTGATTGTTCTTTATGAAAACAAACGAAATACCATTAATTTTGTTCCATTTGTTATAATCAATTGGTTTGATTTCCGATGTTTTGTTTCATTTTGATCTACTCTCCTCGAGATAGTTCCAACGTTTCAGAGAATCATGAACAATTATGGGTTCATGCAAAGGTTTTCCATTGTTCAACACATTCCGTTCTTTCGAGCTTTCTTGAGGAAACAAGGAGGTGAGTTACCAAGAGCCATTTTATGCATAGTATGAAAAATCGGTTTACATGATTAGAAAGCATCTTGTTTGTTTTAGCGAATGACCCGTTGTAAGAAGCAAATTATCCAATTTTTGATAGTTTCATTTTATCGAATTTCATCAAGAAGAGAATCTTCTCGTTTTGAAAAATCGACAATCAACTGCTTTCTTCTCTTTTCAAGATCAAAAAATTGCTTTTTGTTTAGAAAGTTGGTCATTTAGTTCGAGAAATTTTCTTGTTTAAAGATTTTATTTTCAAGTTCAAATTCACATCAAGTGTGTCATACTTGAGTTGCAATTGTTTTCTCTTAAAAGCGTAATCTCGATAACCAATTTCTAATTCGATAGTTTGTTTGTATGAAATTCAAAGCTCAGCGTTCTCTTTGTAACTCTCTCGAGCTCGGTCAATTTAGCATTATTTGCCTTAACCCGCGATTGACCGTTCTAACTTTCTCAATTTCAATGCCACGATTATTTATTAATGATTCAAAATAAGTCGTGTTTCCTCATCGGTCTCGGTATTTTGTGCCACCACGACCTCCATCGGATCCACATCCGAGTTTCGAGTTAGTATTGCTACAACTCGGATTGTCGGTATGTATCATAAGTAGGTCTTGGCGTCATGATCTTGTTCGTCATCAGTAAACACATCAAATATGACATTGTTATAGCATGGATCAATGATTGGTACCTCGGATCTGCGTTGGCGTCATAGGTGGAGGTGCGTCGAGTCGGTGTCGTACTTAGTCTCTCAAGATTTGCCATGGAGATGCAGGTTCGTATTGATTTCCTCGAGGTCTTCAAAATCATCCACAATAGCGAAAAAATCATTTTCCTCGGCCTCAAGCGCATCCTCGCTTCTTGCCCGTGCTAGCAATATAGCTTTCAAGAAACTCAAGATTCTTCTTGTGTGGCTTAGTGGGACGATTTAGTGCCATGTGACCCACTCCTTGACATTATAACACTTAACACGATTACCTGATTCACATTTCCATAATTCCCAACGATTTGGCGCAACATTCCTATTACGATTACCCTTCGCTCTATTCCCAACATTCTCGTCCCATCGATTTCCAACATTACCCAACCGAGTTACCACGACGGAGCCACTTTGATTACCCATGCGAATCCATAGTATATCCTGCTGATTCCCAATAACTCCAACCATTTGTTCTTGATTACCCATATTCACTTGTTTATTCAATTTGCACATTGCGAGTGTTTGATGAAATCCTTTGGTTGTTGTTAGTTGGTGTGGAATAGCGACTTAATGCTTTACCCAATAAAGAAAATACATGTAGCAAGGCTTCTTCTTATTCGGTTCGGGATCGATGATTCCTTGTTCTGGTATTGTGGATCTGTTGTTGTTGAATGACTTGTTGTTTTGATGGATAGAATTGTTGTTGAGGATAACAACTTGTGGTTGAGAAATGTATTCTTGCAAGTTGTTGTTATTGGAAGATGATGAAGTTTGTTGTTGTGTATTCACGAAGTTTGAGTCTTTGCAATAAGTGCCAATGGATCATGATTCTTTGCCAATCTTTCTTTCGACTTCATTCACTTCAACTTGGTTTTGTTTGAAAATCGTTTAGTTGATCAAAGTTCACATGATATAAGTCTTTTGTTTGGTTGACAATAGTGACATATCATCCCCATTCTTCGGAAGATTGTTCGAGAACTTGATGTTTTGAGCGATAGTTACAGGTGCTAACTTGTTTCGATAAGCTCATTCATCAAAGTACAAAACCTTCCATAGTAGGATTCAATGGATTCTCCACAGAGTTGAAGTGAACTTTTCCCATTCGAGTTAGCGACTTGTTCTCCATGTCTTGTTGACCAATTTACATTCCATGACAAAGCCGTCTAACTACGTTCCCACATATCGAAAGCGGTTTCACATTTATCTCTTGCAACAAAGATGTCTCTTGGTAAACCAGTTGGACAATATGAATTGCCATGTAATCTGCATCGACTTGTTTCGATCCTCTTGGTATATTCGATTCATTTTGAACACGAGAAGATGGTGGGATGGGAGGTGTTGCATCGGCATTTCCGAGTTTGGACTTGTCGAGGCTTGAATGGTCCATTCGATGGATTGAATCATCGGTTTTCCATTAGGTTTGGTCTTGATGTAACGAAGCATATGACTTGTCCATTGAAGATAACCACCTTTTTCCAACATAGGAGGAAGGTTTTCTGCACTTGCATGAATATCTTGTTGAGTTGCCATTGATGAAGGTATGATCGATAAAGTTGATGTAGGATCGATTCAACGATAAATGAGTTGTGTTTAATAAGATATTGTCGTTTGAAGTTTTACGAAAGTTGTACTCGTGAACTTGGTTTTAGGCCTAAAATTTTTCTCCCAAAATTTGAAATTCACTATAAAATCAATTCTAAGGTCGTAAGAAAATTTTGAGTTATGACAATTTTGACGTAAATTTGACCAAAAATTTGAATTTGGGTCCAAAATTTGAATTTTGACCAAAATTTTCAAGTTATACCAAAATTTGAATTTAACGTAAAAATTGAGCGTTTAGTCTCCTCAAAATTTAAATTTTACTCAAGTTTTCCTTAAAAACTTCAAATTTTTTTTTTTTAAATTGAAGACTTAGCGTGACACAAGAGATTCTGAGTAGACTATGGTGCTTAGGCGTGAGGCAATAGACTTAGGCGTGGGACAATACCACCAAAAATAATACCATAGCTAGATACATGGTATTACAAATGCATATGCCTACTTAGGTTTACACATACAATATGTTTACATTTTACGGGATCTAGATAACGGCAAGCAAAACCACATCGGGAGTCCACAAAGCATGTGAAACCTTTACCTAAAAGGCTAAATGACTTCCATAAATAAACAATAGCCGACTACAATGACCATAGTCTATATAAATCCTATGTTCTTTCAATTGGATGTCTATGATCACTCTTAACTTGATGTTTACATCAACCTATTTATATAAAACTAGTTAACAACACACACCCTAAACTTAAGAAGTCTAAAAATAACAACTAATAACAAAACATAATACAACACCTACCGCATTAGCTGCCA